>VZTY01031799.1:156599-237733 GCA_013400935.1 Turnix velox | reverse complement strand
GGGGCATCCACAACCTCCCTGGGCAACCTGTTCCAGTATTTCACCACCCTCACTGTAAAGAATTTCTTTCTTATGTCTAGTATAAATCTATCCCCCTCTAATTTATATCCATTGTTTCTAGTCCTCCCATCTGATATTATGTTAAAAAGTCCTTCCCCTGCCTTTCTGTAGGACCCCCTCAGGTACTACCTCATCATGAATGAAAGCTCCACCAAAGGCTCCTGATTCAGAATTCCAAGTCGGAGTCCCAAAAATATCACTATGAGTATGTTTAGGTAGAGGAATTATTCAGCAAGATAAGAAGAAAAATACATGATTTTGAATTTTTATTATAATTCTATGTGAAAAAAATAGTTGTGTTGTAATTTAACCACTTAAAAATGTGACTATACAGCATTTGTGTCTTTCTTTCAGCTTTATAGTGGAATAAGCCTCTGACTATATCAGAAGTTTTGTTTTGATGGAGAATTTGGAAAAGTTGATGGCTCTAATGACATTAGTATATTTTCAGTGTGCATATAACTAAGTAGAAATAATAGCTAATATTAGCACAAGATATAAATGTGAATTGTTTTCCATAAAATGTGTGATTAAAAAGGAAGAGGACATATAAAATTTTCCTATAGTCACTTTATTAAAATAAATTTGAGGTGTCTAGGTGGGAAGGTGAGGGGAAGCCTTGCCATCTCACCTAACCACCACCAAGGGCCATCACACAAATAGAGAGACAGAAAATTACTTCTAGATGTTAATTCATTCCTGTTCTAGCTGAACTGCTCTTTAAAAAAGCAGAGCGTAAAGTGAAACATTGAGAAGTTTAGATGGGATATTTAACTTTAAGGCAGCTAAAATTCAGTCATATCAATTTATTTTTACACAATGATATTGCTCTTTGTCTTGAAGCTATCTGCCTTGGCTTTCTTAAAATTATGAATGAGACAATCCTAGAGTATTATAAAGCAAATAATGCGCAACATAGAAAATAAGACATATGTAGTCAGTGAGAAATAATATTTGTGCTTAATAAATATTTATTTCCTTCCTAGGTCTGCTTTTCCTTTTGATGACTTCTCATGACCTTTTCAGCTGTTAAATCAATATACTGAGATATATTAAATAAAGATCTAGGAGTAATATATTTTCACCAACAAAGCATTGTTTTTGAGAGTTTTCATGGGTAATCTGTTACAACATTTTCATATGAATATCTTTCTTAAAATAGGAAAAGAAAACAGCTCGCAAGTGAAGGCTAGCATAACAATTTTAGAATGTTTGTAATTACTACTCAGATCTTATAAAACATTCAGGAATAATAATGAAAGTAGTTTTAGCACCTTAATAAACAAGGATAATAGTACCTGGCTGTGACATAGTATCATAGTTTTGAGTAAAAGGAGCTGTAGAATTATTTCATTAATTGGGAACTAAAAAGCATGGGATTATAGAGTTAAACAAGGGTATCTAATAGATATGAATTTTCAATAACAAAAACTCACACTGCTCTTTTTCTGCTTACATTCTGCTTCAGTTGGGTCTAATATGTGCAGCAATCAGCTTTTTGAACAACTGCAGTGAAAACAAAGAGGTAACAAATTGGCAGGTAGGAAAATGTCTTACACAACTTTTATTTCCATGTTTCCAAATAGAACATTGACTGAGAGAGATCTTTATTGAAGAGTGAACTGTATATTTAAATACTTTGTCTGAGGCAAGACAGAACCCAGAACTTCTATTAAATGAATATCAGCTCTGAAAAAAGGTTGAGACCATCCTGTTGATAGTCAGTTAATGCTGGAATTATATTGCTGCTGTGTTCTCAATTGGCTGATTTTACTAAAAATTTTTCTATGTCTTTTTGGTGTGAAAATAATTAATATTTTGTGGAGATCATTTCTTGTAAACTTCACAAAACAATCATCATACCACAAGAATCCCTGTTGATAGTGTATGTTTTATTCCTCTAGAATGACAACTCAGTTGAGCAGAGTGTTGTCACTAGTTGAGAATAACAACAACAAGAGTATTTATCAAGAGGAACTGGTTTTTAAATCAAAAGATATAAACATAAAAAAACCCCTCACCTGAGAAGCAGATCTTACATAATTTCTTTTTGTTTGGAAAAGGTAAGTACCAAAATGAGCTTGATACTATTGACAACTCTATGGCAAAAGTTTATCTACTAAAAGCTAAATGCTTAATAATTTCATATGAAAAGCTTATTTTGGAAATGAGAGACTCATTAAGTTAAATAAATGAATCTATTAAAAATAAAAAGATTTATAAAAAAGATACATAAGTCCTAGGTGCTTTTTAGTATTAAAAAAGACAGGTTATATTACAGATCCATTTAAATTGGCTTGAATTTTGGTTTGGATATAACACAACTAAAATCTTGTGAAATGCATAAGCAAAAGCCTCCAACACCAGGAGTATTACAAATCAGCCTCTATTTTTTTTAGTTCCCTGCAAAGTTCACATTTTGTAATATTACATGCACTTCTATGATTTTACCTCTAAGCCTCCACAGCTAAGGATAATTTCTGGATCAGCCTACTCAGTATCAAGTTTGAATATAGGAAGGTAGGATCCTGCGTGTAATAGTTTTGTGTGCTATCAAAGAGCAAATAAATTGTGCATTAATGAATATAAGAACCTCAGTCTTTTCCAAAGCTTTGAAGTAAACTACAGAAAACTAGGAACAGCTCTCCTCTTGTGGATGTGGAATTTAGTGGAACAGTAAATAATTATTATAATGTCGGATTCTTCCCTCAGAAACTGGAGCTTGTGAGAGTCTTGCACTGTAATCTAAAGAAAGCATAGTTCCCATTCTGGAATTTCTTTCATCCTTTGGCCAGAGATTGTGTTGTCATTAGGTAAAAACCTAATTTATTTCAAATCCTAGGGGACAGAGTATATTTTTCATTTTTTCAAATATGCTTCAGGCCTTTAGTCATTTTGTTGCCTCAGCCTCTGTCAAGGCTTCCGAGTCTGTGGCCAAAAGTTCACAGTCTTTAGGCTGCTTTGCTACATTTTAGTGCAAGAAAAGAGCAGTCTGATTCAGCAAGGGCATGAGCAGAAAGGAGAAGCAAAAATAAATGCCAGGAGTAGAAAAGACCTGAATGAAGAAACTAAATCCACACTAAAGAATTAACTAGGTGAGTGCACTCTAAGAACAGAAATGGCATAGGCTGCCTATGAGCCAGGCAGGGTGGACCTCCACAGTTGGGTTCAGCCAGAGAGGTCCTGCCCTGATGGATCCTAGCCAGGAATTAATCTCAGGATCATTTTGTAACACCCATCTGAAAATGCTTGCTAAGAACCTAAACATGTTCTTAACCAAAGAATTTGAGAATAAGCATAGGACTCATATCCAAAATTCAATCTCCTAAAAAGGTTTTGAGCTAAACTTCATTCCTTGTGTTATCCCTGATATGGGACAAGCATCTTGTAATAGTTCTGGTTCATTGGCTTATAACCAGGCTTTCTCTCTAGATTGCCAAGCTGCCGAGGTTGCATTTGACTACAGAAGGAATGGAGATGAACAGTTAGGTAGGCTCTGAACTCTCAGGTAGATAAAGATGTGAGATAAATTCCCTTTATTGGAATAGGACTTGACAGAAATTGGTCTTCATTCATGCAAAAAGGCAAAGTTTGTTTTGCTTGAGGAGCCAATAATGAGATTACCGTTAATACCTGTGTAATTTCAATGACATGATATTTCTCAGATTCCTGAAGAGCTTGGACATGCCACAGAACACAGTATATTCTAGATATGGTCTCTGGGATGCAAAGAAGAGTATCTTTAACTTGAAATTATACAAAACATAAGCTAACTGTAGAAAAAAATCATTAGAACGCGTGTTCAAACAACCAAAATTCAGGCTAAAAAGACAAGTTTAAAATCACTTCCTGACAGCTTCCTTTGTCTCAAGACATCTTACTTTTTCACTTCAAAATGGATCCTTTAAAGCCTCAGTCCCACTATGAGTTGTCTAAACATCACATAATATGCATTCATGAGATACAAATATATATATTGAGTTTAGATTCTTTGGAGATGGAATGTCTTTAATTGCTACCATAGACATTGCTTTACCTTCAGGGTAAATTATAAATATAAGAAATTCTATCTCACTTCTATGTCTAAAATTATGAAGCTGATATTTATTGTTAAATAATTTATCAGCCAATAGGTGGCACTGAAAGTATTTAACAATCATCTGTGTCCTCTGTACTCTTTTCAGAGAATTCACATTTCTCTTATGTAAATGGTCTATTATGATCATGAATTAAAAGTCAAGTCACATATTGAATGCTGTCATTAAAAATATTAAGTACTTTTAAATAGTTGGAGAACTGTGGAGAATTTAAACAATTCCCTGGAAATTGGAACAAATGCATTATACTACCTGTATCTTTGTCAAAACCAGTTCTAAGGCAGGAGATTCTTTTGGGTCGTCTGAAATCAATGATGTTTCAGGCAGTATTTTACTATGAAGCTTACACTGCAAGTATCTGGGGAACCTGTAGCATTCCAGGAATTGGTTTATATTGTATCTTTTGTGTGCTGCATTTCAATTTGTAAATTATTCTCCAACTGCTTTCATTTTGCAGTCCTGTGAGGAAGGAAGGAAGATTTTGAAGCAAATACAATGTAATATTTTGCCACTAGTGTTTACCTGAATTTTATTAGGACAAACTTTACAAGCAACCTCTTTATTCTCTTCAGTAAACAAGGTCATAAACTATTCTATGAGTAGCGTTAATGAGACATTTCAGATCAGATTTCCAAAGAAACATACCTTAACATATTCATAAAGAAGCAAACTTTCCATGTCAAGCCTTTTCTAACTTGAAAAGTTCTTGGAGCAAATGTGATTGAGAAGACACTTTCTTGTAATGCACTTGTAATGCAGTTGTTCTCTGTGTATCACGTTTCATACCAGCATGTATGCTTTTTCCAAGTTTTTTATTGAAAGATATGCTGAGATGGTGGAGTAGGGGTGACTTGTTCTGAAAAAATATAACATTGTCATACAACATAGTAACTAAGTATTTCATTTGCAGACTGCTTCTCTACCACCTTTATATAGCAGTCTGTTTTAAAAACAACTGTAGGCCACATAGGTTTCAGCTATAATAAATAAATATGTGGGAGGATTCACTGTACTTTCACAGACCATGATGTTACAGAAGATAAGAAGTGAACGGTATTGAAACAAAATTATGTCCAGATTTTATGTAAGGATAAATGGTATTTTTTGTAATGCTGGTTAGACTTGCCTTGCATAGTACTTCAGTACATACTAAATAATGTTAACTTTCGGAACAAAGGAGGGAAACCCTATCATATCACGTGTCAAAACAGTGAATTGATTTTGCTTAAAGTAAGATCTTCACTTCTGAGAGATTTTCAACCAATGCACCTTAATTGCAACCAAATGGGAGCTTTCCATACACTCCTGCCTTCATCATACCCTGCTACTAGGGAAGTTAAAATGCTTTCAAAAATCAGAGCAGTAGGGAACCATAATTTAATGTTACAGTGTCAGGCCTATGCAGGATGTAAGACTTTTCTCCTTTGCCTCACTTAGTTCTAGAACCTTGTGACACTGCAGTTGGTCATGAGAATGAATGTATTGTATCAGAAAGCATTTCAAGGTAAAATTTAAACCACTAATTTAAAGTTGCATTTTTTTCTCCTCTCAGGAACCAAATAGAGGAACTAAATTCAAACAAAAGAAGAAGCAAGGTCATATTCTCCACTACAGTGATAACTGAAAATGTCAATAGCTGTAATGTGAGTAGATATGAAAGGAAGGACAACCATTTTTCTAACTATAAATGTTTGCCTAGGTTACAAAAGTTTCACAAGCTAATATTAAATAGAATGCTCTTATGTTACAAGCAAAAAGAGAAGTATTAATGAATTAATATTCTAAGAAAGTCTGGAATTATATTGACATGTGTTTATGAATATATGCAAAAGCACAGCCTAGTAGAAAAAAAAGTTTAAAAATTTAACGTTTTGAACATACCATATTTTCTTTATTAACAGTTTGCCACTAAAGACATTGTTGATTGTTTCCAGATACATACTGTAAAAACCTGCAAACTAAAGTAAACATTTGTGGCAGCCTTCAGATAAATAATCTGCTACTGATTATTTTATTATTTACAATAAGTTTTTGGATCAGTGATTATGAGAACCCTGTGTATTTTCAGTTAATTTAGCATCTGAGTAGAATTTGAATAAATCATTAAAAAAATGAGAAAAAGCTAACACAATGTCTCTCTCAAGGTTATGGAATAAGTGAGCTGTAGCATTTCACTGGAGTATATTCATGAGAATATCCAACATGGGCCATAAAAACCTACGAATCATGCTCTGTAAACAACACAAAATAAATTCCATGAGAGAGATGCACTGAGCCATAGATCATGGTACAAAGAAGAGGATCAGCTATCTGCTGTGGCTAATGCAGACACAGATAGTCATGAACACAAATAAATCTAAGCATATTAGTTGAAAGAAAGCAATGCATTGCTTTTCTCATTTATTTTAAAAATATAAAGTAATATGCAAGACAACAATGAAAGAATTATATTCAAAATCCTAAATTTACCAAACAACCTTATGATTTAGATCTAGTTGCTGGAACTATTTCAATAATTTTCAACAAAATTAAACCAAATTGATGTATGCTGCTTTTGAAATTGTCACTATCCATCAATTTTGTTAAAGCATTTATTAATTTTGCCAGTTTTCCATTACATCAAAAAATGGTACTGTAATTACATCAAAAAATGGTACTGTAATATGTCAGTTTTCCGTAAGTGAATCTCAGTGGTAACTACTTGTAGTGTAATGTATGATATTCTCTCTTAACATCACAGACTATCAACCCTCTAAACTGCATCCAGTCCTCTTGCTGAACATCATGATAAGATGTCACAAAAAGTGGGAGATTCTTAAGAAATTGATGAGCAGACTTGCCCAGTTCCATGCAGGCAATACTCACCAAATTTACTGCACTGGATCCACAGCATCCTCATTCTCAATCATCTGTGAGCACTGGAGCAACAAAGGAGCAGTATACTGAATGTATACTGAGGCTTGCTTGAACTGGTAGTCAGACACTGAGTATATTTATACAGCTGATTGTACCTTAAGATATATTCATCTTAGGCTATAGAATTCCTCCTGATGGGCCTTGGGGATCCTTTCAATGGTATTTCATTCTTTCTGTGGATTCTATCTTTCACTCCCAGTGTCTGAAGCAGGTTGCAAACATGGATTTCCTGAAGATGATAATCTGCTATTGAACATCTTATTTTATATGGTTTAAATGTTAGATTAGACTTTTTAATGTCTCTACAATAGTTTCTTGTAAAGTAATTCTAGCACGGGATCTTGGTTAAAAATAAACCCTGGTCTTCTAAATGCCTTCCTCTATTGAACATATTATTTCTGTTACTGCATGCTATTTTATGGTACTCCATGCTAGTATGAAGCAGCAGGATATGAAACTATAAGCCTCAGATCAGATCTCTAGATCTGTAATGCTTATCTTGTCATAACTGGAAAAATCATCATGAGAAAACTCAAGATTGGACAGTAACCTGATAATGTTTACTTTGGATCAATACAGTAGGAATCAGCTTGTTATATGTGAGTAGGGTAAAAGGTCTCTCAACATAAACCTTCTTTGCATTTGTTACAGTGATGGAATAACACATAGAAACTCAATGAAAAATCAATTCCTCTACTTAAGTTAGTTGTGGTGGTGATGGTTGTGCCTGTTTGAATATTTATTTTTATTTCTTCTTCTCTCTCCACACCCCTGCCCAAGTTTTGGTTACTGGTTTAGAAAGTCTGAAGTCATTATCAGTTCTTGGATACCTGTTAAAGTCTAATGAAGGAAAACAGGTCTCGCAATAATGAGTAAACCAACAAGATGCTGTCTATCAGAGAAACTTTTAAAAACTCTCATTGCCTGTTTCTAAGTGTGCAAACTTGACAGCCATGAATTACAGAATGTAGCTATTTGTGATGGGATGATCATGCTAAAACAGAGAACTTCTGAGGAAAACTATTGAGATTCTCCAAATAACTGCCAAAGATGAGATTTCACCTTATGTTTCAGTGCATCCACTCTCCAATTAGTGCTGAGAAAAATTTAAAGTGATTTGGAAATCAGCTGAAATGCAGATAAATAACAAAGAATGAATAAGTTGTTCACACGAAGAGAGACAAGGTCAGCATGTAGTAGGGCCAGTGTACGTTAATCTAATTCTCTCTTTTTACAGAGACTCAATAATCACTAGGGAAATGAGGGCCCTGACCAAGACTGCAGTATTTCACTACCCTGACCCTGTTCCAGCAGATGCCAGCAACTCCAAGAAGGACCCAATCTGTGTCAGACACCAGTTGCCCCCATCCTCCTCTTCCTGTCTCTTCTCCCCCTCACTATTCCCACCCTTTTTACTAGTCTTAATATTTTACTGCAATGACACTGCTTAGCACTTTAGAGCAGCACCTGTTCCATTTCAATCATAAACTACCAGTCCAGCAGTTCACTACTCCAACTATTGGGCAGTTGGAAGGTCTGACAGAAAAAGGTTCAGAATAACCAGCTGTCAGTGGGACCAAATAAATTGGAAAAAGGAGACCTCACATGGTATCCAAAGGTAAATGGGAACACAAGTAAAAAAAAGATGACAGAAAGAGAAATGATTACTCTGCAGATTTTGGAAAAAAACCTGATTAATATTACTGAAAGATTGGTCACACAAAATGCAAATTACTTTAAAATAACTTAAGTATGTTTTAACTTTTTATAATAATGCTCCAGACTATTTCTCAGTTTCACAATGCCAAGAGAATGCAATGTTTGCAAAGTCCTGACAAGTTGGGAAATGGCAGTCCTACTGGAAGCAGCTTATGATACAGAATCTTCCATGTAATAACCCTCCTTAAGAAGAAATTCCTCTGACTGTAGTGCTCCATTCTTCAGTATATTGTTTTTTCTCATGATTCAAAGTAGATAAGAAATGGGGAAGCCAGAGACTAAGTCAAAACTTGATCTCAAGTTCCTTTATAACAGTCCTGTCTGTGAAACTTCCAGGAAGTGATACGGGTGATTTGAAGAGCTCATAAATTTCTATGGGCTTCAGCACAAACACAGACATCTTAACTAAGAGTCCAGATACTCCCCATTGAGTCACAATAAAAGCTTGTAAGCACAAAAGTAATTAAACCCATAATTACTATCTGATCCATGTATCAGCAGCTTTTATTTTTCAGTGGGACAATGTCTCTGAGCAAGAATGTTTACAACTGTAGGTCAACAGAAACAAGAAATCCTTCTTCTAGCCAGTCCAAAAAGAAACTGGCATCCATCATAAATGATGAATGGACTAATTTCAAAGTGTAGTACTACATCAATATTCACACTTTTTGAAAATTGATGTAAATTGGTTTAAATTGACCAGATGCTCTGATGATGGCATAGACAGGTGCAAATTATTTCTCTCCTGTCAGCAAATCCCATTAGTCTTTAGAAGACATGCACTATAGGGGAAAGCAGCTGCTTGCTCCCCTTAGGTATTGCATAGAAAGGCACCTCTAATGTCCTCTGGGAATTTCATAGGAGTGCTGAAAATGCAGAATAAGCCTGGGATCAAATCTTTAATCAACACTTTACCTTGGCTGACTACACTGTTTACTACCCATTTCTCAGTACAATGATCCTGTCAAGGATTATCTATGCTCTGTCCCCTTTCCGAGGCTTGTGATTATGCTTACAAAAGTAAATAAAATGGCTAAGCCATTTTCTAACCCTGAGGCCAGGTGATGCTCTAATTCATTTTCACCTGTTTAAACAGTCTCCATCCAGAAGGAGAAAAAAGAAAAGCTTTCAGTTTTCTGAAATTTTTCTTTGATTCAAAGACTTGACTGTTAGCCATTGTGCTAATAATTGATACATACTAGTGCATAATTCACACACTAGTGCTGAATTCCACAAGGTAATTCTGTTTTGTCTGTTGGCATGAGTAAAGCTTATAATCAAAATGAAAATTACCCCTCAAAGTCCAACTACTTTTTTGCTTTGCATCTGTCTATCCATCCCAAGGACCCTTTGCCCTTCCTTTATGAATCAGTGACCAGCTTTCCAAAACAAGCTTCAGCACTTTCCTTGATTCTACAGTATCAATGATGACCCTGCTTAGAAAATGGTCTTGTTTCTGAGTGTACTTAAGCCTTGACTATACATTCAGCAAAAAAACATAATTCAATTGCACTATGAGAAAAGCTGCATTAAAGTTACTTTTTTCTGCTGTTTTTACAGTCTTCTTTGCTACAATAGGGATGACACTTCTGTAGTATATGTGGATAGCTGGCCTTTAAAACAATTATACATAAGAAAATACATGGGGCAGGGGAAAAAATAATATATTGGGGATATCTGGAGCAAGGTAATAAGATCAAAATCAAACACTGGAGCTAAAGACTGTGATAATAAAAAAGGAATATTGTATGTAATAGTGGAGCTCTGGAGGTTACAGGAAAAGCTAAAACTCTTCTCCTCTTCCCCTCCCTGCCCTCATCCCACTTTTGACAAGTTATCAATCTTATAATCTTGTAATTTTTTATAGTATTTTGCATCCTTCCCTCCATCTCTACAATAATTTAATAACTATTTTACACTTAATAAACTATACAGATAATGACTGACTCTGTGACTGAATACAAAATAATAGAATTGTTTAGATTTGAAAAGATCTTTAAAATCAAGCCCGAGTTTTAACCTAGCACTGCCAAATCCATCACTAAACAATGTCCCTAAAAACCACATCTAGATGTATTTTAAATACCTTCAGGGGTGGTCACTCACCCACCTTCCTGGATAACTTTTTCCATTGCATAAGCCTATTTGTGAAGAAATTTTGTCCTACCACTTGTTAGTTAGGAAAAGAGACTGTAGCCCACCTTACTAGAATCTCCTTTCAGGTAACTGTAAAGATAAATAGGTTCTCCTCTCAGCCTCCTTTTTCCAGGCTAAACAGTTGCAGTTCCTCATCCACAGAATATACATTTTGAACATTAGTTTCAGGGTCAGTTTTAATCCTGTTTTGTATGCACAGTTTGTTAGATACATTATTTTGATACCTTTTTGAAATTCCATGAATTCATCACACATTAAATGATCAATTCATCTTTTCATCTTTATACCTCTAGCTGTGAGTGTTCATGGCAAAATTATTTCTTTACTTTCCCTCTAAAAATAAGATTGTCCTCAGTCATTAAATGAATACATGCTGCTTCCTTTTGCTAATAGAAGTTGGCTGTTTATTGTTGAAGGCATGCATACAGCATGCACATATGGAAATCACCTTCCAACAACATACCATTTGCATCAGATTGCTATGGTTTTTGAAGCTTTCCAATTTGCATAACATAGTGGAAATAGGACATACATCAATTGTTGTTCTTGCATGTGTTATGGGAAGCACAGCTTCACTTCTGCATTCCATATCAAAAGCCAGCTCAAAAAAATGAAAGATAGTATATGGCTGTAACTGCAAACCATTACAAAAACACAGGAGAGATTCACCCTCCCACTTTGCTGTGGTGTGACTCTTCTGTATGACTGTCTGATCCAGACACATTCAAATGTATATTGCTCTGGCCACAGTAGCCATTCAGCTTCATAAACACTCGATTTACATGTCAACTTTGGCAAGAATACAGGCCAGACTTACAGGAGTTTTCCAGAGAAATGGAAATTGCCAGAACTGGTAGTGTAAATAGAAATATCTGCAGGAGGCAATGCTATGGTAATGAATGTTGTAAATGCAACTACGAAAATGTATGAGAGCAGTTAATTTTAAGTCTTTTGTCCTCTGCAAATATAAAAACTTGGACTAACCTTTTCCTATTGTACACAGCTTAAACCTTCCCAGTCAATTGATACAGCTGCCACTGAAAAAGCACTGTGAAAAAAAAGTTAATTCAGGGAGAAAATGTCTGAAATTAAAGTAAATAGTTTGAGATTTATATTTTTTATAGGTCAGGCAGCAATGCAAGAATGCTAGTAACTGGCTCTCACAATCTCCCTAAAAGCAGCCATCAGCCGTTTCTTCAATCCTCTGATATCTGTCACAGAGGCACTATTGTTCCATCCTTTCCTAGGCTGTGTAATCTGCTAAACTGGAGTGATACATCCACATAGAATTAACACGAAGGGAGGGTGAATAACACATTGTACAACATGGTATCTGTTATACTGATTATGCCACCATAGACCTGTGTGATAAAAGCATATTTGAGTTTCCTGAGAGAATGCAAAGAAGTGATGTAGCTATCATTACATTAAGACACACATTCAACTTTCCTGCCCCAGAAATCAAGTACGCCTTTGTGGTCAAATTTATGAGCTATATGAAGGTGGAATATGGCCTGAGCTCACAGTGAGAAGAAACACATGGGAATCACTACCATTTATGAGTGTAATGGCTTAGCAGTTTTCCTATTATTCTCATAAATAAAACAGACTGCAAATAAAATGTAAACTAAGCAAAACAAAGATAAGTAACAATATCTGCAGCATTTTTCCCCCTAGAACTCAATTCATAAGCAGTCAGTAGCAGGTGTGTGTGTTACTGCCTGTAAGTATTTCACAAATATCTCTCCCTCCAAACACACATATGGTACTTTTTATACTGTGTGAGATCTCCACTGATGTCTTTCACCTGGGATCTTCCTATACTGAAAAGAAATCCCACACAAGTCAAAAGGGGGAAAGTCTTGTTCATTAAATGATAACTAGAAGTTGTACACTGCCCTTCTCACAGTGACCTTCTTGTGTTTAAGCAGAAACTAATCACAGATTCATAAGAAACTAATCCAGTCATATGATCAGACACACAGTACAATCAAACATTTGGAGAGATAACAAGCAAATGAGATAAACCAGGTATGTAAACCAGAAGAATGAAAAACAACATTCTTTCTTAGAAAACTCGCCATTTACAAACAATACACTTATAGAATCATAGAATGATTTGGGTTGGAAGGGACCTTAAAGATCATCGAGTTCCAACCCCCCTGCCATAGGCAGGGACACCTCCCACTAGATCAGGCTGCTCAGTGCCCTGTCCAGCCTGGTCTTGAACACCTCCAGAGAGGGGGCATCCACAACCTCTCTGGGCAACCTGTTCCAGTGCTTCACCATCCTCACTGTAAAGAATTTCTTTCTTATGTCAAGTCTAAACCTACCCTCTTCCAATTTACATCTTTTATTAATAGCATCTTACCTGAAATAAACAGGCAAAATAATGATCAGGAAATAGAGTAAGATCATAAATTAGAGGTGTGAAGTAAGAAAATTTTTGAACCCAGGCAGAATAAAACTGTGTTTAGATGCTAAGTCATCCAGCCTCTCAGACAATCCATAGTTACCCAGTGTAATAGCTTTTGTACAGAGCTATACTGTATCCAGTCTTAAACGAAAATAGGTTCCCATATCAGTATGCTGTAACTACTCAGTTACAGAAACAGCATGAATGGGAGCACTTCAGCAATGACACTCAGGAACAGCATTCATGTGCCAAGAAAATCTACAGCTGAAGGCAAATTACAATTTGAAGTCATGCCTGCCTGCTCCCTCAGCTCCAGCTCCATGATCCAAACTGTGATGAAGTGGAGGAATAAAATTAAATAAAAAGTCCACAAGCCAAAATGTCCAAATGCTTCATTACCTTTTCAGGCATATCCAAAAGTCAGATATGGAAGGATCTGAAACCGGCTAGGGAATCAAGAAGTACAATGGCAGGGGTTTTTTTGAAGTCTGCTCTTATTAATGATAAAAAGGAGCATATAATTAAGGACTGAAGTAAAGGGCTGAAAGAGTCAGTGCACTGCAGGAAGTAGTACAGCATCAGGAAGAAACCTGCCATGAGGACAAACACCTACGTGAGCTGTCTAGCTCATGGACAAACTGTGTAAGCAGACAACTCTTCAAAGGGATGGAATTTTCTTTCCCCACCTACAGTGCCTTCCACAAATAACTTCCTTGTGATGATAAACCTGCCATGGAACTGTGAACCGCGAAGCTTGGTAGAGTGAAAGAATAGGTCCAGACAGTTCTGTGCTCTTTTGGTATCATTGCTCTAACAGCAATATTTGATATAGATGAATTTTTTTTAGCCTTGAAGACAAAAAACTTCAACAATGACAGGAAAACTTTTGTTAGGGTACAGCAAAGGGTGGCTGTTCCCTCAGAGTTGGCAATCCAGAGTGTCATTGCCCCAGTGATTGCTGTCAGTGTTAGGCAGGGTTTCTAACAAGGTCTGCAGATAGGTCGACATAGTGCAAGGGAACCAGAGTTGGGGTTTATAAAGGGGATCCAGTGAGGAATCAGGGCCAGAAGAAGATCTTATCACAGGTATGACTTAAGTATTAGCTTAAAGTAGGACTGACAGCTCTGGCTGGAGCTTAAATGACGATCCTGGAGCAATGGGCAGGGTGTGCATCAGGGACCTCAACTGAGGCTGGCCAGGGCAAATGAGGCCTGTTAGTTTCTTCAGGAGCTTGGTAGTTAGCCCCAATACAAACTGGAAAATTTTGCCTGAGGAATAAAGACCCTTAGCACACGTGAGCTTCTTATTCTTACAGCTCCAATCAGCCAGCACAGGCACCAGACATGTGGGGCAGCACATTGTGCTCAGTCTCCTCACATCTTCAGAGCTCTTTTTGACCCTGGGTTCTTTCATAGCTTCTGCAGTAAGCCATGGACTAGGCACCAGGCTTGTCTAACCTAAATGCAAACTGAAGTCATTGAATCACTATATGACAAGTTACACTTTTCACTTTCCAGTTTTCCAGGAGGAGTGGGACTACACAAATGGAAAAGCAGATAGATAATTTTTCTCTTTGTGTCTGTCTGTGGTACATCCTCCAGCTCTAGGCTTCAGGAAATATGAAGGAGGAAACCTAGGCATTGGACTTAAAGAGGAGACTATCCCAGCCTAAGAGGAAAAGAAACATGATAACAAATTAAGGGATGATGCAGCTGGTCATGCTGTAAATCTTGTAGAGAAGAAATTGGGAATGAAGAATATCTCAGATGAGAAAGAAGAAAGCAAGGAGTAAAGTTCTGGTAATTAGCAGGGCTTCAGCTTTGGAGCTGAGAAGAGGATATTTGACAATGAGATGGGAGAAAGAGTACAGGTGCAGTCAGATTAAGCTCACTGGAACTCAACTAAGATCAAAGATCAGGTCAGGGGGGCAGCAACTGGGCAGATTCCAGTGCAAAGTAGTGTTGTTTGGTGGGTGTTTATGTCAGAGAATTAAACACTGATGCTGAAGGGCTGGTGTGTCTTTTTTCACCCTCCAAGCTCCCATTACTCCCAGGACTTGAGCATGCACCAGACACAGAGTAGCTTCTTTGGCAAGAAAGCCATTTATCTTGGCGAGGTGGGAGCTGCAATAGGTATAACAGTTTCTCAGTCCAGAAACCAGCCCTGCACTTGCAGCTATCTTGCAGGAAATTAAAGTTGTCTCTGGACTAGTTTCTAAGGCAAACATTTGTTATTTATCAAGCAATCTACAAATGTTTTTCTAAGAACTGAAAAAGAGGAGGTAAGGTCTGCACCTGTCCTTGTGTCCAAATTGGCTCTCCTTGTGTACAGAAGTCAAACCAGTTTTACAAGAATGTTCAGCATGTTGTCTTGCAACACAAAGTTACTCATTACTTGTCTTTCAACAGTCCTTTCCAAAGACATGATACACACAACTACATATTTGCTCTGTGTTCCTTGAGTCAGGGGTTCCCCTGATCCTTTTGCACTCTACAGTTTGCTTCTTTGTAGAGGACAGGCACACAGAGTACACTTTTTTCTGTCTCCTCTTCATGTAGGCTTTGCAAATGTACTTTGTATTTTTTATAGTTTCTTTTGCTTAGCTACTACCTCAGCAGAATAAGGCAAAATTCCTCAGATGACTATTTATTATGCCCATATTATTACATTTTATTTTAATAATAGAAATAATATTATTATACTTATTATATTAAATAATAATTGAAAAACAGTTTTATAATGATAATGGATTTGATCTTTTATATCTATATGCCTTTGTCCATCCTAATGCTTATAGCCATATATATGGCATACCTATATGTATGTGTACACTTACACAATCTATCCCTTATAGTACTTATAAAAGCATGTAATACTATTGATTTTGACTAAGTAGTTAAAGATCTGATTTCATTTGAACAACACTTCAGCACATGAAAGGACTGAATTCAAAGATACTACTCTGTAAACTAATTTAAAACCTAGCTTGCCTAATTTTGTGTTTAATATTTTTATTTCTGGTACTACCACATCTGGAAAATAGCAGCCATCTGAAACCAGCAGAGTAAAGCCCACTGTTGTTAAATGCAGTATCATCTATGTCACAAGGATCTGCTTTGAAGTTAATATGAGGGCAAAATATTAATAGCCATCAGTATCTTTGGCAGTTTGATTTTATGTTGCAGCTTCTGCAGTGGCAGACCATATGCTCTGATAGGACTGTCACACCTTGTGAAGCAGTTTTTCTGAGCTGCCTCATCTAGTTCCAGTATCAGACTCCTGTCTTCCTACCTCGTTTCTATCCCAACATGAAAACAAGTTTTCTGTTACCAAAACGACTTTTTGATCTCCACTTGTAAATCATACAATTGAAACAGAGAAAGAAAAGTTTCTGAAATCCAAAACTTCTAACTTCTTTTTTGTAGTTATCTTTCAAAACTCATGACCTTTTTCTACCTGGTCTACCTTGAGAAAGAAGATATCAACTTGTTTCCTTCCCTACATACGATACAGCTAGAGATCTTTTTTCTAATTCTACGCATTGACTCTCAGGTTCAGTCCAGACTGTGGAAGCATAGGCTTCGCGTCTCAAGCGCTCACACTGCCTTTGTGTAAGCATGCCCCCAAGGCCCTGCTTACAAGTATCAGGTGACAGCTTAGCCTTGCACCTATTGTACTTGAATGTCAGAACACTTGCCTTCTGTCTGAATTGTGAAAGAATTTCGGACTCCATGTTTCGACTGGTATCTCTCACCTAGTCTGCACTTCTACTAATACAGAAAGGCCCCTAAAAAAACAACTGTTCTAGATAAAAACATGCTGTTCCCACAGAGTTTTGTACATAATTTTTTTTCTATAGGTTGAGTCACCTCTATCCTTCTGAGACTTATGGCTATCCCACAAGACACTTCTAATTCTATGGTTTCTTCAGCCTTGTATTTGTTGTTATGTTTCTGCAACAAGAATAATTTTCAGAGCTACTGTCTATTTATGTTTCTGCAGTGTTTTTTCTTACTTTAGACTATCCTCTGTGTAATACCTAAATTATCTGGATAACTTCAATAGATAATGTATTCTGGGACTGTATTTCAGGAAAAAAAACATAGCTTCAAATGTAAGGCAGCAGAGACACCTTTCCCCAAAGTATTAAAATCTTAAATATATTTTTAAAGAAAAAAAATTTTTTTGCCATAGTTGTATAGAATCACTGTGATCATCTCCTCCCAGTGAAATCTAGCTACTGAAGAAAGAATCCATTCAGCATGCTTTTAAACTCCTTAGAATACAAAATGTAACCAATCTACCTAATTTGTCACTAAGATTGAGGGGTTTCTTCTGAGTATGGTAGCAGTATTTTTATAACATGTATACCAGGATAATTCGGTTATTTTATCTGCTTCATATTCTGCTGATGTATTCTTATTCTATTTAAGATGTCTTAGAAAGATATTTTATATCTCTAAGGTTTTCTGATGTATAGTATGCAGTAGTGTGGGTTTTTTTCAGTAAAAAAGAAGCATTTCTGATCTGTTTGCCTTGGTATTTCTTTTTCCCAAACAACCATGGAATCTTTCTTAGCAAGATCTGAATTATCTTTTAGTCCCTGGTTAAAATCACCCAAAGTAGGAAGGATTTCCTAGTTTCTCAGTCTGAATCTTTGTGTTGACTAATCAGGATTTGTCAGCACATTTCTTCCTGTATCTGCCAACAGAGGAATAGGCTGCTTTTCAGTGTCTATGTATGCTTAATACAGTGTTCAGTTTTAGTGATGAAACCATCTTGTACTATCTCCATCAACAAATTTTCTGTGTTACTCCTGCTGCTGTTTTTTCTTCACAGAAAAGGAATTTCTTTATCTTGTAGACACACAATGTGTTCCACTAAAACTTAGGTACCTCTCAGCTGGAGCTCCAATTGGTGATCATACCTGCTAAGTAGAACTAGAGTAACTTCCCTCAGTCACAGCTGAGTGCCCCAGAACAGTCAGACTTCCTCTTCTCTTTTATGTTCACAAGCATAATGAGAATGGCTAAAGTCTAAAAGAAGGGATGAAGAATCTATTCACACCGGAGATCTGAGAATCTGCTATGAGGATGATACACCCTGTGTTTCATTCTGTATGACTATCAGTAAGTATTTCTTTAGATGGACTCTATCCCCAGGGAATGGAACCACAGGATATTTACACTTATTTCTGACTATCATTACCTGTATTTTTTCTTAACTCTTTAAAAATATAAACAAAATGTCTAGTTTAAGGACCCCCCACCCCCTCCTGGCATGTCAAATTTCATGTATTCACTAAAGAAAAAAGAAATTAAAATTAAAAGCCTGGCTAAACTGAGGTAATGGATTTCAGTGTGGAACTTCCAATTCTTCTGCATGTCTTCTGCCAACACTGTGGTTTTGGAGGCCTTATAATATGCATATTCAATGAGTGAAAAGGTAGGAAAAAATATTCCAATGACAAAAATGTAAAAAACTTTGTTCTGCTTTAATTCCATGAGCTGTTTGGGTAAAAAACAAACCTAAGCAAATAAACAAAATAGCCATTAAGCCAGCACCAGGGTGGAGATGGAGCAGTCTAAGATCAGAAAGCAGGTGTTAGATAAGATCCCACCCTCAAGAAGCTATAAGCTTTTGTGAAGATGTGGTTCTCTTTTCCTTTACTTAACATGGAAATTAAATTATTACTTTATTGCTATATTAGTACATACTGAAGCTTTTACACAGTCTGCCGTATTTATTGGTAAATCAGAAAATTGGATAGCAATTTTATCTCAAAATCCATATACAGTCTATATAGACAAACAGCTCCAACATTCATCAATCTTTGAGCGACCAGCTTTACAACCTCCAAAGCATTCTCTTCAGTAATGTGAATTTGTAATAAAAGAGTAGACAACATAGCTCAAACCTCTAAAGGAATTTGAAAAAAAATTATTCAAACAATAAAAGAGAAAATCAATAGAAAAAATGAATGAATACTGAATGTTTAGTATATTTGTCAATTATTTTATTTGGTTAAAATAAAAGCGAAGTTATCTCGAAGATCATGTCAGAGAAAAAAAAGCCTCTTCTAGTATATTGTCCTGAGCAGACAGAGATATTGAATCTAAAATATTTATATGTTAATAGAACTCTCATTTTGGCTAAAACTGATTTGTCTATTTCTTTGCATTTCACTATGAAATCTGAGTTTTTGCTCCACTACTGCTTCTATTTCTGACATCTTCTCTTGCATCTCCACTTCTGGAATATTGCATTTTCTCCAGAAGACCCCTAAAGATTAATTTACATTGTAGCTATGACAATACATGTCAAGGAGGATTAGGTACTGCTAATGAGTTATCAATACCACTTTTGACCAGGCTAGAATAGCTGGAATTAGCTAGGAAATTTGACTAAATTACTATTAACACAGAAACATCTATCTAGATATGGAATTAGAAGCTGAAACAATTTTTTTTATTTCCAGGGACATGAAAGGCGGTGTGGGTGCAGAATCAGGAACGTGTTTTTTTCTTTCCTTCACTGCTGTTTGCCAAAGGAGAAATATGTGCAGTCACAAATGATAATTCAAAGAGCAATGCAAAATTCACAGATCAGAAAAAAAGTGGATGAAGGTGGGGAGTCCTGAAAAATATTAATCATAAAAATCTGGGTATTTCTTTGAAGTTGAGTTCAAATTCACTTTAGTTATTTACTTGAAAATGAGTGATTACTGCCAAAATGGTATTTCCAGACCCTGCTGGATTTTCAATATGAGAAGTCAACTGCGTGTGCAAGCTAAGCTTCAAAGTGGTGCAGCATATCTCATTTCAGAGTTTGCACTTATGTAGATAAGGACTAAAACATACATCCCTAACACTGTCAAATCCTTCACTTCCTGAAAGAGCTTTAAAGAGTATAGAGCCTCCATTATTCAGAAGAGATAAATGAGATTTGCCAAGTAGGCTGGCCCATGGATGTCTTTCCATCCCCCTCTTTAATGCACTGCTGGTTACATTTTATTTTGATCACTTGATTCGGATGTTCAAGCAGATCAAATGGATCACTGGAGGTTTGATTACCTCTAGAAATTACTCCTACACTGCACAAGTGGAAATTAAATTCAAAGGAGCTACTTGCACATTCTCTCAGCATTCACTCTCCCTGGAGGTGCCAGCAATGTATCTCTCTAAAGTAACCTTTATTATTTACAAATCCCTATACAATCATGATTTTAGGAGCTGTTATCACCCTATTGTCTGTCAATTCTGAGCCGAGTGAGTGCATGGATTTCAGTTTCTTCTTCCATGATGGAATCTTTTAGGATACTTTTTTATATATATATTAATAATAAATAGTACTTCTCATCATTATAAAAGACTTCAATACCAAGCAAAAAAAGTTACACTCTGCAAAATCTAATAAAATGTGCAATTTTAGAGTTTAGGTATAGTCACTAGTTTTATTATTAATTTCTAATCGCTTAGATGTTGTTGAAATGTAAGCAAAGGTCTGAATGGAAATAGCAGCATAATTTTAAGTTACTTGTTACATTATTCAGGACCTATGACAGAAATTCTTCATTAAATATAGGAAGTCAAAATCACTTCCTTCTGTTCATACTTTTTAATGGGTAGGGAAATTAAAAGTGCTCTTAATTATTAATGACTTTACGGTAAGCCCTATCAGCTATATACTTTAATGAAGCTCAATCACCAGCTGGAATTTCTAAATGGAACAATAACCAGGCATAATATAAGCAATGTGAACTCAAAGGCTGTTTATTCCTGTATGAAGCTTTGAACTTGCCCAGAAACAGAGCACATTTTTTATCTTAAATGAAAAGCATACTAACTGTGAAATTAATTTACTTTATCCCATCTACCTGTTCAAAACATAAACTGTCAACACCGAATGATGCTCAGTGCAAAGGAAACTGGGAAAAATATAACAATAACCCCAAGCACCCTCTAACATGATGTAATACTTTTAAATGCATTTCAAAAGCTTGCAAATTTATCTTAGGTTGTTTTTTTTTCACCCAGGTGCTTGGGTTTTTTTTTAAACTAAGTAATTAAATGTGTACTAAAAACTGTCAAGTCATAAACTTCACAAAGATTTCTCCCAATTTATATGCAGCAGAGATGTCATTAAAATTTCATTATTATTAAGCAAAACTCTACCACACATCATCAAGGAGTATAAGCAGTCACCTATTCTAGTTGGAAGTTCTGGGTTCAAATGGTGAAAATAATTTGTCACCTCCTACAAGTCCTATTGATCCTCAAATTTTAGGCCTAACCTATGTTCTGATTTACTCTCTTTCCTCAGGTAAGACTGTTGATAGTAAATATTTGTTCCTGAAAAGCATATAACTATACTTGGAGTTTCTTGAGGGAATTTTTTAATTTAAAGAAAGATAATTTGGGAAAATGTTATATTGAACAAATCCTCTATGTACCATGTTATCCTGCTAATCCTGATGTCTTAATAAAGTGTCATTGCATAACTGAGATGTTTCCCTACTGTGTCATTCCTCTAGATACCATCTATAAACATGCTAATTGGTCTGGAATCTAAAGAAGATGATATATCAAGACATGTTTCATTGCAGTACTTACCTGGAAAGGTTTTGTGGAGTCTTTCTGAGCCCTAAGATCTTACTTTAAAAGGATACTGCAATAATTCAAGAGGGAGTCTCACTGTTGAACTGTATTATACAGCTTTGGATGAGGACAAAAATAAAAAAAATTAATAAAAAAGAGGATATTCTATGTCAATCACTCGATTTAATTCTTAGTTTTAAATTATTACAATAAAAATGTATTACATATGAGATAACACAGAATATTTTGCAGCTTTAAAGTCCTCCTATTTTTCATTTATGAGACAATAACAATAAATTAACAGAAAATATTTCAACAACAAAGTTCCAAATGTCTTCCCACTGATATCACCAACAGCTGAGGCTGCTTTTATGGCAAGGAGAATTTGCAAGGACCCTGATATTAGCTGGCTGTGACTGCTGTGACTACTGCTCTCGTAGGAGACCCATAGTAGAGATACTCACAACATTTTATCATCTGTTACCTGTGTACAAATTCTCATTACCATTAGAGTTTCTCTTTTCCTTTTCTATGAGATAAACAGAAGCAAAACTACAAAACAACAGCTCTTGTTTCATATTCTAAACCAGACCTCTGTAGAGCCACTTTTTTCTCTGTACTTACACTCTTAGTACAGCATATGATTTCTGTCAGAGCATGCAGCTTTATCAGCAATAAACTGACACTATTACAACACCTTCCACTCACCACAGAGAGATGTTGCAAGTGTATAGGCAATTGCACTCTTTGGATTTATATTTCTTAAAATTTCCCATTTCTTATGATGCTCTCCTGTGTTCCCACTTCTAGTCAGAAAATTCCATTTCAGTATAGAGTTGGACAGTAATGATATCTTGCAGGACTGTTTTTTTGAGGAGAAAAATACACTTCTACTTTGTACACACTTGACTGTGGCTCCAAAAAGCAAAGCAGAGTGTCCCCAACTCCTATTTCTGTGTTCTCTTACTTCCGCTCCTCAGAAGACTTCTCATCTTTGCTCACTCAAATTTAAACTCCAGGAATAAAGATCCCAGTCCTCACTACTGAATAACAGATCTCCACAATCTACCTGCAGAGAAGAAGAAACTACAGAGAAGTTTCTAAAAACATGTTCCAATCAAATGGTTAAAGATCTTTCACCCTTAGTGACTGTGAATTTAGTGATGAACCAAATTCTTTTGATATGTTACTTCAATAGCTATGTTGACTAGGAAAGGTAATGTTTCTTTTATCAGCTGAAAAAATATTTTAAAACATCACTGCTCCTTAAATGTTTTAAGGCTGAAGTATTGAGGAATTTCACTGATATAGTCATAGTGCAATTGTTCTCAAAGAAATAATACACAGTTTAGAAGATTTTAAAGACAGTTAAAATGCTAAAACATATTAATCTTTCTGTTTTTCTTCTATATCATGCACACACCATTAATCTAAATCACTAGTGGTTCCAAAAGAACAGCAGGATGGCCTTGGCCATCTGCAGATGGGCCCAATAATACCTGGTAAGTAATGAACAAAAACATTTCCATATTTTTTACATAAATACACTTTGGAATGCATCTCATCAAAGGTTCTTCAGAATATATTTGATTTGAAGGACATGCTGTCTCACTTGAGACTGTCAATGATAATTCCTTATGTAGGTGATGAGAACTGGCCCAAAATATTTGTTCATGGAGAATTAGGATGGTGAATGCTGATTTTATTTTCACATTTATAGGAGTGTTTAGCCAGGTGCTGTTTCCTTCAATGCAGTGAGAAAAGTACAGTAGAAAACAAGACATTATAAAAAAAAGGAAGAGTTGGAATTTCTTTTTCCTGTCTTTTCTCCAAATTGTAATACTTTCATAGAGACTATTCCGAATCAGATGCAGAGCTTGAAAGATTTGCCTGAGAACAGAGAAGAAAATACCGATGAGTTATGATATGCTAACTTTGTATATTGAATAGTGTAATACATTCTAGTCATCCAAACTCATGTGAAAGTGCTTTAAAAGAAAATAAGAAAATGGAAAATGCTGGAAAATGCCCTTAATTACCTTCCATCTATCTGCCCCTTACAGCAGATATAAGCTGCCTCCAGTAACTCAGATTGTTGGATTTTTTCCCAAGAGCTTTATCTATACCACCTTCTTTTGCCAGGTTTCCCAGCTGCTTAGCCTCTGCCCCATCTAAATCTATGCTGTCAGCGCTGTTATCCCAGTACCAGAGCAATCAGGAGACAATCCTTTCACCGTCATGATGGCCAAAATCCTTTCTCATGTTTCACAAATCTTTCGTAGAGAAGGATTTTACAATCACCTCTGTAACTGAGTCGTCCTGTGCTGGAGCAGAAGCCTGTTCCTTATCTTTAGGAGAAGCAGGAGGAGCAGGACCCTCTCCTGGATCTTCATCAGAGGAATCCTCCCCCTTGCTTTCTGTCTTCACTTGCTCTTTATCAGTATCAGTGGGGGCAGAGGGAGTAACTGACCTCCTCTTTTTCCTTCGGGTCAATGGGGCAACTTGTACTTGCTTTTTAGAGTCCCAGTACTGTGATTTTAAGTAAAACCACACATGCACGGCATTCACGAAACCTGACACTACTGTTATGGTCTTAAAAATACGAGTGTCATTTGCACACTCTGCAGAAGGTGCATTCCCCAGATCTGGTGCTGATACATTGGCATGAGCAGTAGAGAAAAAGGTAAACATTCCCAAGGGGAAATCATTCACAGTCAGATTAGTGTAACTATAAATCGATATCATTGTGATACTACCGAGATACTTAGGCAGCAAAACAATAAATTCTAGCACATAATAGGCCACAATTAAACCCAGCAATGCAGAAGCACATTTGAACCACCGCTTAAAGACACATCTTACCAATAAATCACACAAAAAAGTAGGCAAGTTAAGCACCATTGATTCAAACAACCTCCAACCAAGCATTTTTAAGAAAGGCTGCAGAATTTTGACTATTAATCCCATGGCTGCTTGCTTTAAAACTCTGAGCAATCTGGAATTAAAACCAATCAAATAATCAATCAATAGATCAATATTTCACTCCTACCTGGTTCACCATGATCATCTGTCCTGATTGAGGCCCAAAAGGCGCCCCCAAAATGACAGATGGCCCCCCCTCCTCTCTCAGAAGAGAGTAGAGGAAGGAATGAGGAGATTTGTGAGTTTAGAAGAATTCCAAACTACTTTAATAAATAATGAAATAATAGATAAAATTAAAGAAAAAGATAAAAAAGTATACAATGTTTACAAAACCATATCAAGCTCCCGGGATGATGATCACGTCCCCAGCAGACGCAGGGAGAGTCCCAGGCTGGGGCCAGTTCAGTCAGGAGCTGGATGCTGGATCTGGATTCAGGAGTGCTCAGATCGGGGTCAAAGGCAGAGTCTTTCCTAGATGTCGGCCATCGAAGAATGCGCAAAGAAGAAGAAGGGAAGAGAAGAGGCCTGACCCTTCAATCCCTCAGCTTTTATACTGAGCATGGGGCAGACAGGATGGAATACTCCTGTTGGTCAATTTTGGGTCACCTGCCCTGTCCGCTCCTCCTTGCAGGTGGGACTTCTCTACGTCTTTCCGCTCCCAGCCCCCCAGTAGGGTGGATGACGATCTTTCTGGCCTTGATCACCACAGTGAATAATGAAAATAAGAGCTTCGTGAATACCATTCCCTGGTATAATCAGGTCTTATCAGTCTGGGAGCGAACAGTTTCTGAGCAACATGCAGCTAATTTCAGAGTTTAGTCAGACAGAAGAGGCCTAGCTGAAAAGTGAAGTTACAAACTAGAGAATTAACCCTATTTTACCTCAAACCAGGACAATCTGCAGGCTCGTTTCTCTAATTCAGGAAGGAGGAAAACATGCCATGGCTCCTGGCTTGGTCACACTTCCTTTTATCTTAACTAGGTCACAACTAGTAAGGAGATAATGCACTCTTGGTTTCTTGGATACTTACGCACATTTGTGTCAAAAGACCCAGAACAAGTGAATGTTCCTATACTGCATATTTTAGGCTCAGTTGCAGGCAGCCATTAATTATTTTATAAATCTAAAGCTTGCTTTCATTTTATCTACAAGAGTAACCTAAAAAACTTGCAAATATAAATATCAGTAAGCATGTCTTCCAACTATCCCACCACATCTCAAGGGAATACTGACAGATATTCTCCTTGTTAAACATTTATTCAACTGTGTAAACATCTGAAGTTAACGCTGCCAAAAAACATACCCTTTTTCCTGCATAAAAATGAAAAACACACAACCAAACTCAACCTCCTTTCTAGCTTTAGTACCTACAATACATGTTTCTCCAGAAGAGCATATGGACAGAAAACCCAGTTGCTTTGAAATTTTCCAATCAGATGTAATCTCTATAAGTATGGCACTCAGCATCTAGAAACAGAAAACAGAAGAATATAATTTCATGATGGCAGAAGGTTAAATATTCTATGAGGCAGTTTATCTTCTTAGATTATGCCTACAAGCTTAAACAGTTTCACTGTTTTCTCATTTCACAGAAATTCTGTTCATCTGCAGTAAAAAACATCAAATTGTCTAATCATTGCAGCTCTATTTTCTTATTCATTCAAACATATGCTCTCATATGTGGAAAGAACATAAGGACTTCCTTTAATTCCTACGGCTCTTATTTGATTTGCTTTTGAGCTCTAAATATAGTGATTCCAGGGTTACCTCAAAATATGCTGCTTCATTTCTTTGACAGAATTTTCACAGAAAAGTGAGATTCTGAAAGATTGAATAAGTATTTAAAGACACACTGCAAAGTGGATACTGTAATTCTAACCTCATATTTGAAATGTTAATATTTCCACTGTCATGATTTCTTGTTATAATCATAACAGTTGGTATAGTGAATTTTTGATGCAACAACATTTGCTTCTTCTGTTTGCAGTCATTCCATGATTTTATAATTTAAATTGGCAGATTCAAATTGTATTGAAATGCTTATAAATCTATGTATACCTAGATATGTACAAGTGTGTAAGGGAGTATCTAGCTGAATAAAAACATAGTGTCATAAAAACTGGCTAATATTTGTAAGTTATATTCTACCTGAATATTTCTTGTGAAAAACTTGGATTAGAAATAGATATCTTTATAATACAAAGTATTTATTCATGTAAATGTCATAATAAGAATAGCAGTGATGCCAGCATTCTAAGAGCAAATTGTATTTAGGTGCAAGGTTGACTTTATTTGCCACAGACTTGGTTTTTATTTTCAAAACAAAAAAAAACCCAAAAAAAACTGAAGAAAAACTTTTGAGTTGATACTGCACCTTATCAAAAGTTAGGGAACTGAATATCTGTAAGACACCTATTATTTCTTATTGAGATTATCTGTGTGTCCAATTTAGTAAGTATTAACAAAATTAACTCTTCTTTTAGAAGGTCACACAAAGGTGAGAGGCAGAGCTCTGGACTATATGACCCTCAGCATAAATGGCTGGTTTCTTTGAGACTAGTGCAGTGAAATCCCTTCTGAAGAGAAGCATTACAAATTATCCTTGTCCCTTTTCCTTCCATTTGGAAGAGGAAGAGAATATGTATGAATGAACTTCTGTTCATAGTTATGTTTGTGAAGCACTTGTAATGTGCTTTGTTGTCAAGGTAGAGCAACCTGTACTTTCTTCCACCAACTCCAGTGTCGTTGTGCCATGCAGTATTTTTAAGTTGGACTTTTCCTACTGAATATAGAAGAGTGCATAAATATACAATAAAGGGCATATTTATGCACCTCATTCCACATCAGATTCATAAATTTAGTTCAAGACACAAGGTAATGCGATGGAAAGAAAAGTAAAGAGCAAAACATGAGATAGAGGAATATGGGAAAAATTACTTTCTGTACAAAAGATTATATTTATGACTGACAAATAATGGACAGGAATATGTCTCACAGTTTTTATTCATCTGTTGGAATATGCAAATGGTTAATACCAAAATCTTCCAGATCATAAAGTGTGCTGACGTCAACAATAATTTAATAAATCATTTCAAAAACTGATAGGAAGGCTATGCCATGTCTGAAGGACAAGTCTAATGTACTTTCAAGGAGTCAGCAGCATCATGAGCAAGCTATGCTAGAAATGGACTGATCAGGTAACAATAAAACTGGAAATACTCCAGCTTCAAGCTGATAAAACCATGCAGCAAATTCCTGCTCACATATTCAATGCAATATTTTGTCTGCAACTGGCTCATACTAAAACTGGCTTTGAACTTTAATTGCAGTCTTTGTAACCAACTCTTTACACTCAGATTTTAACACTGTTTTTTTTACAAACATATGAATAATCACCTTTGTCTGCAAGGAAACTGAAAATCTATTTCATTAACCAATGACCTGTTAGCTATTACTTTAATTCTTGTCTTTTTATACTATTCAAATCATCACACTCCACTGAAAAGATGTTTTCCCCTGTAATTACTAACACCTCTTGAAACAGTAAAGCTTCTTTCAAATAAGCAGGCATCAAAAAGATCTGAGCAGTATAATACAAATACAGTATAAAGACTCTCTTCTCTCCACTGCTATTGCAAGTGAGTGTTAGAGCTAGTCTCCACCTGTTACTTGTTTTTCAGGCTTTTCATATATAAACTGATATGTAGTTTATTTCTCCTTGTCTTGATGTCTATATAATAAAATAATAGAATAATGTCCAACAGTTGACAAGTCGACCTTCACAGAAGTAAAATGATCAATCTTGCATCTTTACAGAAGATTTTTTCTGGATTGTGTTGAAGACCAACAAGGCAAGGAAACTTATAAGGCTGCTTGCTGTCTGTGCAGTTCCACTGTCTCTAAGCATACATCAAAACCAAAAGAGTCCTTGGGCTTTTATATGTATATTTTATATACATATATTATATACTGCATATGTAGCAAATAAACACAGTTGCATATATGTGGCAGAAATACCAACAGCACATTACTGTAGGTGAAGTAATCTCTCTGAGCCATCTTTAAAATTAAGAGACAGAAAAAGACATCTCAAGGGCAATTAATTGGATCAGTTTTGGATTACTAGGTTTAGGCAAGATGAAACTTCTCTGTAGTGTCTGGTTTACCCTATTGATTTCATAGCATAGCTGAGGTAAATAGTAAAGACTTCTGTGTCATTTTCAAACACTTAATTTAGAGATAATACATACAATTCTAAAGTGCATCGTAGAATATACTAAATTATTTGCCATTTTCATAAAGAAATATGACAGGCACATACTCTGAAAATAGCATTTCTGAAGGTAAAGTAACCAGAATTCAGAAACCCAAATGACCTAGTTTCATTTTTCAGTTGTCAAAAAGCAATTTTGTACTTGTTAGTATGCCACACACCCTTCTACATTGTTTTTACAGATTTGTTAGTTTTTATGTGCTTGTGTTTTCAGAAATCCACAAGCTTGAAAATATTACTTTTGCATTTTGATATATTTATTTTTCCTGCTTTGCTTTACATTCCTTTGTTAATACTGAAGTTGGTTCTGACCGTTGCTCACCATTAAGTCACACTGACAGAGAGCTAACAAAAAACCTCGTGAGATCTTTTTCCAAGTTCATGGCAAGGAATTTAATATGCTGTTGCAACAATCATTCTTTAGCTGCTCAGAACCAGCTTCAGAAACATTTTGCTACAAATGCTTAGAAGTACATCCACATATCTGTTCTTTTCTTTATATGATGTTCTTCTAAGTTTTTGATATGTGTAAATAATTCATAAACAGAAAGAAAAAAAAAGAGCAATTCCAGAATTGTTTCTTCAAATTCATTGCTATGTAAGCAATTATTTTATAGATTTTTCTGTCCAAGTACCTGCCCCTTGATCCTTTTATAGCTTTTATAGCCCATCTTACATAATGCCATTTTTGCTATAACCAGGCTTCATTAACAAATTTTAGAAGTTACCCACAAAAAAACTATGTCATAAAATATGTTGATGTTTAATATGAAGCTTTGCATTCACAGCTTTTACAATATGCTAATTCTGTGTTTATATAGATTGTAATGACAGAAATTCAATCCTTAGCAATAGGATTTACCAACATGGTAATCAGAAAAAATCAGCCTTCTTTTCGACATTAGATACTATTTCTGTAGTTTTCACAATTTATGAAATAAATTTGGATTCAATTGTTACTGATCTTATACATGTTTTCCTTCGAGATGAAATTCAGATTCAGATTTCAAAACAAAAGGGTTTTAGAAAATAATGGTATAATATCTATGAGAAGAAATATCAAACCTATGTGTAATACATCATTAATTTACAGAAAAAGCAAACAAAAGCTGTGCTTTACATCTCTGAAATTGATAGTATCTCTCCTCTGTCTACTGAGAGATAATTGAAATGCTTATCCTGGCTATGGCCATAACATGTGAAAAAAACATGTGTTGTGTGATACTACTCCTGACTTTTTAGCTAGCAGAAGAATGTTGTGAGTATATATGCTACATACACAGGAAAAGTACCAGAACATTTTCCACAGCTATTGGTGAAAAAAGTATGAGACATTTATGTCATCAAGGAAAATGCCTCCAATCAAATATTCATTCCTGGTTACTTGGAAATTCAACAGCTATCCAAATAAAATTCTGAGCCAAATTCAGCTACAGCATAGCTAGGCTTATTTACACAAGTACACACAATAATTTCTCCTCATCAGAGTTTTTCAAAATGAGATTTCTGTTTTTAAAGGCAGAATGAGACCAACATTTTAATTTCTGCTCTGAGTCACTTAGAGCAGGAGGCTGAACGTGGCTCTGAAATAAATATCTGACGCTGAGCTATTCCTTTCCTTTTTATTAAACTGCACTATCTCTCTCCTACCAAAAATGATTCACACTTGTCCTGACAAGGGATTCACAGAGTCTCCAAAACACCTTGAGTCAAGACATCTGTTGTGTGAATTATATTTTTTCCTTGATGAAGAGGATTAATAAAACGGATATTTCATCACCAAGTCTCACAGTAACCCCTTCTAGTCCTGGTCAGTGCATTTCAGCCATATTGCTTCCCCCACTGTTGTATTTGTACACTTTACCTGAGAAAGTTCCCTGTCTTTTAAGATGCCAGGACAAAAATAAGGTTTTCCCAGTTTCACTGCCAAATAGCAACACCTGTGTAGAGTACTCAACTGCAGTACAAATCAGTCTTTCTTGCTCTCTGGAAACATCACCTCAGCCCAGCAAAAAGAGTCCTGGCAGCGAGTTCCTTAGTTCCAGGGTGGATTTACTTTTATATGAGAACAAAAAAGACACTTTTACAGTAACATAGGGCCAATATTTGTCCCTGTTGGATGAAGTGAAGAACTGCACATAGATGGGGAAATTTAAATTAAGTGTCCTCATGATTTGGTATCTCCAAGGCAGCAATTTATGGAATAATAACAAACACAATTTAAACAAAACTGTTATCTTAATAAATTATTTTAATGAGTAGGTAATGCTGATCATCACCATCTTATCTATGCAGATCAGAGACCTTTTTAAGCAGAACAGTGTACAAATCTGTTAATACAGGATACACACACTCCACTTCAGCCAAGTTTATTGAATTTTGGGCCAGTAACCTGACATCAAAAGTAATACCGCTCTCTTTCTTCTCACAGCAGAGACCTGGATTTCTGTTTCAACAGCACGCAATTGCAGTCCTCTGGGCTACAGTATGAAAGGGAGATTTTCATGGTACAAAGCTCTCATGATAGATTTACTCTCAGATCTTCACTGTTAGATGTTAATGCAGAACACAGAGCTGCCATTCAAGCTTTTCCCACAGTCATCTTTGATAGTAAATAGTGTACTTGATTCAGTAGCTTTGCAGCTTTATGTGGATGACAATGCTTTAAAAAATAATATGCTAGTGTCCTTGCCAAAAGTAGATTGAGTTGAAGTGTGGGGATAGTCAAAGGAATTAAAAATGTTAAACCCACAACTTGGGTTCTTGATTTCTCAGCAAACATTTTTCACAGATTTGCTCATGCCTTGAAAAAATAGCAAGAATATTTCCGAGTCACACTATAAAGCAATGCCCATGGGATTCTATAAACAGCAGCTGATGATTTACTTTGCAGCGACAAAATGCCTGATCAGCACTTCTTCACTTTAGGCCATTATTCTGTGAAGTATCTCTCAGAATTTCAGAAATCAAAACAGAACTAAAAGGTAAAATCCCTGCAAAGAGAATACTTTGCCAGTTCAGAGCTTTACAGTTCTGCATTTCTACTGTAGAAAATGTGCCTGCTTGAGGGTGTAGCCTCAGTACTATATTTTTTAAGACAAATAAATCTGGATAGCAAGATTGGCCAAAGATGTACTAGTTTTTGGGTTTTTTTAAAATCAAGACATTAATCATTTACTATTTCGTCCTATTTAAAACAAACATCTGGATAAAATCATGCACTACAGTATTAGCAACAATAAAGATATTGTGGGTCTAGGATAAAGATGCGATTGCAATCTTTACTGTATTTATGAAAATCCTATTTAAGACTACACTTTCTCCATTTCAATAGTTCTGGCTTTTTACAATATATTAATAGTAATTTTTTTGTACTTCTGTTTTTCTGTTTTATTAATAATTTCTCCTCTGGTCACCCTAAAACATTCTTATTATAATAAAATACACTAAATGTATATAAGGAGCAGAGGATAAGATCATATTTTACTTCAGCTGAGAATGGAAAAATTAGGTATTTTCTGCCATTTTTGTTGAACCCTTGTTAATGAGACCAGCTTGATGTTATCTGCCTATGACTCCTTATCTAGCCAAGTTTGAACATTTTTTTTTGGATTAGCAGAAAATGAGCCCAGCGGTAAAACCTTATCTCAATAGGCTATGTCCACAGTGCTAAATAAAATAGAACTAGGGAGTAAGTTCAAACCCTGAACCCAACCACTCATATTACTTAATTATTAACATATTCTTTGGTATGGTTTTCACCTGTATCATCTAGAAATTCTCTAAGAAAATGCTTGGAATTGCATAAGCTGAGCCACTCCCACTCCCAGGTCTTTCTCTATCCTGATATTCTCCACTTACCTTCTGTTCATAGCCTGTCTATGACACCCCAGAACCTGCAAGAAGTGCCCTTGGCAACATGCTCTGAAACAGCATGCTGCTGGGAAGCAATGTTCTTTCATAATTTCTAATGTTTGAACACATCCAAGGCAGGAATATTGCAGGAATATTGCATGAATGTGACCAATTTATATCAGTTAGTCTTAAAGATGAAGAGTGCTTCCTGGCAGTTTACAGATATGCCTATTTTCAAGTACAGGTGTTAGCTGTTGTTGCCAGAGTAAGGATGAAGGAAGTCACTGAACTCAGCAAGATTTTGCTGTTCATTGGTAACATATTCTCAGTGTGGAAGGGAACAGGTTTTTTTTCCTCTTTTTAATCTAAAGAAACTTTAGCTATTTTCTGTTCAAATCCTAAGTCCTTTCCTCATGCTAAATATATAAAAATTCATGAGGGTTTCATCTTTCTTAAAACACACCTGATGCTACCTACTGTTTGAATGCAGCCTGTTTCATAAATGTATTGCAGGAATTATTCACTTCCTTTCAATTCCAACAGAATTAAATGTACAGTTTTCATATCTCAAGGAAATACCATCCCTACAAGCCTATACCTTAGCTTTGGACTATCAGTGATACCCAGAACACTTTGCTAAAAAGATTAGGCTTGCATCTACTCTACACAGGATGAATAATTCCTCTTCGTATAATTTTTATTACTATTATTTTGTTTTAACCCCAAACCTAGTTTAATGCAAGTAGACTATCTGGGAAGAAATGAATGATTAAACCTCACATTGCCTTTCATCAGAATGCTCTAACCTCTAAACAGTGTGCCAAGTGCACACATCACAGTAATCACATCTCTTTTCAACCTTGTTGTCTGAAGGAAGAGGTTGTGGATTGGCACATGCTAAACTCCCTGTTGATAGTTCATGATACTATCCAATGTGTGGTGCCTACATTGGATCCTTTGGAAAACATTCTTTAGGTTTGTAAATCATAACACAATTCAGACACAGAGAAGGCAATGATACTCAAGACAAAGTGACTCTCCAGTAATATATGGACACAAAAATGTTTACCCCAAAAGAGAGGTGCTAACTGAATGCAGAGAGTTCCAGAGTTAAAATTCACTGAATAGTATGTGCCTTCTGAGATTCCGATATCTTGATCTGTTTCAGGTATGGAAAGAAAATAAAATAAAATTCAACCTAAGAATATCATGGAAAATCCCTCTTAAAAGTCATGGCAAAAGACATTGCTCCATCAAACATATATAAGGAATGCTTTCTGAATCAGAATAGAGTCAGAGAACAGGGAACCTGGACCTAAAGGAGGTTGAAATTATATTCTTGGTTTGCATAGGAAATGAAGCAGAATAAAAAGTTACAGGAAAGAGTCTGCATGGCCTCTACAAATACAGTAAAAAATGATCAACTTTGCATGGAATAGTTATTTGTTTTTAGTGTCATTTTTATGGCATACTTCTAACACAGTTTTCTACATGAATCACCCCAAAATTATTATTAACTCAATTAAGTCAATTCCGTTCAGAATATTCCAAGGAAGAACCAGTATAAACTCCATAAATTAATGAAGGGGGTTGTATTAGTACATTTCTTAATGGACAGGTTGATCTAACCATGTAAGGGAGTGAGGGAAAACATTTCCCTCTCAGATTTACATCCTCAATTCTTCAGATGAGTAAGTTTTATCCTTTCTTGAGTCACTAAGTAGATAACAAGGGATTAATCGTCAGGAGCAAGTTGCAGCTTGGAGAAAAAAATACAAACAACCCCAAACCAAATATTTGTATCTTCTAAAAAGAAAATGAGAGCTCAATTTAAAAAGAGCATTGAAAGTTTTCAGTAAGACACTTGCATGACTTTCCTAGAAACTTTGAAGCCACATAATCAAAAGTTCCTTTAGTTTAAACAAATATAATAGACATCATTCAAGTTTCTTCTTTCAAAAACAAGCTAACAAAACATTATTGTTTAAGATGTCTTCTTGTTTCCTCTCACTCATTTTGATTTAAGTCAGGCTCCAGTTTCATCTGCAAACTCTTAAACCACTGGGCTACGCAAAACAACCTATTCTCACTTTCCTGCATGCATGCTTGCATGTGTAGGTGGGACAAAAAAAAGTTCTGTGTTAAATAGGAAATAGAATCTGTTTAATTCTGGCTGAGGTCCCTTATCTCAATCTGTGAAATATACCAAGAGATAGACAAAAAACCTCCAAACTGTGGCAAAACCAGAATCAGGTATGTTGCTCAAGCCCATGCTGCCACATTGTCTTTGTTCATACAGTCATGTTACAACTTGGCAATTCATCAGCATCTTAAACTATTTTTTTAATGTCTGTATTTATGCATTTCAATTCTTTAAGTCAAACAAATTTTGAAACTTCAACGTTTAGTGCATTTGAGGATCTAGAAATAGTATTTCTTTGCTGTAACTACAGGAATTTAGTAATGTTATGCAAAATGAAACCTACTCCATATCAATCACTGTCATCGTGCCATGTTCCCAATGGTATATTTTAATTCTACTTTATCCTAATCCATTAAAGTACTATGGCTGTGGCTATCATCAGAGAAACAGAGATGAGCAGAGATAATGATGATATTGATGATGGTTTGAGAAAAATATGCATTTTCGGTCACTTCAAAATTATGTGGGTGCAAGCCAAATGTGCTCATTACCAGAATTTTGAAATTTTCATTGCACACAGAAAGTTTAGTGTTTCATACAAAATTTGCCAACCTGTTCTTAAATTCCCAACTTTTCCCCAGATCCTAGGTTGGCATTCTAACTTCTGAATACAGAGCAGAAACAGGAGATTGCATTTACCTTTTACTGAACTGTTTCGTTCTGCTGCTTTTAAATCCAGTGGCTCCTGTAAGGTTTCCTGAACTCAATACTATCAAGCTATTGCTCTCTCTGACCCATAAAGTGGAGTACCTTCAAAATACAGATATCCTGTTGTTCTTTGTGGAGTGACACAGGAATAAATTTGATTTCAATACTGGGGAAAACTGCAGTTTTAGAAGACTCTAGCTAGGCTGTGTGGGATCCAAGGTCTCAGTGTGCAGGGATACTGAAGGGACTGAGGCCTGAGCATTCTGACCCAGAATGGCTAATAGGATTTTTTAATACCATTGACAATGCATTCTATATAAATTAGAAAGTTTGTTGCATAATTTTGCTGGCTCTCCTCTTCACTCTCTCCTTTGATGGTGACAGTCCAGAGAAAATCTTTGCTCTGATGCAGGATCCCTGGGCCTTTCCCTTCCTCCTGAGACGGTTGTGCTTGCAGTGTCCAACATTTGTTGTCCACTGCTGGGACTGTATGGCTTCCTGCTGATACAATTGTCTGATTATAATTCTTGTATAACTTATATTAGTATTTGGAGTGATAATGGTTCTTTGGCATTATTCTTAATTATTTAGTCTTGTCATATTATATCTATATCCCAACCCTCATGTTTCCTTGCTTTCCCCACTTCCCTCTTACTGGTGGGGAGAGATGATTGAGTAACAGAATAATTGTCTAAATGACAATACATTATTACAGATTTTTTCACACAGTAACACCTATTTATAGGTTTCCCAGCCTTTGCAAACTCCACACTCCACCTGTTACTGTACTTATTTGAACTCAGATCTGTTCTCTTTCTGATTGAAAACAGGAATTTGAAACAGTTTATTTCATATGTTAATTTAACTTCTCACAAAGCTAGGGAAATTCTGAAGCTAAAGCAGAGAAAAGTGAAGAGAAGATTCCGCTACTTCTGGTAGAATTATTATTCACTTTACAAAATCACTCACAGTCTGGCAGTTAGGATTAGAGGGGTTTAAGTTTTAATTCTCCTAAGTGAACTGAAACTAAACTTAGGCTTCTCAATGAAGTCAGATGTTCTAACAGAAAGAAATACGTGGCTTTCTCCAGCAGATTTGTCTAGCTCTAGTCCATCTTCTCCTTTGCTTTTTCTTACCTGTATTCCAAGAAAATAATTTCTATGCAGACATACAGTATTTTGATCTCAAACTAATGGATTTTTTTCCCACCAGTCCAAGACCTGAAGTTAAAAAAAAAGAAACTCAGTCCACTGGCTTCTCAGAATATTTTTTTTTCTATAGTTTAATTCAGAAGCTAAATTGAAAAATCAACCCATTGCACAGCCTTAAAGCATAATCAGTCCCATTGACATAAATGTGCAGAAGTACATAAGTGAATTGAAAACTATATTCCTCTATTATTGCTGTGATCTGTCACAAGTAATTTTAGAATCACCTATTGATCTTTTGTTATTAAGATGTAGAAAAGCACTCATTTGCTAATCTGGGCACTTCAGACTTAATTAATAATAAAAACATTACCACAACCAAAGTGAAACACTCAGAAAAACAATAATAAATTATCACAAATATTACCTCAATGCAGAGAGAACTTTTCCACATCAGAACTTTTGGTGGGGTTTTTTGGGGAGGAGGTGTGGGGAAGCTTTTTGCTCTGGCTTTTTAAAAAAATTTTTTTAAACCACTATATATTCATAAGTTTAATTTAGGATACTTACAGGAATATATGACAAAAGACTAAACAAACACACTTCTCTAAGATGCAAAATTTATTATATAGTCACATATACATTAAAAAATACGAGTGTCGGTTTATAAAGAATGAATCAGTCTTACTGTGCTTGCTCAAAAGAAATGTCTATAATTTTTCCATCATTCTCTCCTTTAAAACTTCTCACTGATATATAAAAGGTAATTGAATTAATTATATATTAACTATATATACAGTCAATTTGGTCCCCTTTGAAAATCAAGTCATACTTTATTTGATAATTCTAAATTATTAGTATCACTGCAAGAACACTGGTACGTAGGGTTTTAAAATTAATATTACGTCTTTTACTGTGCTTTTGTAACTACAGCTAACTAAGTATTTGACAGACTGAAAGAAACAGAGAATATAGTTCTTCTATGTGGAAGAAATAAGCCACACAAACCCAGTATTTTCTATCAAAGCAGAAAATAGCTGAGCATGAAATATTTCTACCTCTGTGAAGTTTCAGTACAATTGACAATGAAGTATTAATGTCAAAGAAAAATATTTTCTCCATGTGTCTCAGATCAGTTCCCAGCTCTGGGTAGGTCTCTCGTAGCTGCATTGCTGGCATGGGTTCATTGGCCACAGCTTTGGAATTGTCAACGCATAAAAAATCCCATCTCCTGCAGAGCTTTATGTAGGTTCAGGCCATCTGTAAAGAGATTCTTTATACCTTACACAAAATAGGAATGAATCAAAATTGTGCATTTTTTCATTTCTATTGAATATGACACAGAGATGTTACAGGATCTATTCAAAACAAGGTTTTCAAGCAATAATCTACACATAAAAGTAATAACCTGCAGTTAAAATATACAGAACAGATCAACAAAATTACAAGTCTTTATGCACAGAAGCATGAGTTGACAGGATGGTAGAATCATCGGAATTTTACATCTAAAATAAAACCAGGCCAGTCAACAAAATCCATGTCTTTTTCCTTGTCTTTGCTCAGTGTTGGAGATCATAGGAGAAAGCCCAGTGGTTTTGAAATTCCTAAGTTCTCATCCATAACATAATGGCTTTCTGCTTTTATTTTCTTCATCTTGACTAATCATGCTCTTGTGTAGTGAAGAACCATCAACCAAACTGAAAGCCTGTGACAAGTCATTGTACTATTGAGTAGTCAAGGATCAGCTAAAGGCAGTAGGATAAATCTGTTTAAAGGCCACTAATTATTTTTTCTCTCAAAAAGGATGGTAATACAGAAATAAGGGAAAAGTTAGGATGACAGTCATTTCACTTTGCTCACATTTATATCTGTACTAACACATGGATAGTTCTACAATACAATTTGGAGGACTCATTTAAACCTTTTTGATTAAATTAACTGTGTCCTTGAGATGCCTGCTTCTAATTACTTATCATAAGAGTAGCCTAGATGCTCTGGCTCCAATATAGCTGCTGTGTTGCAGAAGTTTCCATTTGGTCATATGAATCTCAAGTAAAGTGACTGAATGTGTCTGGCAGAGGCTTCCCCCTGAAACTAAGTTCTTTAATGTGCAGTGTCTACGAATTTTCTGACCTTTCCTGTGACCTTGAAACAGAACACTGCAAGCCCTTTTGAAGGGACTGTTGAATTTCACTGTATCTGTCATCACAACTGATCCCCACTTGAAATATAAAGGATAGGAACAGTGGCTTGCAATCATACATGTCAGTTCATCTTACCCATTCTTTGCCTTCAGCCCAGATCAGGTATGTTTTCTATGAGACAAATTAAAATGTTGCTTTAATATAAAGTTGTTAAATGTTTTTATGAATTATTAGTGATCACAAAAAGATGATGTCTGTGATGTTCAGCTACCTCAAATTTCTGGTAGGCTCTTGTAAATAAAAATCCTGACAATGCTGTATTCAAAAGCATTGTCTGTTCTAACTGCAGTAATTGTAAAATGTTCTTGCATTCTATTTTATGGCCTTGCTGATTTTACAGAAAGCCTATATCCATTGTTCCAGTGGTTTGTAGAACAGAAATATCTGTAGATCTGTGTGGTTAATGTGCAGTCTAATGGCAGATACAGTGTAATAGTCTGACATTAATTTGAGGACTTCTTTCAAAGATCCAGCTGTCTGTGCAGCCTGTTAATCTACTAACGAGTCGAACAATTTCTGAAGTACACAGGAAAAACTTCCAGGCTTGCAGGAGTTTGTTTGCATCTATCTGGTTTTCTTCAATGTCAAAGTGCTATACACAGCATCAAGTTATTCTATTTTAAGAAGTAGTTTGAGAAAAGATGTCCTTATCAGGAAGGATTTTTGGATTTAATAGGAAAAAAATTACACAGCACTTACAGCACACATGATCTAAAATCTGATGAAAAAGAATTCTATTGACATTAAAAAAATATGCAAAGGGTTATTTCATATCTTATACAACTGTTCTGTTCATAATGGAAAATTTAAGAGATCTAGAAGACTGGTTTTGACATCATTTATATCCATGGCTAATCTGAAGTACCCGAGTAAATCCCACACAAAATAACAGGGAAGGTCATGAAGAGCTAGAAGTACTCTATGGAGAACTTTTTGTACTGCATTTCTTCTCTTGCTTTTTCAGCTGTTTGCATTTGTCAGGCTTTTGTATTGCAGTCTGCAATTACTCAGTAAAGCATTAATATGCATTATAAATAGGACAGAAAAGAATTAACCTTTCCAGCCAGTGGAGATGAGAACAGCTTAAGATTTTATCTGAAAAACACTCTTTCAGAGAGAAACAGGGCTTTTCCTTGTTCAATGAAAAATTAAAATACACCAGACAGTGTGTATCATCATGAAGAGCTAGAGTGATACTCATAAGCAATATACTGGTATCATGGAATCTAATTCACAGCTGAAGGACAGCTAATTATCTTTACATCATCTGAAATGTGCCATATTTGGTGGCAAAAATTGTTTACGATTTACTTTAGTTTCAAATGCTAATCTTTCACAAGTTATGCGACTTTATATCTGAAAAGTTGCAAATGAAGCTCTGGGGCCTTTGTTATTAACAAGCTGTTGTAGTTCTTGTGATAGTATGTAAGGTTCTTGTATAGCTTGTTTGTTCTATATTGGAGTAGCTAATAGTTGAGGTTTAACTCCCTTTGGCCTCATCTTCATCTGTTGAGAAGCACTTGCTGGCTGCCACTGCTCTGCAGCTGTCTAGGATCTGTCTTCCAAAGCTCCCCTCAGTCAGTAGCCACCCTATTTAACCTTAGTCCAACCATAACTTGGATTATGTCCTTTGCTATTGTTCTCCATTTTTGTTTAATGGTTGGATTTGAACCTGCTCTCTGGTGACTCTGGTAGCTGCTGATCTCCAGTTTGACCCAGTGCTCAAAAGGAAAACAGGTGATGTGAGAAATAAAAATCTTGCGACTAAGGGAAAAATTACTTCTATTCCCCTGATATATACAATCTCTACAAAAGAAATTAAAAACTGTGTTTGCAAGTATTTTATTAACATTGAACAGATAAGCAAGGCACTCTGGTACCAAATTCAGAGTAACCTACATCAGCAAATGCAATCTCCCATTATTACATGCTACTAACTTAAATAATCCAGTGAATACCTTTAGTGTATGGAACAAGCCTGAGATATTCAAGAAGTGACATCATTACATTGACAAACATTTTCAGGATAAAATCACACAAAGATTACCCAAAATTATTTTTACTTGGCAAAATACGTTACCAATTTCAAGGATACAGGTGTACAAAGTGCAAGTCTCAGCAAATGACAACAAAAGAGGGGATAATTTTGTGCAATCCTAATTTGTCTTTGGAAGAAACTCAAGAAAGTTTTTTTCCCCATTTTTTTCAGAAGCTTGATGATTAAAGTGAAGTGTTTTTCCAGTTTCTGGGCGTTCTAGAGATCTGTAAGACACAGAAACTGATGATATGTTTTACAAGTTTTTCTCTGAGCTCAGATAGAGGCTAGAAAACAACCCAGATCACTAAGAAACATGCAAGCAGTTTGTCAGCTGATGAGGTACTGAGTAGGACTGTGCTTACTCTGTTGTCTGGGACAGGAGTTTGCACGTAATTTACACTTGAGGACTTCCGTAAAGATGTTTAAGGCACCTTAATCTCCACTGAAATCTCATCCTAGATCACAATAAATTCTGCAGAATTCAAACCATTTGGTAAGAAGAAGATATTTTAATATAAGCTATCATGCTTCTGTACCCAAAGATGTGACTATTAATGACACAATGACTGACAATAAAATGAAAAAACAAAGAAAGATATTTTTATGACTGATTTTTGTGGAATAATGAAAGCAGAATAGTGAGATCCCAGGACACCATCAGAAGCTCCGGCAGGCCTAATTCTTGCAGAATAAGAGAGTTATCAAAGACAAGTAAAAACATGTATGTAAACACCTGCAAACATATAGCTGTTACATCATGAATTTGTTAGGGAAAACAGAGTATCGATTTGCAGTCTCACAAAAATACACGCAAATTCTGCTTCCTTGCCTTTCACTGCACACCCACACAGTATCATGGAGTTTCTTCTTCCAAGATCTTCCAAGGTGTTGATATGTTGGGTAAGTAGTCAACAAAAACTTAAACATATTGCTACATCGGAAAAACTTAAACAAATTACCAGGTCTGAAATATTTTATAATTCTTCTGCAGAACTAGATTTTTTAATCCAGAGAGTAAAGAAAGTAAATGCATGGCATACTCATAGAATCATAGAATGGTTTGGGTTGGACAAGACCTTAAAGATCATCTGGTTCCAGCCCCCCTGCCATGGGCAGGGACACCTCCCACTAGACGAGGATTTTAATGTTTAGAAGCATACAAAGCACAAGTATTAAAACACACTTTTATTTGTTACATTTTATCTACTTTGGGAAAATTTTACTATCGCGGGATTGAGTTGCAAAGAAAACTAGTTAACTGAACATAAAGGAAAGAAGTAAAAGCTCTCCAATTATGATTCTGATCATAAGTCCAGTGCTTTCAATAAAAAGAATAACAAATGAAAGTACTGAAGATTAATTGTGCTTTCAGCAAGCACAGTCTCTCTGGGAGAGGTGTGTGGCACCTCTCTCTGGGAGAGGCAAGAGAGATATGTGAGAGAACATCATTAAAAGGACCTCAAGCTGTTATCAACCAGAACACTAGAGTATCTAACATGCACCCTCCCAGAAACCTATCTCACCATCAGACAGACAAAGAGTGAATAATCAGATGCATGACTCCTTTTTACATCATACACACTTTCACTGTAATTTCATCTCTACAATTAGATCACTGAAAAATACAGAATGCCACTCTCCCATACACAGAAACATATGCACACATGTCTCTGAACCTTGTTAGCTTCTTGAAATTCACATGTAAATTATTAATTACTATCACTAATACATTTTAATTCACACTCTTAGAAGGTGATTATGAACATTTTTACTTTGTATAATGAGCTTCCTACATTGAAGGTGATCCAGGACTGGAGAGAGGTAGTATGATGACAAGGTTTGGGAACTGAATCACTCAGAGGCTTCATTCTGCAGCACTTGTAGAGGAGTGCATTCACTTCAAAAACAACGATCGAGGCCCATATAAAAAATAAAATCCTACACCAACTTTTATTCTGATGGCTCATGGTAATTTTAATCATATTTAGCTGGATGCAGACAGCTGTACCTGAACTTATGCAGACTGTAGGCCAGAATCACACAGTGTTGCATCTGCAGTTAGTTTATTTTCAGTCTTTGCCTCAGACTACACAAAATGGACTGGAACAGCAAAGGTAAGTAAATTTAGATGCATACTCTCTTCCTAGAGAGTGTTCTCATAAGAAGCACAGAAAGGAACTGCACAAAATACATTTGTATTTACAGAAAACTATGTCTACATAATGGTTAACATACATTAATATAAACTACTTCTACAGAGAAATGTTTATACACATAATAGTAGCATAATTGCAAATATATTCTATATAAACATCCATTTTTACTGCATGTAGCACTGTACTACATAGTGTGCAGTATGTACTAGGTAGTACAGCAAATAATGTGTCCATGATATTCCTTTTTGCATATATCACTGAAAAATGTATTATTGGTCATGAATACTGCATACATTTATAGGAAGATATCTATACTTATTTCTATATAACTATATATTTATTCTAGTTAAGGCATATCAATGGAGGAAGTAGAACCATGCTCCTGAGACCTGGTACCATTTCAATTTTTAGGTTTTTATTTTTCAGCTCCCTTTGAAAATCCCTTTGCTAATATTCTATCAAACTCTACGTGGACTTTAATATTTCACTGTAAAAGACAATGTAGCCATGCTCTGTATTTTACAGGAAATGTCTGAGGTCCTATATGGCCTATGATTTTCTCCAGGGCACACAAAATGTTTGAATATGGAAGAGCTCAATGCTGCTGTAATGTCAAGTATACAACTGATTTCAGCACTAGCAGCCTCTCTCTGAAAGATACCAGATTTCATCCTAATATACACATTTTTAATCCAGTAATTGAGGGCCTGTCCAGAATTGACAGAGAGATCAACCATGGGCATCTGCATCCAGAACTCCTTTACTTGTACACTCCAGAGTCACTGTTTTGTGTTTGTATTTCCCTCTACTTGGCTCAGTGAACTACTCTTGAGCACTTGTTCTTCCAAAGCCCTTAGTGCAACCTGGTGCCAGGACAGACATTGTGACTGTGGGGATGCTGGGCACAGGCTCCTCTCATAAGCTTACACAAGAGCTTACTGTCACTGCTACCTAGATTAATGCAACTGTGACTTCCACAAGCCACCCTAGCAGTCACTGCAGATGTTTGCTCCTAAAAATGTCCCTGGACTCAGAGACATTAATCAAATATTATTCAGTTTATGTGATGTCACAAAAATGACTCCAAAATATTTAGCCTGTTTCAGGAATAAAAGCATTTGTTGGGCTTACCCATGAAATACTTACTGCTCCTACAGTGCCAGGATCTACCCAGGGACTGTAGCAATTAGGCTGCTTTACAAACAGGTGACAAAGTAGTCTCTCCTGAATCTGAAGAAGTCCCAGTAGAAGCAGATGCAAATTATAACAATAGTATCCTAGTGAAAGGAGGAATGATAAAATATTATATTACTGAGATTTTTGGGTCAGTATCTTCTGGTTTAATGACTACAGTTTAAAACATGGAATAATTCCTAACACTTTTCACACTGAAGTGAACAGATTCATAGGCAATGGAACTTGTGTTTAAAGATGGCAGTACTAAGTAAAAGAACTCTTTGATGCATTGCTACTCATGCTGCAGATTTTTTCCAGAGTCACATGCTACTTTCCAGATTATTTTTCAAACTCTTTTGCTCACCGTGGCTGATGCTAGTTAAGGGGCTCAAATGGTATTGATGGAAAATAGACAACCCTACTAAGTCCTTCTCTACTTTGTTAGCAGCTGAGCAAACTGGAATACCCAACTACAACACAAGTTCTCTCACTTCCCATCCCTACACAGTCAGTCTCATTTCTTAACATGTCTGTGAGTATCCTATTCATACAGCTCTCGCATAACAAAGAACATACAATAAAACGTCACATGGTAACAAGATTTACTTTTGTACCTATTTTGCAACATGATGTCAGCAACTGTAATTACCACAACCTCCTCACACCACTTTAAGTATTGCATGTAATGCACAACCTTTACCCACGAGAATGGGCATTATTTTAAGGGTATAATTATGCAATTATATGATTATGTTCTGTTTCTTCTCTACAGGATTTTAGCCTTAAGGACAGAATTTTTTGAGAATCTCCTGGCCACTTTCATAAATATGCTCATGATATGTATAAACCAGTTCTCTTTTAACTTTTTCGTTTTATTTAAAGGAAGAGAAAAAGGGGGCAAAAGACCAGGATTTTAATTTTAATAACTCATTGATGACTGGCCAAATTTCCATTCCTGTTTCGGAAGACAATGTTCCCACGTTTGGCACAAAAAGATCTCGGGGGTTTGATCCAGTTTATGGTTTCTTTCTCCTAACACGAGCGAACTGATGTGCCTTTTCCTAACCTTTTCGTAAAATAGCCACTGCAAACAGACTTACAATGTGAAATATTTGGCATCTTCAGCCCTGAAGTGTAGGAGAACGGGGTGGCGCCGGGGGTGGAGACGTCTGGTGCTGCCAGCAGTAAGAAGAGACCGCAATGAGGCTTTCCACCTCCCCAGCGCTCGCGCACTTCCTCGCCCGTGCCTCCTAGCGAGATGTTTGTAGGGGAGGGGAGAGCTCACGCCTCGCCTCAGAGACCCGATTCTACGCGCCCGTCCTTGCCCCCCGGCGCTGTATGTCCCACTCCACGCTCAGGCTCCGTCTCCCCGGGCCGAGCGCCGCGCCCCCGCCAGCCCCGCCGAGCCGGGTTGGGCAGCCCGGGAGGCGTCTCCTCCCCAGCCCCCGCCCCCCCGCGCCGGTGCTGAAGCTCCTCGGTCGCTCCCCGGCAGCACCCCCGGGATAGCGGCGCCCCGTCGGCCCCGCAAGCAGCAGCCGGGCCTCCCACTCTGCCCGGGCTGTCCTTCCGAGGACACCTCATGGAAAATAAATAAATTAATTAGCCCACTCACCCCCGCAGCAGGGAGAAGAGCCGGCGGCGGCCGCGTGATTAGATCCAGCCCGAGCTAGAGACCAGGTAATGTAACCTACCCACCAGGAGGGAGGAGGACAAGTAGCGATGCCGCTGAGGTCGCCCCCGCCGGGGTGGGCTCCGGGAGATAGAGAGGGGCTGCCGCCGCCGAGGCGCGCCAATGCGGCTCCCGGCTTGGCTGTCCCCCTCACTCTCAGTCACACACACACACAGACGAGCATCCGCCCACACAGGGATGGATAGACTGATACCCCGTGTGGCATCTCCCCTTGACCCCGGTACCAAAGCAGCCACTACAGGGAGACGCCGTACGCCCCGCCGGCATTGCGGCCAGCAGCTTCCCGCTGCCATGTGGGCTCCCGGCTCTGACAGCGGGGTAGGGAGGCGGGCGCCGGGGCCGGGCCGGGCCGGGCTGAGGCAGCTTCGGGGGGTTGGGAGGAGAAGGGGGGGCACGACGTAATCCCGCCCCTTGCGCGCATCCCAGCGGGGCGGCAGAGAGCCTCCTTCTGCTGCATCCCCTAGGGATACCGCCTGCCCCGAGCGGAGTCGCGGTTCGGGGCGCCTCCGCCCCTTAGGAGAGCAGCTCCGCTGGGAAACGTGGGCGGGGAGCGGCAGCTGCGAAAGCAGCAAAAGAAAAAATGTGCTGTCGCCCTTGCTGTCATCAGAAACGGGGCTGCAAGAAGTGCTGATGTCATAGCTCCGATATCGGGATGACCTTGGAGAAGCTGGGTCTGGATGGACCCTGTGCTGCACCGTGCCAGTTATAGCACGAGTTCCCTGCTCCGGGCTGCTCTGAGCCTGACAGTGCTGGCATTATTGTCTTCAAACACTGATGGCTTTAGTTTGTGCTTGTGTACTGAGCTCCCTGTGTAAATGGTACCGGAGCAGGGAAAATACTCCTTCACCATTCTCTTTACCGGACCTCTGCCGACACGTAGTGGATGCAAGATCCTTGGGGGATATGGTCTGGAGAATCTCTCTGGTGAGGGGCAATCATCCCAAGAGAAATGGAGTTCTCTATACCTCTGGAGGTATAGAGGAGGGGTCATGCTTGTTGAAGTGGCCCGTACAAGACACTGAAGCAATCTTAGAAGAGACCAAGAACTTGCCCTTGTTCACTCTTCAGAGACCAGAAAGTCCACTGGTGCTCCTGGAAGGGCATATTACCTCTCAGTCCTGCAGGGTTGCAGAACTAACATGGATTCTCCATTGCGTTACTGGTTATGTGGACAGGAAAACAAAGTAATAAAGAAACACATTGAGAGAGATCTGGTTTTTGAGATTCCAGTCTGACCTTTCAGAAAAGGAGCCTTACCAAAATTATTACTGAAACCTGTTTTGGGGAAGAAGAAGGTGAAGGAAGCTTATGCCTAGTGGAGGTGTCTATAATAATCATCACTTGTGTTTCCATAGTGACATCCATCTGTGGCTCTCAAGTTACTTATCAAATACTAATGAAATAGATGCTTGCAGCTTCCATGGAAGGAATGGGGCCATAAACTTAACGGCACACCAAAAGAGCCAACAAAATAATAATAATGTATAGGTGATTCCTTTCTTATTTTTAAAGATGGCTTTCTCCTCTCTGCTTCCATTATTGACTGCTGACTTTGAATATCATACTTGAGATAAAGTGCTGAATATCTGTTCCTTTCACAAGATGGAATGAATTCAGAGAAGAAATTATACTTCAGATGTTTCTATAACGTTGTACAGAACTGTAACTCCGTGCATCTTAGTTTGCAACATAGTGTTTACAATCTAAGTGACTCTAGAGCAAAAGAGCTAATGATTTTGTTAGGCAAATATTGGCTGGAGGATATGGACTTTCTTTGATGGCAGCAGTAAATGATTTTGGTTAAGCAAGACATCCTTCTTTTATTTCTATGATGGTGATATGGAATAGCCTAAATATCAATTATTCTCTTCATGCAAGTTCTTCACAGATGGCAGGAACTAGATTCACATATTTTATGGATAGCAAAAGTCTTTGGATTCTTTAGCTATACAACTCATCTGAACAGGTGTTTTGCATGTAAAGGGGGAGACTTTGAAATATTACAAAGGGAAAAATCAAAGGAACAGGGTGTAGTTAAACAGTGTGGCTCTGCTGCTGCAGTTAAGAAAAGTGGAATTCTGTTTCAGTGATTTTCAGTGCAAATTAATGCATCGTTAATACTATGTAAAAAAAGTCTTTTTCCTGCTCTTTAACCTAATTCCATCTGTCGCTTTTCTGCTGTATATTGGATGTAAGCTCACTCAACTCTTTCTATGCCAAAATCTTCATTTTAGAATCCAGGTTATAAGGAAGCAGGCAATACTTTGGGCAGTCTTAAAGGAGATATTGCTATTTACAGACAAGCAAGTTAAGGGAGAGAAAAGAGCACTTCTTCTTGCATCACAAGCTAATTAAAAAAAAATAAATCTTTCATTACTCTTCATTCTTGGATCTGTTTCACTATGTCACATTTTTTGTCTATTTCTTTATAAATGTGCTTCTTGCACCCACTCTTCTAAATTTTCTTCATTTTAGGGAAAAGTTCTCTTTGGTATCCTTTGTTTATCAAGTTAATTATTTTGTCTTCTTTTTATGATGAGCAGGTTCTTTCAGTTCCAGTAACCCTGGTTATATTCTTGGATCTCTTCCAGTTTAAGAAAAGAGACTACAGCTCACCTGAATTTTTTCTTTTTCTATCACATCACAGGACACTTTCCAGAGCTGCATTTTTCTTTAGATGCTTGCTTTAGCAATGTTGATGTCTGAATGTAATTCTCAATTATAATTGTATCCCCTGCACCATATGTTAGAGTTAATGTGGCTATTTGCTTATGTAAAGATCTAGAAAAGAAGAAATGTTTTTTGCTCTGTGTTAATGGTACATGGTGTTAAATGAATGTTATTTCCAGGTTGATATGATTATGAAAATTTTCTTTTCATTTTTATTAAAAAAGGGTTAGGTCATGGCTGTTAATCATTGATAGAGTACGTTACTAGTTCCTCTGCCTGTTCATGGCCTAATGTTTGCACAGCACCAAGGAGGACGTTAGGGTAAATGGGACCTCATTGACCAACTGTTTTATGTGTCAAATGAAAATGAGAAATAGGCATCTCAGTCCAGACCTGCATTCCTTGAATTACATATATTTGTGAGTTGGTGTGCCAGCTTTCATGGTTTTTTTGAATCTTGAATCTGAAGTATACAGGTGAAAGTAATTGGGAGCTAATATTCCATGACCAGAGAAATAGGAGATGTTGGACAAACTCATTGGGGAACTCTATTTGGCTTTACAATGTATCAAATATTTCTGATATTTCTTATTACTCTTGGTCTTAGAGTCATGCAGTCAAAATAACTTAAGCTTTAGTTGAAGAGCAAACATCTAGTTAACCAGGTTTTTCTCTCAGGTAAGCTAGAAAGAATCTATGGCTTTTTTCCTTGCAATCTCAAGATTTTTAACTCATTTGTTATCTGGGGGGAGGTGATTCATCATCATCATCAGCTCATTCTTTTGTTGATTATATTTTAAGTTTTAATATATGTAATGTCTTTAAATAGTTCCTTTGTAATCTTCAAGGTCAATTGACCAGCTACATTCTAATTTATTCCTTTTTAGTTCTGGGATGTGGTGCTTTCTTGTCTCATGGCATTTGCAGTAATACATAATCAGAGGCGTACATTAAGCACATTTGCTGATAAAAATTGAGTAAGCATTTCAAAATGGATATTAACATAACTAGGGCAATTAAAATGTTCCCAAAATGAATGAGGGAAACTAATGGAAAAGAGGGACTTAGTCTAATGTGTTGTTTTTCTTTGCAGCTATAAGACTTAATATCTGAAAAAATGAAATTAATCCTAATTCACAAAAATGGAGATACTAACTTAAGTTTGGGGATTTTTTTAAATTTTAAATTTAGCTGATAAATTTTCTTCTAACTTGGCATCATAATTATTGAATGTAAAATACTGAATGTGTTTCAGATCCACTCAAGAGGAAGGCAATGCCCTGAATAAGTGTAAATCACGTAGAAACATTAGTAACTTCTGAGTGTTGGAAATTTGTTCTTTTAAGTCAACTACTGACAAACTGCAGAAAGCCCAAATATCATAGAAGTGGAATATTTCAGAATATGTGGATTTGACATTCTTTTCATATGGTTATTCTGAAAGATGACAGCATCTGATTATTTTAATAAAACTCTGCAGACTGGAGTTACCTAAATTTAAGCAAGATTGCTTAAATAATGCTTGTTTTTTCTGGTGTGAACATTTGTATCCCCTAAGACAACACCTTTCAGTGCTTTTGACACCAAGTTTGGTCATTTCACTTTTATCTCTCTTTAAGATTTTCCAAGGCTCAGCTGTGGGTGATGATCAAGGTGCTGTGGGAACATTCAGAAAACACATTGTACAGAAGACAGCATAGAACACCTCCTGTATTTCATGGCTTTTCTTATCTTTATGGATTTTTAAAGTTCTGTTCCTTCAGAATAGCCTATCTTCCCACATGTGCTAGCAAACCCCTGCTGCTCCTTCAGACATGACCATTCTGTAGTACTCTTCCATCATATAGATTCAGTAGCAGTTCAGGTTTAACACTTTGGGAGAGCATATATGAAAAAGTGTTTAATGATGTTCAAAATGTATTTGGCATCAAAGAACTTAGCCATTTTCTGTCACTGTGGTGGTGGTAATAGCAGTGTAATGACGTATCTTCCACTTTGCATGTGTTGTGTGCAATTGAAATTAGTAAAATCTCACAAAACAGCACAACATCCCAAAAGATAGAAACAGTTTTAGTTTTTTTAATGGTCTTAGATTAATTAGAGTTTTAGTATTCATGCTTGCTACTTATCACTTATACACTCTTGCAGTAAATGGTACAAGCAAAAAGGACACTGAAATCTCATTTTGTCTCTTCTAATAATACCAGAAATCAGTGTCAGCTTCAGACTTGATGCTTGATTTCTGAACTCAAGAAGTACTGAGAAATGTGCATTTTACAGTAGTAAAATCATGAGGAATAAAACCAAAAAGAACTTGACATTTCTGTGCTGAAAAAAATGGCAAAATCATGCGTCAAAATATGTTTGATTTTTTGAACAAAGTCAATTACTATTATTGCAGAAAGAGAAATGTGCTCACTTTCAGCATATGCTTTTGTAATCAGTTGTATTAGAGGTGTTTTTTTAACATTAAGAATTAAGTGCTTTGTGTCCTTTTTTCAGATCTCTGGGATAATGATATAAACATTTGGCAATGAATTTTTGAAATGACACAGGACTGTGTTCAAAATACCAACTGTAACAATGTATCTTCTGTGAGAAACAGCTGCTTTTCTGTGTTGACCTTATTAAGGGATGAAAATTGGAAAACTTAAAATATAGGAAATCTCAACAGTTCACCATGCTATTAAATTAAAATTGCATAGGAATTGCGATTTCTACATTGAGCTCCTATAGCCTGCATTCTTAATATGGTCTTCAGGGCAGATTCAAAAAAGAAAGAAAAAAGAGTAACTTCATGCAAATAAACTCCCCCTAGAAAGATAGGTGTCTGATTTCTTGACAATTGTTAAATTCCTTGATGATTCTGTGTTTGCTAAATACACTCTCCACTAAGTAAACCTTTTAGAAGTTAACTGCTTTTTCTTTCTATGCCCGGGATGGATTTGGGTCTGAAGCTAGGTACTGGAAGTAGTGTTTTCACCAATGCCTTCTGTTGTTGTTAGAAACTGCAAACTGGAACTGAAGGCTGGTTTCAGAGGCAGAAAAATTGTGCCCAGGACAGGGAATCAAGCAAGCAGGTTGCATCTGGAAGCAATAGATTGTGAAGGGAAATTGGTAATGGAAGAAGGCAGTAGGCCTATTATCCCATTACCAGACCCTTTTTAAAGACAAACATCTTTATAATAATTTGTATGTAGTGTTAAACTGAAGGCTTCTTTTCTGCCCTGAGGAATTTACATGTGCTCTGCTCATTGTATCACACAGGGGTCCTAACTCCCTGTCTTCCATTAAGCAGCCAGCCTCTTTAGCTTCTCAGCACCACTATATAAGGCAAATTGGAGGACACAATAGTCCATGATTAAAAGCCACAACAGAGATTTTAGCAAGGACTGAAAAAAGGTTGGGTATTTTGAGACCTCTGGTTGTATAGTTAAGGAAAACGGGTAGAAAAGAATATGCCATAATAGCCTGCATTTACAAGCATTAAAGATGCCCGTTATTTGCAAAGAATAAGAAAAAAGGAGATCTTGGGTTTGTGTTCTTGCGCAGATACAATTATGTTGGCTAGAGGCATAAGGTAGTTTTTGTTTTCTTGCTTTTCTGATACAGTTATCAAAAAGGGGATGCTTTGATGTAGCTATGCTGTGCTTTATTTCAATTTATCTTGTTCCATCATTGATGCATAACAGTACTAGAACATAATGACAGCCAAGCATGGCATATTTCAGTTTTAGCTACATTACAATTGTGAAATTGGTTTATAAGCAAAACTAGTGAATATAAGGACCAAACTTGCATGAGTTAGGGAAATTTCAAACTTAGACATGAAAGTACCATGGTATTTTCTCTCAGTCAAATAATATATCAGTGTTACCTGATTGGCATTTTCTGTTTCTTTGACTACAAGTCCAAACTTGAGTACGTTCTAGAGCAGGTCCACTGGGTTACTTGGGTTTACACCCAGTAATGGCTGAAGAGTCTCTCTTTACTGTTTTCCAAGACTCACTTAGTTTTTTGGATCACTTACTTTGAGACTGATTAGTTCACAGTCATTATCAAAATGATTGCTCTGTTTCCCAACAAATCCATTCATGTGTCCATCTTCTCAGTCCTTCTCTTCTCCTCCTTATTTCTGTGAGAGTGTTTTCCTTCTCCCCATTCATTACAGGTAAAAATCAAGTTACTATTCTGCACTGCTCATCCTACTGGCATACTGAGTTTTCCACACTAAAACTGGAAACTGTCAGAGTTATAATCATTCACAGGACAGCTTTTATATGGCAGAGATGATGTTTCTCCAAAGTATCCAGTATTTATGGGGTTTTTAATCCTATTTTTATCTTTAGAATTAAGTGTTTACATTCTTTATCCTTCTGTTTTTTAGTTCTGCCTTTCAGGTGGTATTAAAAAATGTAACCTCAGAAAAATAACAAACATACAAGAGGAAAACAAAGTAGAATGGAAAAAGTTATTAACTAGGGAAAATATTATTATGAGGAATTTCACAGAGGCTAGCAGAAGACGTTGGAGTTTACTTTTATTATTTCTGTGAGGTAATTCTGGCCATAGCAAGGTTTTTGTTGTTCACAAAACATCATGTTGTATGATCACCAAATGCATTCTTTGCTGTGCTATTGTGTATCATCCAGTGATCCAGCGTATCCATCAATCAAAACGTTAGCAAAGAAACAAATATAAAATATGATATTAGAAAAAAACAGCATACAATTGAGCAATCCCATTCTCAAACATTAGTATTGCATTGAGTTTTAGGGTCATTGCTCAGCCTGATGATTGAGTATATCTTGATGTCTAGAAGTACTTTACAAATGAAATAAAACATGTTCAGAATCTACTTACCCAGGATTATACTTAACACGGTACAACTTAATAAAGGCTAGAACCATAATTTAGATGTACTTATATAATGGTGGCTTGCAACCTCAGTGGGAGCCAACAAGGATTCTGCAGTATGGATTTGTTAGGTCATTTAACAGGGGTGGTCAAAAAAGGGATTTTTCCTAACTTACGGCTTGTTGAGTACTGAGAATCCCTGTGCCAGCTTATGTGTTTCTGAAGTTGGTCTGCACGTGCAGACCTTCTCGTGCATGCCATGAAAAAGGAGCTCTACCATATGAAAATACAAATATGTCTTGCAGGCATGGCTGTGTCCTCTAGTTCCTATGTGCATAAAGGAGAGCTGATCCGGTTAATAATTTCCAAGTCAGAATTATGTCTGTGATTAAAAACATAATAGTGGCTTCTACTGTTATGCTAAAGCTTAAAGCTGATTGTTTTATGCCACCTGGAAAATATGGTTATATTGTGTCCATAATGTAGTAGGATGCAAAAGCTTGTGCTTTCCACAGTTAGATTCTTCTTCCGCATGCGATAGCATCAAAATATGTTAATGAAATAAGTTCTTCTTGCTTATCTAGGTAATCAGTTTGCACGTCATCATTGCTGAAATATTGTGCACCTAAAAATATGACTTAAATTGTATTGTTCTTAATGCAAATCTATTTTAGCTATGAGGCTATTATAATTTTTTTCTTGTAGCTATTTGCTGAAAAATTAGCAAGTTACTGTAGTTACCATGTCCAAGATTACTTCAGAATTATTATACTTAAATTGCTAGTCTAATAGAATAGGATTCTTACAGAAGACTAGATTATAGATTTCACTGAGGCTTCAGAATATGTTTTTGATTGTAATAAGACTAGGCTTTTTTTTTTTTTCTCCCATTTGCCAATTTTATCCTAGGTGTATGAATAGAACACTTTTTATATGCAGCCCGATAGAACTGTGAAACCTAAATTAGCCACCTAAATTAGGATCTTTAATTTCAGTGTTACTGGATCCTGGGTAAGTAGATTGTTATCTCTTAATAACTGAAGCTTGAATTCTACTTTGAAATCAACCTTCTCTTCTAACTAAACTTGTACCAGATGAAATCAGAAATTATAACTGTATGCTGAGAAGTCTAGTTTATAAGTACTTTGAACAGCAAATAGGGTCGTTTTATAAGCAGAGGATCTTACATTGTAGTGTAGCCTCAAAGAGGCATCTACTTGCTTCTCATTATGACAGCTGAATATATCTAAGTAAAGAGGTATCTTCTCTAATAGAAGTAATTGTGTGCATATATTAGTGCACAGAAGATGACAGAAAAAATTTAAAGAAATGCGCAATATGCTGAATACTAGATGAAGTGAGAAGAAAACACTGGAAGAAGCATGGGTAGATTGGTTTGATGTTTCAGGAAGTTCTGGTGCTGCAGTGTGGTATTTCATAGAATCATAGAATGGTTTGTGTTAGAACATGTAGTACTACAAGTTTGGGGAAGAGGGGCTGGAGAGCTGCCTGGCAGACAAAAAACTGGGGGTACTGGTTAACTGCCGGCTGAATATGATCCATCAGTGCTCCTAGGTGGCTGGGAAGACCAAAAGCATCCTGGCCTGTATCAGGAACAGCGTGGTGTGTAGGACAGGGGAAGTATTTGCACTGCTGAGGCCCCATCTCATACATTTTCTCCTAATACAATTAAAAAAGCGTGAAAGAAGTTGTGAATCTGAAGAAAGAGATCTTGCATGTTGACAGTACAGGAGTGTGAGGAGTCATAGGTTCTGTACACAGGAAGAAAACAAAGGGATTGAGTACCTGGAGAAGACATTTCACTGTCATTGCTGCAACTTAGCACGAGAATTGTCAGAACTGAATGGATGACTCTCTTCTTAGTAATAGTAAGTTTAGCTCCCTAAAGAATTAAGGAGTTGTTTAATCAAGGAAGGTGTTACTCATTTACACTGTTTTCCAATGCCAAGTGGCTAAGGTTGTTTGCTTCATAGCTGTTCTTGCTGCTCCAAAGGGGAGTTTGAACTGTTTGGTCAATCCCTGCTGGGTTCATTAACTTTGTGTGCTTGTTTCTATTACCCTATTGAGAAGGGAATGGTTTGTATTTTTGTTCCTAAAAGACTAGACCTGAATTATTTAACCAAACCCCACTGAGCACAAAACCTTTTGTGTTTGGTTGAACTGATGCTTCCAGGGTTGTTTGCATTGCTCCTCTGACCTTGTCAGAGGGAATCCCTGTTCATCTTTTAATTTGTGAGTCTGAAGTTGGTTGCCTACTTTCTTCTGCAAATGCGAACCACTAAAGACTATCACTTCTTGTAAAGAGGTAAGAGCATAGAGTTGAAATAAAATGTTTTTTGAATTTTCTCACATTCTATTTTTTTTTTTTTTCAACTTGAGAGAATTGGTAACTTCTTGTCTTGAAGGATGTTGCAATGATTCTTCAAGGAATGGAAAGGCTAGGGACAGCAGTAAGAAGATGCCAGTTCCTGAAGGCAGACAAAGAAAGGTATATGATATAAGCTGTCAGGCCACTGGGCTTTAATTCTCAGGCAATCCAGCAATGTACTAAATCTTTTTCTTCCCTGCTTTTGAGGAAAGTCTGAAACATGAGCTACCTAAAAAACCTCTATGCCTCCAAGTGGAGTGCATGTACAGTGCTGTCGGAGCACTGACTTTAATTTCAGTTCTAAAATGCAGCATTATAAGTGTCAGAACACATTGAGTAGCTCTGTTGTGGACCATGAGCTGACTTTTGAGAAGCAGTTTGTGTTACTGCTAGGGTTAAGATCTTTAGAAAAATCCACACATGCAGAAAATAGCTGCTGCAGAGCTACAGTGAACATGTACATTGATCTTTTTACCTGAGGTAGCCAAAGGTGTTGTATTTACCTTGAATAGGCATACTCAGGTTGGCTTGAAAGAAGCTATTTTATCCAGACAGCTAAAAAAAGTGTAAGGAAAGGTGCTGTTGTTGTGGTGTTGAAGAGAGCTGGGAGTTGTATAAAATTTATCTGTCTCTTGAGGAGCCTTGTTTGGCAAGTTTTGTGCGGATTTCTGCCCATAAAAATAAACCTCCTTTACCCTGGTAGAAACTATAGCCAAGAGTTGATCCCTCCAGGGTGAAAACTTGTACCAGCATAGCTGCCCCTCTAGGCAAACTAGAAAGGCATTTCACTACACCCTTCAATCACTTTGGTTATATTTCCATGTCTTTAAAAAAATTACTTCTTCAACTGAAGAACAAATACTTTTATTACTGTGCTTATATATAAAGTACTGTATATCCAAGTGTATCTGTCATGTTTCCACTGTAAGATACTCTTACATTTATTGCTTTCTTTTTTCAATACCTTCCTTACTCATAGGCCAAATTTATCTTAAAAGCTGAGTGTACCTCTAGCAAATATAGCACATACTTAACAATTTATATACCCATACGTAAATCATAAACTGTGAAGCTGGATACCATCTTGCATTTTCTTTCCAGCTGGAAACAAATATTTTTTGCTTAGTCCAATAATTAAAAAATTTGCAAAGTTAAAATTAAGGTTTACAGGCTTTCACATACTGTTAAAAATTAAGATGCCATTAAAAGCAGTAGAAGCACTTAATTCAAGCTCATTTTACATTTGTCTTATGTTTTGCAATGTCCTCACAGCATCCTCTGCCCTCTGAATACCCTTTGTTTTCTAATACTCAGCATCATCTACACATTCAGTTCCACTGAATTAGGATCACATTATCTCATCTGACTAGAAAAAGATATTTTTCTACTCTGGAAGATATAGTTGACCACAGATAATTTATGAAACACAAAAGTAATGATTCAATATAAGAATATTAAGTTATCCAAGTAAAAAAGAAACTTTTCAAGCGTGTTAGTGAATTGAACATATTTTGTTTTCATGAGCTACTGCAGTGTTTTTGGTAAGAAAGAAAATTAGTAGCCAAGTTTATACTTCGTTATTTAAGGCATTAGGTGATATTCACAAAATTGTGGCTTTAGTCTGCCCTGAAAGGGTAGCCTTAAGGCTATTTGTAAGGCTATTTGTGTTTTTATGTTGTGTATTATTATATTCACATAGATACATTTGAATACAACTTAACAAAGACATCTGAAGGGAAATCAAGACACATGGGAAATCACAAAGTAGCAGTCTTGGGGTGAGAAAGCTCAGTTACTGAGCAGTTTTTCCTTACGTTGGACTTTGTGTTAAGTTTTTGAGTTACTAGAACTGTTAGAGCAAGTTACTAGAACTACAGACTGAGTTTGGGGGGTTAGGGAGGAACAGCGTGGGGGGAGGGCAGCAAGTGCTCCCATGGAGTGAAGAAGCAACAGTCCCTATGAGTACCAGGGCTATGGTTGGTGATGGAGCATGTGTTTTTGGCTGCAGTGGCATTGCAATGAGCACTTAAGTACAGGTGGTGAGAAGGAAACTACTGATATTTCTCTTCAGCCTGTGAGCATGCAGCTTGCACATGGGCACATACAGGCCTCTTATGTTGCAGGTTTTAATCCGTCAATGTGACTGGCTCATTCTCAAGAGTTCTTTACAGAGGGGAGAGTTAATGCCTTTTTAGAGACAGATGAGAAAATCTGTGTTTTTCATTACCCAGGTGCTCTGGTCCTGCTATTGTCCATTCATGATACCTTTTTATCTTCTCCTTTCACTGCTTACTGTCCCTTCATGCTAACCTCTGCAAAGAGTGCTTACAGGAGAATCAGGCAAGGGCTGGCCCTGAAGGCTGCATGTTCACACAATGTTGGGCAATGTGATGTGCAACATATCTTTCAGATTGTCATACCTAACACACTCTGACTTGTGCACTGTCACACCCTATGCCATATCTTAGTACTCAAGCTCTTATGTATCTGCAGTTATCTAAACCAACAAAATTTCAGGCCTGAATAATAATACATTTAAAATAATTCAAAGAGAATAGCATTAAATTAATATTGCCTTTTTTTCCTGAAAATGGAACTACAAATGGAATTCTCGAGTTTATTCAGAAAGTCTTGCAAGTTTCTTGGGTAAACAGTTCCTGGCTTTCTGGTCAGTTGTGAACAGTCCCAGATGCCCATTTGGTATCTGTATCATGAGAGGAAGCCTTAGCTCTTTCATTGCCTTGCGTAAAGTATATTCTCCTACCTCCACTCCAGATTTTGCAAGACATCACATTAATACCTAGCATTTTAATAGGGTTTTAGAATGTCACATATTCAGCTATTAAGAAATACTGACTCATGAAACTGCAGAGGTAAAGTATTTATATATTATAAAAAATATTTTCTTACTAGCAATTTAATCAGCGCGGTTGCAAATTGGGTCTAAAAATGCTGCCTGTCCAATTTTGCATCTCTGGGCAACTCTCCAGTCTTTACATAAGGTGAGCTGCCCTCTACATCTGTAAGGGATTGAGCATTGTTTCAAGTTTTAGTTTGATGGCTTGTGCAATGACTTAGTTGAGTAAATTGAAAATTAAAATTGCACATATAAAATTTTTCATTTGTTTTGTCTAATGAGACAGGTATTTAGTTTTGCTACACGACTTGACTTGAAGATTTACTTTCAGAAAAGGTAGTATTAGTTGGCTACGGTATTTAAATAAAGCATGCAATAGTTAATCTGAACATTTCATGAGTTTTATTCCTTGCAGCCATGATTGCCAGAAAATTATTTGCAACCCAACACTGAGCATTTTACAAACACAGCAAAATGAAATCCGGTACAAAATATGGGTATTGCACCACATGCTTTTTCAGAGACTCATTATTTAGCCAAACTGGACTTACTTTTGTCAGCAGCATAGAAAAGATTGCAAAATTTCTGATTTCAACATTAATTTCTGTTAAGCTGTGGGTCTGTTTCAAAGAAGATGGAAAGATCCAGAACATAAATTTTCCTCTTATTTTGTGAATTTAATAAACAAAGAAGAAAATACTCCTACCTACCCCAAAGTATGTGAGATATGAAAACATTGAAGCGGAAGAAAAAGCTGGGTCATTATTTCCAATTCCCTGAAATACCAAGATATTATATTATGTGCATTAAGGACTGGGTTTATACAAAAGCAGTGTTCTGTAGCATAGATACCAGTAATTCAGCTACTTTTCTAGACTCTCCTTATATAATGGGGAGATATTGTCATTTGTCGGCTATATATCATTTAAGAACAGCTCAAATGTTTAAAACAGGTCACTGAGATATGTCCCATAAGTTAATTTTTGCCCACTGATTATGAATCAGTCTGGAAACCAGGTATCTAGATCACATGCAGATGTCAGCACTGCCTAAAGATGTTTGTGATGAATCCCTCCCTTAAATCAGAGAGAATAATAAATTGTGTGTAGGCCAAATGATATCTTGCAGAGCTTTTGTTACAAATTTACATCTTCCTTCAAATGTGGAAAAAGTAAAGGTATATACTAGTGGGAGAAACAGGAGAAATTGTGATTGTCATCCAGTGGGGTGACAAGGTTTTGCAGGTGATTAAACCAAAATGAAAATGCAACCAAAATCACCAACAGCAAGAAGTTTGTGACCAAACCTCCATTGTTTGAACAAACCACTGTGAAGCCTTAATTACTAATGCCACTGCTAATGTAAAGCATTCTTTAAAGAAGAATCCTTGTATTGTGACAGAGGGAAGATTGTGCTGTAATATGTGTGTTTGCAAAAGAAATATTTTTTAAAGTGTCTATTGTGCTGGTACAGATATTGGCAAATAGCAAACTCCAGCCAAAGTTCAGATTGGCATCCAGACTAAATGCTTTATTACTGCAGTTTTAATAGTTTAAGGTTGTGAGGGAGCAGAAAGGTGCAGTAAAGAACATGTAGGCACCTTTGTCAGAGGAGCAGAGTAGCTGGATATATATTATATTTTAAAACCCACTGACATTATTATTCACAAAATACGCTTCTAGATTAGTGTCATATGGTCAGTTGAGTAATAGTCCTCTTGGTGTCTATGCAACACTCCAAGACCGTATTAACTTCTATTTTTGTCAAGTTTAAGCTAAAAGTGAATTGCAGGCCAACTGCCTGACGCTGGCATGCCCTGTGACAATTAGAAGTCAGAAGCACACTTTTAACATTAGCTTTGACCTTCTACCTCATGCTCAGTTCCCTGAATTTAGATCAGCCTTGGTGAAAGTACATATTTAAGCCCTTTTGCTTGTTCTCTTAAGTGGATGGGCAAAAGACATCCATGCTTCACCACTTTGGTGCCATGCTGGCTCATGTTGAGCGTGCTGTCAGCATGCCTAGAAGACAGCTAAGGTCTCACCTTCCAGGGACATCATACTGGTACCTGCTGTTAAACCCTCTTTTAGTGACTCCTTTTCATAGATGCATAAATGTTGAGGTCAGAGGTAGTTTTATCTTCCCCTGCTTTGGTCAGGACAGGGATCCTGTGGAAGGAAGGCCCTGCCACTGATGGCATGGCAGGGGGGGACAGCTATGCTGACATAAGTGAGAAGCTGCACCTGGGACTAAACACAAATTGTCAAAATCTAACAGAGGGTGTCCAGAAGGAACAATGCTTCACTTCCTATTTCTCTCCAATAATAGGAAATGTGGCATTGTTTTCACTGCAGGGTCTCTGTCAGAATTCAGCAACCCATGTTTACATCCTTTTTGTGCTCTTACATGCTTGTATCAGCAAATACATTCCCTTCCTGCTGTTGTCCTCAGTGCTGAGATGTGCTCCTCTTGCAACGAGTCCTCCCCACAGTTTGTCATTACAGGCTTACTTATCACTGACACCTATTATCTCCAGCATATTTCATCCTTCCCAAAGGAATAATTTCAGATTCAAATTAAAGTTTTAGACAGTACAGAGATCAATTAAATGATAGTATTTTCTTATGATTAGGCTGGTCTTTTCCTTTAAGTAGCTCTCATATTTGGTGTGCTTCCAGTAGTTCTGGAACTCCTCTCACTTTTCATATGTGATTGCCATTAGCATCATTATGTTCAAATAAATTAAGAAATACTTAGAATTGCTTCTTTCCCTGTGAATATTCAAAGTGGTGGGCATGAAAGTAAGAGCAATTTTCTCATAACATTTGTGCCAGAGACTGCCTAAAAATTCCAGACAAAACACAAAAAGCATTGGGGTTTTAATATCAGCTTCACAATGACTGCCTAGGACAAGAAAAAGTTTCAGGTTAATCTGAATTATCAGAATGTTTTACCATTTAATTTGTTCATGCAGTTTCTTCCTTTCAGCATTTATTGGTCAGGGCAAGACTGGTGAAAGCCAGAAAATGTAATAAAACATACATATTTTTGTTTGTTTCTCCAAAAAAATAGTTAATGCCTTTTTTGCAATTAAAAAGGGACGGCTTTTGATGTGAACTTGTAACAGCATTTTGCTCATAATTCTTAAGTGAAGTTATGATTTGGTGTGAGGTATAGCTTGCCTTTTAAGCATGTGTTTATTTTATTACTGGTATTGTAGACTATTTCATTTTTTTCTCCTATACAAAAAATGGCAAGGTTCTATATAATTTAATAAATAACGGAAATTAACTTTTGGAACTATGAAAAAAAATTTGCATTTTCACCAGCAGAATACATCTTTTAAAATAATGTAGTGGCTAGCATTACTTATTAATACAAAGAAGTTTCTAATTACTCTATATGCCTAATGTGATGTTTTACTATGCCTGTGAACGAGGCAGTCTAAAAATGTCTAAACTAATTGCATATTTACTAGTAAGTGTTGGACAGTTACGTTCATATGAGAAAAAAATAGTCTTTTGCAGTGTTAGCTGCATTGAGTGCCTGCCTTTATGCTTCTGTTAATGATCTTTAGAGCATTTTTATTACATATTTCATTTTTTGAACAAAATCATAGTATCGCCAATCTGAATTATTTTATATGCTTTAAAATGCAGTTGTATACACAGCATCTCAGTACATGCTGAATTTCTTTAGCATGAGCAACAGACTATGTTCAGATGTCCCCAGATGTTAGCAATCATTTTAGAGGATGTGGCATCTAAATATCCTTTTGATTGTGTACAGAGAATGCTAAGAAAAAATCCTGCATGTCACACAAATGACCTGTGAAAAAAACCCAAAACAGTTGATATAAAGTTCATAGACCTATGAAGCCCTTCTGTGGAATCCTGTTCTGAATGTTAGGTTTCACCATAACCTCAGTAATATGAGATGCTTGTTGGTTCAGCTATTGGTCATACAAAATAAACCATCCAGACATCATGTGTGATAATCAGCCAATCAGGTCTCCAAAGAGTCTTTAAATGTTCAAACTGAACAAAGGCTCTTTATCTATCAAGTTCAGACTATTGTTGTTGGACAGCAGTGCTTTGCCAGGTAATGTGCTGTTTTTCTGTTCCTTTAGCTTTACTTAGTGGTAATAGGTAGTTTCAGATTACTCTGGTAATCCATGCAAAACTAATTGAATAATTAAATGCAAGACAAGTCGATGTGCCAGTGCGCGTTGCACAATATTTGCTGCTGGCTTTTTAATGATTATCTAGCATATATTGACAAATAGGCACTTTAAATAAGAAATATTCTTACCCTCTAAAAAGTGATTACAAGGATTAATGACTGAATGTTGACATTGCCCCGTCTTGTCAGGATTTGTAGATTTGATTGGCAATTTTGATCATGCATTTTGCCAACATTTCTTACATAATAAAGACTTTTAATAATAATGATGAGTCTTCTAAAGAGAAACTTTAAAGAAATGGATGCTCAGGTCAGACTTCAAAACTGATAGATTTGAGATGTAAATCAGAACTACAGTGAGGGGTGTCCTGGGAGTGGTTCTCTAGTTGTGTGACTTGGATTGAATTAGAGGAATTACAGGACAATGATGGAGAATGCAAGCAAACTGCTTGGCAGCAACCCAGCTTTGAAGAAGCTCCAGAAGCTTGCATTTAATATGGAAAAAAGATGAATGAGGGCAGAAGAATATTTGAAGACGTCTTGGACGTAGCTGAGCCAACAGGCAAGGTAGATGATTGCTGTAGCAGCTTCTGTGGAAATGAAGACTAAAGCAAGCTGGCAGAAGAATTAATCCCATGTGTTCTGATGTAGCAAGCAATTTATAAATGCAGCATCAATTCTACATAGAAGACAAGCCTTCATGATAAACATCTTATTTTCATAAGGATTTAGGAGGGTAACATTAATATAACCCCCTCTGTATGGAACTGAGTGATGGAATGAAGCTGTTGAGCCGCACTGAGCTCTTGCACAGTTCAGTCTTCTCCAGTGCCAGAGATTTTTATGATCAAGAATAAGGGGTTCTTTTGAAACAAGCAGTGTGGGTGTGTATTTCACTGACACAAGTAACTCTGCGTTAGTCTTTTGCAACCTTAGAACTCATTGTCCTATGTCTAGTTTTAGCTGTAGGCACTTAAAAATAGTTAGATTCCTTTGACATACACAACACTGCCTCTAAAACCTCCAACCAATCTAAGTAGGTTTTCCAATAGTTAATCCACTAGCAGTTTTGCAATGGCTGATTGTACCTAAGTTGGGAAAAAAGCTTAAGTTTGTTTCGTGGAGATAACCTGGTGATTTTTGGTGCTGCTTTTGTCACTCCTGAGGTTTAAAGCCTTCGAGGTCTAATTCTTTGCATTTGAAACTGAGTACAAAGCTGGCTTTCATTTCACATAGAGCCGACTGGTGGCTTAGAAGCCAAAGTTCCTGCTGTCATCTTCACAGAAGCACCGAGATAACTTACCACATAGTAAGGCTATGGACTTAAATGGCTGCAGAACAAAAAATTACAAAACTGGACAGTATTCATGCTTCTTTCCATTGGGTGTTTTTATACCTTTCTTTGTATTTTTTTTTGCACTGTATTTCAGAATCACAGAATGTCAGGGATTGGAAGTAAATGAAGCTCATTATATAATCCTCAATACACATACATGAAGTGTTATTGATAAAATAATTATTAAAAAAAAGTATTGTGTTGCTCAAAAAATAACTAATATTTTATTTCTCATGAATGACGGACACCCCAGTGTGTATTCACATAGACCCATCCTCATGTAAAACTTATGTAGTGTACCTCTTCAACAGTAGAAACAGTCAGTTGCCTGTTAGTAAAGGAGAAAGAGATAACAGAAACACGTTCCTAAGGGGTAATGATAGAGACATTCTCTAATACTTATGTAATAGAGACATGTTGCAACAAGTTATTTTTCTGGATGCTATTTGCAACCTTAGTGAAGTTTAAATCCTTTAACTCACTTCTTAAAAACTGTTTTTCTGGATTCTCACAGAAATAGACTTGCCTAGTCAAATTCCTATCCCCTTAAAACAGTTAGAAGATGGAAAGAAGTTGTTCACCCCGAAGGCCCAGGGAAAGGAAGTTCTGTGCTTGACACATGTAACAGAAGGAAGCAGGAAAGATGATGTACAATGTAGTTGCAGACAGGTAACTGCATGATGTTTAAACATTGATTTATAGTGTTTCCTCTGAAATATTTCACTAGTATGTCGTGATAATGAAACATGATTGTTCTTCAGAGCTCTTCCATGCTTTTCCAGAATTTTTTTATTTCCTAGAGATTGCACATGGAAACAAGGGAGAGAAATTATTGGAAGAACATAGCCAGAATAGAAGCAAAAAAATAATAGCACTTTGAAGTGAACAAACTTTTCAACACAGTTTTAATTTTGTCAATATAATTTTGTTCAAGTTAGAAGAACTTTCTCATGGAGAAGGTGAAAGAGTGTCTTTAAAAAATGTCCCTGGGCAGTGCGTATGTGTTGACCAAAGTGGAGTATTCAAAATTTTTTTCCCTCACTTCTAAATCGAGAATTTTCTCAGCTAAAGAGGAAGATTGAAACAAGGCAAGTGTTTCATTACTGCTAGCGTACTCAACATCTATACAGAATATCAGTTCAGCTGGCAGTGCTTCTCCCTGATCAGTGCTTCTCCCAGATCTAACTCCTACACACTCAGATGGTAAGCCTTTAATGCAGGGAAAAGTGCCATCTGGTGATTCAAAACAATAAAAAAGTAACAGAATAAAGTTCTTGTAAGATGACAAATGGAACTGGTCATCAACCTCAAATAAAATTGCATGTGGGATGCTTGTCTCTGAAGATCCTAAAAACTGACAAAACGCTCACTATCTCCATAATCAGATTTGTGTTCTTTCATTGTACTGCAGCAAATTAGTATAATACATTTAATAGCAGAAACTAAAGTATATTTGTATTTGTCCTTTTACATTAGATTTTGAATCTTGTTATTGAATTGTGATTTCATAGATACTATATAGCACATGATAAAACAGCAATGATCATGTCTGATATATGAAGAAACTAAAGAAGTTAAAAATGGTAGTTGATAAGCTGATGATATGCCTTGAACTGTAAGCCTCAATTGTAAGCATTTATGACAAGGAAAAAGGAAAAGAGTAGGCTGTGAATTTGCAGAGAAATAAGATATACAAAAATGGCACTGTTCTATTCAGCAAGTTCCACTTTTTCAGGGTAGAACCTTATCCATTTTATGCTGGTTTGTGCTGAAGGTAAATTAGTATCTAACAGAGTAAGGTAAACTCCGTTCTATCTCACTGCATTTGTTCAAAGGCTCACATCTGTAAAAAGTCTGTGCTAATATTGATGATTACTCTAGCATTCTGGTTTTTTATTGAGCAGATTGTGGGTCCTTTTCATCAAGACTCTCCTTAAGAAGACCATCAGAGGGAAACTTAATACTGTAAGGTCTAGTAAGAATATGCACAGGTACTGTGTTGCAAGCTCCTTTAGTTCAAATGCTGAAATATTTGTTGATAATTGGGAAGGTGCTGTAAAACAACCATTCCTATTCTCAACAGATTTTCTTTGAAGTCAGAAGGTACTTCAAAAGGGTCAGACAATATATGTATTTCTGTAAACAGATCCTTCAGTTGAAAGAGAAAGAAATAGAAAAAGCTGAAGTCAGGGATATTCATTTGTATGTTTTTAAATGTGTGTGTTTCTACACCTTTGTTAATATATTTCTCATTACTTGAATTTTAAAAGAGAAAAAAAGCAAATGGAAAAAAAAAGCCCATCTGAATAGTTATGAATCTGTATGGGCTTGTACAAGCACCTTTTGTATAAAACTTATAATCTACCAAGTATGAGCTCAGGGTGTCTTGTCACACACTGTGAAGTTACAACACTTTTGTACACAGTGCTGCATGTGGTAATGCAAAGAAACAATATTTCTCGGCCAAGTCCTATTTTGTAATACCCTTTAATTTGCTCGTCACATTTTGTATATTCAGATTTTGCTTCAGCTTTTCCATTAGTTTACATTAATGGCCTGGTGATTTAAACCCTGGCATGAATCTAGCACTGCAGTTTTGATAATTTGTGTATGTCATGTTATAGATAACTTTATTCTTAATAGACAGTATATCAATTTTAAGAAAATAAGAAAAGTTGGTAATTTTTTATATTGATATGCAGTCACTAGTTGGCTCTGGGTGAGTTTGTGTAGTAGGATGAGGCCCCTCTAAGTGCATCCAGTTGCCTTGATAATGAGAAATGGTATGGATATTTAATTCATTTATTTCCACTTGGGAGGTCAAAATGAGCTGGTATCTTCATTTCTGTTTCTAGAAGTTTTCAAATAAGTTTTACTTTTTGGTTTTCAAGTAATATTTAATTTGAAATACCACAATAACAAAATTTAACGCTAGGTGCCTTTACAAAGTTAAGAGAATGAAAGATAAATTCAGTTCATTGTAAATTTCCATAGCAACTGTCTAATTTTAGTGCAGCTTAAGTATTTCAGAAGTTAATTTATGGACAAAACCAATGTTATTGTACGGCAGAATGAATGAAAGCAATCATCCTTGTGGTGACTGTAACCAATGATGACCCTTATTTCATTCATTGTGATTAGAAAAGCAAAGACTTCTCTCCTTCAAGGGCAAGAAATCTTAGGCTGTCAACAGGTATATCAAGTTCTGTTCACAGAACAGTAGAGGGTTATGGCATGCTTTCACCTTAAACAAAAAAGAATTGAGCAAACTGACTAATTAATTTCCTGCTTAAATAACTGATCTGAACTATGAACGACTGGACTGTTTAAGGAGTACACTGACAATTTAAGAGGAACTTTGAATTCTAGGACTTACCTGTGGCTTAAAGCCAAGTCTCCTTTGAAGACTGGTGTTGCATTAGAGTTAGGATTCTTCCGGGGCAGCATGTGCTGCAACTGGAGCTCTACCAGCCTGTGAGATGGAACAGCATATCCCCATCTGTTGCTGGCCAGCTGTCCTGTATATCGCATTCATTTTCAGGATATCAGCCTGACAGCCATAGTTACACTCTCGAGCCATCATGCAGCTGAACTGCAGATCTGAATCAAAGGGGATAGCACTTCATCATAGTCGTTTGCCTGTCTGGAATTCAGGACCTGAATGTGCCTGGCTTTCTAGCACTCATCCAGGAAAAAAAAAAAATTAGCATATATTTATGCCACTGAATCCCTGGAGTGTCTTTGCTAGAGAGAAGCACACAGTCCATGTTAGGAGACACTATAAGATTGTTTATTGAAGTTTGTTTTTGGGAATATTGTAGGAAGGAATGAGTGCTTTTCTGGTAGGTTCTGGTTTAGAATACTTAGTATTTAACATTTTATATTTAATTGAATTTACCATTGCCTTATGTCAAGAGAGCTCTCATCACTGTCTCTAAAGAATACCACAGTTGGGAATAATAATTACCTTCCCTTTTTCAGAATGGTTAATTTTTCAGTGTGTTTAGTAAATACTCTTGGTAGTGACTGAAAAATGTGGCAGTCCTCACCAAGCCTTTTGATATCTAGACCTGTGGGAGAAGATAAAATTTAAAGAAAACACATCTTTAATGTTTGATCTGAAAGGATGGAATGATCACGTGGGTGCTAGGTTAATTTGAGCAGGAGGATTTCTAAGGAAAGGGTGGTAGGGTTTTGTTTGTTTTTTTTTCCTCCCCTCTGAGTTTCAGACAAGATTCAAGGTTTATTTAGGGAAGCAGAATGGCATACAATTCACTCTTTGTAGATTTATCTTAAAAGCATCCATTGTTAAAGAATCTACTTGATCGTAATTTCTTTGTAGTTGTAGTTGTTACCTACTATTCTCTGTATCATTCAGTTCTTCCAGTCACAGACACAGAAAGCAAGAGTATATGATTGATGTCATTGCATCATCTTTCGATTGACGGTGAAGATCCTTCCCATGCATTCCACTTTATTCTAGGTGACTATCTGTGGTAGCTGTATGAAGTGTTGTTTCACTTTTCCATTATCCCTTATTACTATCAGATTCATTAAAGCTGAAGCACATGACTTGGTTTGACAGTAAACCTCAGATATCTGTGAAAGAGGAATGTGATAGAAATGGATTTTCCAAAAAAGGAATACTCATTAGATAACATGGTGTGGATGTTTTTGGCTCGGTCTTTGTGTTTGTTTTGCAGCCTGCACTCCTTGGGAATGCAGACATGGAGACATGCTGGTGCAACCTGGGTATTCAGGTTGCTGGTAGAGGGGAAGCCCTTGTCAGGCTGCATGCAACAGCCAACGCTCCCAGAAAATATGAGGTAACTTACACATACTTTTGCTGCTGGCTGGTGGGTCCTTGCCTCAAGACACATTGAATTAGAGTAAATGGAGGAAAAAAAGCCTTATCTACATTGTAAATGGCAGGTTGATGTAACTTCAGCCTGTGGTGGTGCACAACTCAAGCAATCTAGGACAACTGATCTTTTCTTAAAGAGAAAGCAGTAGAGAAGAAAAACTAGGACAACTGATCTTTTCTGAAGAGAAAGTCTTTTTGCACTCCTTAGGCTTTATCCCTTTACACAAACAAAGACAATAATGTCAGGGATAAAGTGAGACCTTGAAACATTCAGTAGAAAGATAAAAAGTCTGAGAAGGTACTTTGCGCTAGGAGAATGTGAAGGACATAACCATACAACATGAAGAAAGCTCCATGGCAGGTAACCGAAAGGATTTTCTGATTTAAGAAAATTGGGATGGACCTACAAAGAAGAGAATCAGCTCTTTTTGACCATGGTTATCTAAGTTTAGCTGCTCAAATGCAGAAGTCTGTAAGATGTGTGGGAGAAAGATGTCCCCCTTTTCCACTAATAGTTTTATAATAACCACTCGTGTTAGGAGTACAAGTCAACACGTGAAAAAAACTGTTTGAATGCAGGCAAACTTACAACTTCTGCAAATCAGAAGTCTAAGTAGAGAGTGAGGAGGAAGCATTTTTCATTTTATGGACCTTCATACCCACAAACCTGCCAATGAAAGTAAAGATATTGTCTAATGAAATAAAGAGAGAAATAGATAAGGAGAAGAATTTCCACCTAATGACAAACTAGAAATCTTTAAGAAGTATTATAACCCAATCTGGAATTTAAAATCACTAGTCCCAAGTAGACTATCACTGTACTAAAATGCTAGTATCATATATGAACCATTTAAGTGCTTGTGGGTGTCTATTTATGTATCTTAACTGGCTGAAATTAATTCTTTATTTTTTAAAGACTTTTCTGAGAGTATCAATTGAGTTTTAATACCCCTATGATACATAAAATTACTGATATGTCTTCAATTTTAAATTCCAAATGAGTAATTTTTCTCTCGGAAATAAGAAAAATGGTGAACAGAAATGTAACTCCATGAAGTAAGAATTTTTGCATTAGTAATGCTCTCTATTCATATATTATTAGGAAACTAGTTTGTAATAGTTAGTATGAAATACACTGTTGTAACAAATATTAAACTTTTCGGGTTATTGATTAATCTCTATTTTATGAGGCAGACTTCCTACAATTTGTGATATTATTGCCTATAATTACAGTCTATAAGAAAGCCTTGTGGGATGCATTGCTCCATCACTTGAGATACATTGATTTCTATCTTTTGTTAAGTACTTTATTTTTTCAAAATGATCCCATGATATTTATTTCTAACTTCATAAGAATGGTATCTATCAACAGTATGCACTCACACCTGGCTAAACAGTGGAGCCCAATTACTTGTGATAGCAGTGAGAAGAAAATGCAAGAAGATATACAAAATTTTTTATCACAATGAAATATTTCAACGACAGTAAAGCAGCTTCATTAGTTATCCCAACTGTCCTATCAGCTGAGTCACCAAATTGCTTCTACAGACTCTGGTAACAGTTGATACCTATTCTTTGAGGAACATTTCATTTCAGAGGTGTCTTGGGGCAATTTGACCTTAAGTTCATAGTAAAGTAGGTACATAATAATTTCCTTATTTCAGTATGGAATCACAATTCTTTAGCTACAAGTAAGTTCCTGATATCTTTTTTGCTTCTAACAATACTAATGGAGAAGCTGGAACCATGAAAGTGTTTTCCCTTGTCTGCTAATCCTCTTGTGGAGAACAGTTAACTTTCTTCTTTCTCGGGTATCACTTTATTCATCTTTCTTTTCTCCCTAATTTTGTTTCTTGCAGGTTTTCTCTCTCCCTTTAGTTTCCATTCCTTTGTCTAAATACACATTTGTGTTCCTTATCTAGTCAAGATAGTACTAAAAATAATTTTTCCAAATGCCATAAAGCCCAGGCTGTGGGCACCTGGTAATAGAAGCCAGTGTCATGAAGAGATGGATGTATGGCCTTTTATGAGTGACAAGAAATGTCCACATGATGTCTGTATACTGATGGGGCATCAGAAAACATTGCTGATGAGTGTGGGGGTAAATTTAAACTGATGAGCTAGATCTTGGCCTCTGAAACAATATCGATGTAGTATCTCAAAAAGGCAGGAGAGGAGTAATTTCACATGAGGGCTTACTTCCTCATTTTCTAATGCAGACAGTTTCTAAATTTGCTTTCAGAGCATTGCTTGTCTATTTATTCAGGGTAAGTACTACTTTTTCTGAAATAAGTCAACTATTATGAAGTGAAAAGAGGATTTTTGTGAAGCTGTAGCATGAGTCAGAAGTGCCTAGCTACCAACATTTAGCTACTTCTTGATCTTTTCTTTTGTTGCACAGTATAAATAGTACAAATGTGTTTCTGTCTGCTGAGAACTGGAAAAGGTTTAGCCAATATTGGAAATGCTCAGTTTCCATAAGATTCATTTATAGACAATATTGCCACAGGGAGATGTCAGGGAAAAATCTGAAAGCAGTGGAAGTTATAAAAATTCCTTTGCTTTAGTTTAATATTGCTCCAAAGTTACCTACATTTATATCTGCACATTTCCTCTAAATTTTTGTTCTGACTTTCAGCTTTTGAACTCAATTTCTGTTTTTAAAATTTTTTTTCTTCTATCAAATTCACACATCTATTTGTTAATATCAAGAAGTGCCTTACATATTTAAATAGGCATTGGGATAAAATGCAATTTTGTTTCACACAGAAATCTCAGGTGCACCTTTTCCTGATTTTGATAATCCTGATATCTTTATAAACAGAGAACCAATTTTATTTCTTTCACGTGTCTTGTAAGTGAGGAATTTCATTAAAGATGAATGGATTGATGCTATCATGATATAGTAACTAAATGCTAATACACTCTTCTGGCCTGAAGCTTGCTTTATAAAATTATCATTTCAGCATCTTATATGCCCACCTGTAATACTAACAAAACCCATTTTATTGCAGAGTAATTGTACAGACTACCAAACACTCATGCAAGTACTTGGAAAAGTAACTGCAGGCCAAGCTTCTGGGAAGCAATTATTTACTGTGACTTTGCTTTCAACTTTTGTCACGTGTGATATTCACAAGGTTTCTTTTATTACCTTCTGCAGTTGCCATAATAGACGCATGACTGTTGTTGGAAACCTCAGGCTGTATTTGTCACAGGCATACCATGCAAGTAGGAAAATTGTACTTAAGCCTTGACATGGGGCATGACTTGGTGGCTCATTTATCTGGATTCAACCAGCTGAGGGTGGTTCAGCATATTTCTCTGCTAGTATAAAATTTACTTCCTTGTCATTTTTGATGGATCATTAATTACTCCTGTCAGGCAGAAGCAAAGTGTTTTGTAGTTTAAGACCTGCAACAAGTTTTGTAAAATGCAGAGTTATTTCAGAGGTGCTGTGTGTGGAATAAGAGTAAACTAAAGCTAGTTTTGTTTTGGTATGACTTTATTCCTTTGGACATTATTTATTTTCTCGAGTTTCTCACTGTGCTTTAGTTACCTTATTGCTCACTTTTCATAAAATACTACATATCATATATGACATGCTTAGATTGATTTTGCTTCATATAAATCAATGTCTTGGATATGAAATACTACGATCCTATTCTTCATTTTCATTTTCAAGATGAAGTTTCATTTGTGTACTTAGAAAGAAAATTTTAGTTTTAAAATTGGGAAATAAAGTGGACAGCACTGTGTATTCTGGATAAGTAGATAACTTTGTAATAAGATTATTTTACCTCTTCATATGAAGAAACCTTAAGTTATTTAAATAGATATAAGAGCAAAAATAACTATTTCTAAATGCTGTTTATTCTTTATATGATGAAGTAATGAAGAAAGGATGAATGATAGAAAAAGGGATTGCCAAAACCAAATTAGAACACAGATAATAATAAAAAGTGTATAAATATTTTCCAAATATTAGAATAGACAGAGGAAGGGTTCCTGTATGTATTTAATTTCAACTGAGTTATGGCTTAGTTAGGTGCATCTACATCTCTTTGTGCAGATCTGTGATGTGCAGATCTTTGATTCTCATCTGGTAATCTTTTCAAACCAGAAATTTTTTAATTAGCCAGACATCTCAGATATGTCTGTTGTGGATTCACATTGGCCTCCTGCAGCTTGATACCTGAGACTCACTGCTTCTTTTTAATATGAAACAGCTGCTCATATTTCTGCCCAGAAAATCTCAGAAAGAAATATGCCAGGCATAGGCAGCATTAATCTGGAATCTGGACCTTCAAAACATAAACATTTAGAAGTCTTATTTTTGTGTAAAGCTTCTGTAATGTTTGGAGTTAGATGACAGTGGGAGCTATACAAATGCAGATGTATTTTCTTTCAAAAAACATTGGATTCTGTTAGCTTCTGTATGAGAAATTTGGTCAGTGCCTTGCATACATGGAAGCGAGTGCCTAATGCCTTACACTCTAGCTGTATAGTGTTACTTTGCACAGTGTAAGTTTTCTACAGTTTCTGAAAATGAGTCTTTTTTTGTCATAACATGAGTTGAAATTGAGATTTGTAACATAACTGGTCAGTTTTAAGAATCATCATTTCTTATTCCTCTTGTTTAAAATTTAAGTAATGAGAGGAATTTTTTTTCTAGAGTACCTTTCTTTCTTTGTTTCTATGCATAGGTGGGATAGACATCCTTCAAAGAGAGCATGAGTCTGCAGAATTAATTCTTAGTGTTTTAAAATCATACTGATTTGCTCTGTGTAACTGTTTCAATCAATAATAGGACAAGGGGAAATGGGTACAAGCTGGAACATAGAAGGTTCCAGAGAAATGTAAGAAAACCTTTTTCCTGTGAGAGTAACAGAAAACTGTAGCAGACTGCCCAGAACGGCTATGGAGTCTCCTTCTCTGGAGGCATTCACAAAATCCATCTGGATGAATTCCTGTGTGACCTGGTCTAGGTGCTCCTGCTCTGCAAGCGGGATTGGACTAGATGATTTCTTGAGGTCTCTTCCAATCACTGATATTCTGTGATTCTGCAATTTGTCTCAGCCATGTTGGAAAAAGAAACTCAAAAGCCCTGCTAACACTACTTTGCTAGCCAGTAGTTTTTTGGAAAAGGGGATTGACCCCATGCATCTGTATTTTTTGCACAGAATAATGAATGTGTGCTGTCTGCCAGTGAACAAACTAGACAGTAAGAAAATGATTACAGAGAATAGAAGTTATTTTATATTCACTCCTAAAACTAGTATTTAATGAGATCACTTGATGAAGAAGGTATAAACTGTTAGATTTCTTTGTAATTCTGTGTTGATAAATTCTATCAAATAAAAGCCAGCAATCTGGCCTGGATCTGTATTTTTTCCTAAATCTGCTGAATGATTTCATAGTTGAAAGCTGTTTGGCATGGCATTTGGCAATGCTGTGACAGTATGTGCTGGTCAATTGAGGTGAGAATGGCTCACTGTTGCAGAGTGGTAGCAAGACACAGATAGTTTGGTTTTGTTTTTTTAAGTACCCATGACTGTGCTATACTGTACCAAAGAAGGATATGGTAATTGTTTGTGTGGAAGCATGGACTTTTTCTCTGGCTTGACTAGAAAAGAGCAGAAAAGAAGAGGCAACTGAAAGACCACAGAAAGAAGCAAATTCTACTGAGAGGAGAGAGCTAAGTGACTTTTTTCTAAAAAGTGCCTGTGGTTATACACATTATTGAGCCTGCCCACTTTTTCTTGCTTGATCCCTCCTCCCTCCTTGCATGACTTAACTCAGAATACAGTACAGTCAAGGTCAATGAGGGTGAGCCACAACTGCTAGTCATAAAGCTAAAAGGTGACCTTGTTCTGCTGAGATGCCAGATATTTCATCTGAAATCTCAGCTGAGTCCTTCTGTGATATCCTTGAGCGTAAGCACAGATATTGAAATATTGGAGAAATAAAAGACAGTTTAAATAGGATAAGTGTGATGATACAGAAGGCAGAATGGATGACAAATACAATCAAGGCTTAAAAAAATATTATACATGCCATGCTAGTCCTTAAAATTTCTTTCCTGTTTTGTTTATGACAGATTTTTATTTTATCTGAGTAAATGCTTCTTTGGCACAGAAAATATATGATTCTGCTCCCCTTCCCTCATCTCTCAGCAAGCACTCACTTGCTATGAAATACAAAGAGACAACAGCTTGGCTCGTTTTGAATGTGTGGACTTTGCATATGTGATTTCAATTAAGTGACACCAAAGCCTGCATTGATTTCAGTTTTCCAGTAAATCCTTACATTTTGTGATCAGTACTGTGTCTTTTAAGGATTACTTCTTTGATTTTCAATAAATAAAAAAAGAGATTATTACTACATCATGATTTCAAAATTTCAAAATCAGGATGTCATAATATTGTAGTGTAAGAACTTGGACACTAGATTTCTACCTTTCCATTACTACTGAGGAAGGAATATGTTGAATTTGGAATAACCAAAGAGATAATCTGTGCCGAGGAGAGAGAACTAATGTAGGCTACACTGTGGAGAGACTGTTGCTATCATATAATCAACAAATTACACTGATTCTGGTCTTCTTTCATGCTCAACCAAAAATATAATTGGCATTGAAATAGCCAGTTCATACTTAAGACAAAGTGCTTTATTTTTTCCAAGTCTCAAACACTGGCTTTAATCTTTTATGGCTTCTTGTATCACTAAAAATTCTTATCTGAAATGCTGACTTTAATGCTTTTTATCTTTTTCAGCTATGAAAAGACTTGTTATTGTTTGCCCTAGAAAATATATGCATCTATAAATTTTGAATGAGTGTTCTAGGTCAAATATGAAAATCACATTTAAAAATCTGTGAGGTTTTTTTGCTTTAAAAAGAGTGAGTGAGACATAATATTTCTGAAATAACATTTGAGGTTATTTGAAGAAGTAAAAGTTAGATGCTTTTCTATGAATATGGGAAAACAAATATATGAATAAATAAATTTTAGATTTGGTATTCCCCACTACCACACCTGTTGCAAAGTTTTCTGCAGAACCTTATCTTTTTCTATGTCCTTTTATTGTTTCAGAGAAACTTCATGATCCTACAACATGTAGGCTGCCTGACATTTTTAAACACTGTACATCACTCTGAGGGCAGCGACTCGGAGACAAACACTGGGAACATGCAGATAGATTAAATAGGTTTTGATATTTGCTTCTGCAAAAGGCAAAAATAATACAGCCTTAATGACCTTCTGATGAAGAACCATACATATTCTTTCATGCTGAAGACGGTAAAAGGAAAGGAGAAGTTGACAGACAATATATTCTACAACAGTTCCCGCCATCACCAAATTCCCTTAATGAAAAAAACAAAGATAACAAAACTGATTATATATAGGCACCTCAACAGAGGTCTTCACGGCTAGAGAAAATGGTATTGATTTCTATTTGCATAAGACACATGTATTTGGACAGTTCTCATCTCTCAATTCACTTCAATAAAGGTTGATACAGAAAGGAATATAACCTTTGTATGTAAGCTTGATGTAGAAGCTTCATACATACATGATAATAAACATAAGCTTATATATAAACTTCAGTAATCAAAACCACAAAGAGCCTTAAATTTCTTTTTCTGGTTGATTCAGAGCGTGAATGTTCTCCTTAGTGTGGTAAAAAATGTCCCAGTCTTGATTATGCTGGGTGTCTTATTGGGGTTCATTAGGTAAACAAGGTGAGACCATTTGATAGGTCTGTACTGTTCTTCCTTTTTAGGGGTTATATGGTCAATAGGGCATAGCACTGTTGATTGTTTTTTGTGACACTGGCACTTCCTTTTCGGCACTTATTCAATGCTCCGCATTTTACCTAATGGTGAGATTTGTTTTCTATTCAACTAAATTCTCAGCGACATCTTTCCATTTCAGGAAGTACTTCAGTCATGAGACTGCTCAGGAGGCCATTGACAGTCAATATTAGTTGCATAAACCTCATATGTCAGAAAGGCTGCATATGTTTCACATTCAGCAACTCAGCATGGATATTCAGAAGAAACAAAAATCTACAACCATTTATTATACATGCATTTTTCTGTACGTCATATTTTTTGGTGAAATGTAATATCCTGGAATGCACATAATAATATTATTTTGGGTTGTGCCTTATTGATAAAACATACCTTCTTTGTAATTGAGAAGTATAAAGACTTCATCTCAAGTTATACAGTGTCCATTTTATGCCAGTCCTGTGGTACCAATATGCCCTAGAGCCATCTTAGCTGTACTTAAATACACTTTTTCTAGTGTTTTACTTACAATTAGCAATGACTTTGTAGTTAGTTGGCAGCAAACCACAATTTTACATTATTCAGCATCAGAGCAGGTGTATGTGGTATATTAGAGCAAATAAACCAGCACTTTGCCCTGTTTTAAGAAATCAGAATAAACAGGGGAGTTTAGAAAAGCCTAGTTTATATTTGGTAATCCACCCCATGGGTCTGAAATGCATGTGCTATGCATTAAATAATGAACCTCTCCTTGAGTCTATTGAAGTATTGTTTAATATCTATTTTACATTTTATCCTATGTGCTTCAAAGGAGCTGACTGCTTTGTTTTATATGTTTTTTCTGGATCACAGAAGACATACAACTTTATATAACAGGAATGCTGGTTTGTTTACTTATTAATGGTATCTTTCAGTATTTCTGGTCACTGGTCAAATTCTCTAATTAATAACTATAGTGTATCTCAATATTTCACTTCTCTAATACTACGAACTCAGTGTAACTGAACAAGTATTTTGAGGGTAGAGCTTCAGTCTGTATTTTATAGCTGAGAGAAAATGAAGAATTGTAGTACATGTTCTATCTTAAAGGTTTGATTTTTTGTGATTTTTTTAAAATTTACTGAGCTTAAATTTGCAGGAGATTGATTCATAAAAATGTACTTGTTAGAAACAACTAATTTCATGTTCAAATATGGGGTGTCAGAAGTACATAAAAATTTGCTTTTGAACCCTATGGTATTGCTTTCTAATCTGTTTGATTGAATTCACAGATTGTGATGTAAGGAATCCTCGCTCTCTCTCTTCCAGAAATATGACTGAAGGAGCGTACATTTCAAAAGTATTTTATTAATTTATGTACAGAATTTGTACATCACCTATACATTGCAAAGTGTTTTCATTTAAATAGTTGTAAAAAAATCTGTGAAGTAGCATATAGAAAGTCCTACAGTAGTCTCATTTAGGAATAGTAGTTATGGTAAGATTAAGATTTTTCTTTGATTGGTAGAAAACTAAACAGTACTTAGTGTTAATTTGCAGTTAAAATATGCACAGTTGTCATAATAATAATAGTATTTCGTAATCTACATGTACTGCAAATGTATGCATGGTTATATAGAATGCTAGAAGGCAGGCTTATCTGATCCATAGCATACAGAAGCTAGAGCACATTTTAAAACTCATGAATAGCCTGAGCTAGAGGACAAGGGGATTTTTTCAGTGGCAGAACAAGAACTAATGGGCACAAACTTGAATGTAGGAACTTCCCTCTAAACTTGAGAAGGAACTTCTTTGAGGGTGATAGAGCACTGGAACAGGCTGTCTAGAGAGGTGGTGAATTCTCTGTCTCTAAAGACATTCAAAACCCCCCTGGTTGTGCTCCTATGCATCCTACTGTAGGCAAACCTGCTCTGAGAGGAAGATTGGACTACATGATCTCCAGAGGTCCCTTCCAATCCCTGTAATTCTGTGATTCTGTTACATCTCGTGCAAAATATGAAGAGCGAATTGTAGTAATGTGAAACAGAAACACATATTTTGTCCTTGAATCAAAAAGAGAGGAAAAGTACAGTCTCCCCTCTGGAACATCTGACAGTACATCCAGTAATATTTTGAGAGATAAGTGAAACATTGAAAACTGTGTCTGGAGAAGAATCTTTAAAGAAAATATATATTGCTACCTAAAATCAGTCATTTCAGGAGGCAGTGGTTGTTTTATCTGAAGCTATTGACTGTGAAATAATCTAGCTAAATGACAATTAGAAATACAGATTTTTAGTTCAGATCTATCCAAAACACTTTGAATTCAGTTGGGCTGTATGTGAAAGTAGAAGTGTGTATAGGAAGTCTGTGTGTACTCTATGCATAGATAGGACAATAGTTCAAGACTTCAGTAGAAACAAATAAATGTTTTTAAAGATTTAGAGAAAAAAGAATAAATCCAGACTTGGGTATTTTGTACACAAATAAAGGTATTATTGCATGATTAATCTTCAGTGGAATATAACACTTTAAGGTATAAATCCCAGCATTGTATTTCTTTGTCAAGATAAAACCTTGAGATTTATAGAACTCCACTGCCTCTTCTTTTTATCAAGACAAAATGAATGTGGATCATGCCATACATGTTTTAACAGTTATGGACAGTTTTACATGAAGAAAATTTGGCTAAACTCTTAGTTTTATGTGTAAATTGTCCTTCAGTATAAATTAAATGGTAACAACCATTTATGCTTTTCAGAAGGAAAAACAAAATTTAATTTTTTTCCTCTGAGCCAGTTAAAGTTCTATCCTGAAAGGTACAACAGAGTAATTGCTTAGATTGATGTGCTCATTGCCCTATGTTCATGAGGGCTTGCTCTTGATTTATTATGGTTCCAGGTAAATATGATTTAACTAGTCTCTTCTGTGAATATTTTTACTGTGCCCTTTTGCTAATTGGAACCATGGAAATACCACAAAGATCTTTTATATCTTGTCTCATTTGCTATATTTTTTGCTATATATAAAAAAATGTGCTGCTGTTTCTATTAAAGCTATTATTGTGAAATTTTGAGAATTTGAATTATTTTGAGCTAGATTCTCAAGAATAAGAATAATGTTTCTTATGCTTTCTCAATTCACAAGAGTAGAATCTGAAGTGTAAAGATTTTCTTGTGATGATACAGAAATGTAAAGGCTAACAGACTTTTGAGTCTGGTTACTTTGCTGTGGGTTGGCAAACAGGGATCATGTAGAGCGAAACACTTTGTACATGGGAGATTTGCAGTTAGATTCCAGTATATATCAAGAAAAGCACATCTTGTAGATTTATCAGGTTGCTTTTGAGTTATGAAGCCAGTGCTACCTATGTCAAAAATAAGCATTTTACCAGCTAAAACCGAACTACTGCAATAGCAAGTTCTTATCACATAATTAGCAGGCTGTTATACTTCAGGACTTCAACTGCAACCTAGCCAGTGTCCTGCAGGGATCATCCACTTACACTAAGAAATGCAGTTCCTCTTGTCTGAATGTAGCTTTTGTAGCAGGCTAAGATAGATTATAAATTGTGGTAAAAAGTTTGTGTTCTCCACTTTGAGCTGGGGAAACAGATGTCATATGAGATAAACTCAGTGCTGGAATAAAGTGGAAAATCTGTAACAGGAGATTCAAATATAGAAAATATGAAAAACTACAGGAAAAAAATTTGGAATTTCTAGATTCTTCAGAAATCTCTGATGCCCAAATGAAAAGGGAGGGCTTTCATAATTACGTAGATTTTTTCTAGCATCCTCCAGTATTTGGTCATCCCTTCACAGAATCACAGAATCACAGAATCACAGAAGACCCGGGTTGGAAGGGACCCCAAGGATCATGTAACTCCAACCCCCCTGCCTAGCAGGGCCACCTAACAAACACATCTACTAG
>VZTY01031799.1:102184-156566 GCA_013400935.1 Turnix velox | reverse complement strand
CCCTGATCATCCTCGTGGCCCTCCTCTGGACCCTTTCCAAAGTCTCTATGTCTTTTTTGTACTTCATCTCTTTAGGTGTATTGACAAAAAACTAAATAACTTTTCAGTGATGCTGTGCCAGAACTGAACCGCAGGGTTCGGACATGTATTCTGGATGTTCTATGGGCATTTAGTAAATTGCAGAATAAAAAAGTTGCAAATGTTATATATAAACAATACAATTTACATTAAAATCTTGATGAATCCTAAAGCTCGTTGCAAATTGTTTTACCTGCAGCATTTTAGAACGGCTCTCTAAGAGGTACAGCAGTACTTTGTGTTCTTTGGGTGTTGTATACTGTGGTAGGAAAAACGCGTCAGCCATACTAGACAAGAGAAGTTTTTTGATCTCCCCATGTCCAGTTTCTCACAATGGGTGGAGGAGTATGCATCAGAATTTGATTAAACCATCTTGGTCTTTAAAGTGGTTTTGTATATTTATCAGCAGGTCACTTTATTAACATTTGGACAAAGTACATAGTAAGTTCACAATTAAACATCCTCTTCCTTCCCATGGATATCAAATACACTCATAACTTCTTCCTTCCCTGTATTTGTTTATGCTAAAACATTGCCATTGCCTAAATTATATTAGTTTTGGTACATACTTCAAATGAAATTTTTTATCATTATGTTCCAGACAGGACAAATAATCATCATACATGCACTTACTTCATGTAGCACAATACTGCGATACCCCAGTAGAGCTAAGCTGCCTAGATGGGATTCTGAGCTAACATACCTTTTCTAATACCTACAATGCTAAGCCATCTAGAGATAGCATATGTGTCTATTTAGTACTACACTGCTCAATGTAAAAATACATATCTTCATTTGTTTAGCTGTCTGCTCTAAGTTACAGGCTAAAAATAGATCTTCTCTCATAATCTTTTACCAGCATAAATATCAGCAGAAGAAAGACTGAAAGCTGAGTGCACTAGATGCAGCTGTCTACTGTGATGCTAGGTGTTTAGAGATGTTCCCTTCCCCTGCACAGTCCTCAAGGTGCTACTAAAATTTGATTTCTCTACATAAGAAATGGCAAGTGTATCTTCAGGGATGGCCCCTGCATGGCCTCCAAACATAAGCACCACATCAGTTATCTTTCTTCCTGGAACTGGATACATTTGGAGTGAGGAGCATGCCTTGCTGTCATGTTTTGCTTCTTCAGAGTTATCACTGATAATGAGATTAATAAAATGAAAATTTTGTTTGCTTGAGAAATATCTCGGAGTACATCTGTGGGAAAAACATCTGTTGGTATTTTTAGAATTTTGTTTGATTTTATGAAGCCTCATTAGTTCAGTTCTAGTTTGTTTTTTTTTTAGTAAATGTATAAAAGTTTGCATCTCTGATTAATTTTGTTAAGATGTATGATGTTTCCTTCTTTCTTTACTTCCTTCCTTGCTTCCTTCCTTCTTTTCTTCCTTCCTTGCTTCCTTCCTTCTTTTCTTCCTTTCTGTCTCTTTTTCTCCTTAATATGTTTTAGTCATTCTAGAATGAGCTCTGGATGAATTTATCTTTTTGGTTATATTGTGCTTGGAATCAGTGGCTCACGTTTTCACTGGTGGAAAGAGCTCACATATCAAGTCTTTATAGGCATGGCTGTATCAATTGGATTCTTCAATTTGAATTATCTGTATTATTTTAATTTTATTTCATACAATTAGATGGCTTACTTTCTCTACTCTCACACTGCTTTTAAAATAGGCTTTAAATGAATAGCTTCTTGCTTATGACCTAAATTCTGGAGTGTTTTTTAGAGTAGAATACCTACATTTGCAGGAACTATTCTGGCTTTTCCAAGATACGATGTTTCAAAAAAAATTTTTTTTTATAAACTATTTTCCTCTACATAAGTTTTGTTAGTTCTTCCCATTTCATTTTGGCTTTATTTATGTATTTTGCTATATGTAATTTAACTGTAGCTTTACTGACAGATAATTCATAGTTTGCTATATTTCCCAGTTCACACTTTAAAAAGTCTCCCTGTCATGAGAAGTATTTTTAACTTTTTTTCCATTTTATTAATAATATAGAAACTATTTCTTAACCTAGCAACAATTTCCAAACTGGCAGGAATAAATGAAATGTGAATCCTGCATTAAGCTTTTGCAGTCTAGAGTTATTTTCCAGTCTTGGCCTGTTGTATGTTTCCAGTCATATGCTCTTCAGAACATAATCCAGATCAGTTTACTTCCTATTACATAATCTAAATAGTTGTCATTGAGACTTAAGCACTAGTAACTATTTCCACCTATGGGTGTCATGTGCTGCACGAGGAAAACAGAAGAAAAGTATTTTCCCAGCATGTGTGAGATGATGCTTCCAGGCCAAGATTTTAGCAAATGCTGAGAGATACACGGAAAATACACTGGGCCATGATATTGAAGTAGAGAGGACAGCCAGGGATTGCTTTCTAACTTGAAGAACACAAATAATTTTGTTAAAGTTTGCAGAAATTAAGGTCAGAAGAATTTGACCTGGAATCTCTTGCATCTTCATAATGTCAAATATTAAGGTGACAAATTGGATGTGAATATTATCTTCAACAATAAATGAATTAAACATTGCCACTTCTGAGTTATACATTTATATAAAAAGATACATATTTTGATTTTTAGAGCCTTAAATAATAGCACAGATTGTGAATAGACTGGCTTTTCTCATAACTGATTTTTTTTCTGCAGCTTAATATCGAGAAAATTGAATTAAAATTAATATCTGCTATTATTGATAATAGAAAATCTGCTGCATTGGAAAGACTGTCCTATTTATTTTTCAAGCAATATGCAGCCGCTGTGCAGACAATCCATTAACACTGACTGGAATCCTTAGTTCATCCATTCATAAAATCTTGCAAAGAAGTGAAAGTATAGCCCCTCATCTCCTAAACATTAGAACTTTTAAAAGAATGTATAAAGCATACAGCTCCAGATCTATATACCTTCCCTTATGTTGAATATTCTTTTTTGTAACATTCACGTAATGTTTATCTTAAAAATTATTTTGTTGATGTACTGGAAAGGCTTATGTTACCAAAAATTATTCAAAATTGGTCTATACAGAGTTTAAATAAGATTATACAACAGGTTTGTAACTATCATTTTTAATATAAGGGAGGTAGTAGTAGAATTTGAAAGATAATACAAGTGGTTAAAAATTAATTAATAAGTGGATTAATATTCTTGCAGTATGGGACACCAATGCTGTGAATTATAAAGGACCGATTCAGCTGTGCTTATTAAAACTAGTTCCTTTGGATTGGATTTTTTTGAAAGGTTGATTAGTTTGAAAGTTTATTTTTTTTCCAGATATGCAGAATTTTTCATAAACCTCAATCAACTTCTTGTTTAAACTGATTAATTCTTCAGACTAGATGACTGGCATTTTCAATTTAGCCATCAACATTTCATTTCAGTGCACTTCAATTTGGGTGGAGTGCCAGCCTGTTTAGGTTAGATATTCTCTTGACTGTTTGTTTGAAGTAATTAAAATAGAATTGCAGTAACTTTGCTAGGAATTCATTTCACTTACTTTAGTGATCTCAGCATTTAGTCATCCAGAGTAAGCCAGTCTTCCCTTAAAGTCAATGAGAAAAAGTAATAACAGAAGACATGATGCATGGAAGTCCAACCCATGCCTGTGACTGTGAATACAGATTATAGTTCCTCAGGGGAATTTGTCATCATAACATATGACATTGAAAAACCTCAGCAACCCTCCCCAGCAGAACTCCAATCAATTATAAATGCTGCATTAACATTAGTTTTGACAAATTTTTAGTCATGTCATTACTGACTCAGCAATGCCCGAACTCTGATGTTAGTGATGCAACAATTCCAGTCTAGTTTTAGTGCAATATTTTCAGATGGTGGTTCCAATTCTGTGAAAAAAAACATTAGTGATCAACTTAGTTATAGCTTTTGGCCTCAGTCTCTATTTACACTGTGATGAAGTAGATCTTTAGTGCAAATGAGATTTTCATTATACTTTCACAGTATAATTTATACATTTTAACCTTTTATAGGGCAATATCTTACAGGCCTCATTTCTGTCTCAGCAATCCTACTTTGAGTCCTCAGACAGGAAGAAGGAAATACATGGTATGTCCCCTTTCCCCAGTTATCTTAATAGAAGTGAATTAGACCTTTCAGTATTCTCATAGCCATCAGTAACCTCTATCTCTAATTATCCTCATTTAACTCAGCAAAAAGTTTTTTGCTTTTGCATCCAATTATCTGCTCAGCTGATGTTATTACTAAGTCTCAGTGCCAGATCCTAAGAAAGAAAGTTATTGAGACTGAATTTATTTTTATCTTATAAGATGTCCTTTTCCCTCGCTTCTGCTTTCCTCCATGGAGCCTGCTTCTACCAAAGCGTTTGGGAAAATGATATTAATACACTTGCTTTGGATGTGTGAGGTACTATTATTTTCCCATAAGCACATCCTTGTCTTGTTACTGCTTCAGTAGGATATAAAAGTGCTACAATATTGACTGATTCTTAACAGTAAATTATGGATGAGTTGAAAACTCGGTGTTTGTTTCACAGATGCAAATAGAAGTACTAGATTGTTTATCTCCTCTTCAAGAAAAAAAAAATTTTTGGGTTTTGTCAATAAGAAAAAACTTTATACCTTCAATGCCTGTAGTTACATGGAGATCATGCTATTAAATACTGAAGGGAAATAGACTTTGAAATTATTACTTGGTTGGTGATTTTTTTTAAAATTAAGGTTTGTTTGGACTTCTAGCAAAAATAGTAAATCCTAGCATAAGCTATGTAAATTCAATTTAATGTAATATTAAATATATAACATTTTTTTGTCATATAGAAGTCTGGAAAGCATTCACAGGCATAGCCCTTTGGTCCAAGACTGTTGGAGAAAGTCTGAAAAAGCCACAGCTTCCTAAAATGCTAGATAAACTCAGCATGTTTTAGCAGTTTTGGACTTTCTCAGGGTGTATTTGTCATGCAGGTTAGATCCTAGTGGAAAAAAGGAAGCAAAGCCAAATTAATTTATCTGCCTGGGTTATATTTATTGCATATCCCTCAGTGTGTGAATGATGTTCAGACAAAATGAAGATGATTTTCTTCTGTCAGGACAATTAGTCAGATCTTTAAGACTAGGTACCAAGGCTTTTTAGGAGCTAGTATGCCTCCAGAATTGGGTAGTTAAAGCTAAAAGCAGAGCTATTTTGATCCCTTCAATCAGTCTCTCTACACCCTCCCTTTTCCCCAGAAAAAATTCCAGGTAAAGGCAAAATCTCCTCAAAAAACTAGCAGCATTTTTTTCCTAATACTGAATACTGCTTGCAAGATAATGACAATAGCTGCAGAAGAGGGTGTTACTATTTGATGCTATCCTGCTTGGAACTTGTTAAAGAGCTGTAAATAAAATAAGGAAATTGAAAACTTTGCAGCTTTTGAGCAATGTTGTTTTATGAGAGTTCAATTCCTTTATACTTCATTGTTTTACTAATGCTACCACGAAGCAATTTATTTCAAATACAGCAATGTAATTAACATTTACTAGGGGTAAGTTAGAGCAGCAGACTAATCAAACCTATGAAGCAAATATTGTACCCCACCTGTGAGCCAAACTCAAGTATTAAGCAGCACAATTAATCTGAATTTGCTGCTAAATGAGCTTCTAAAACACACATGCACTTAAAAATCTCAGTCATAACTCACAGCATGGACATTAGTACACATTCCAGCTATGCCACTAATATGGGACAAGACTTAGGTTATTTAACCATTTATTGTATTTGTTTCCCATGCCTGAGAGTGGATGATACTTCTCAGTCAGCATGTGGGGATATTGTAAGACTCATAAGGGACATAAGACCCACAAAAGACTCTTTACAGAGATGTTACAGGAAGTTGTTTTGCTCCAATTTGCAAAGCTTTTTGTAGTTATTGGCTTACTATGTGGAACTGGAACACATTACACCTGTGTCAAGTATTCCTACTATCCTACAGCAACTGGGGACTCTGGAATAAATGGCTGCTGAGTCAAGTTGTGATGGTGCACATTGAGGACAAGGCAGACAAAATGCAAACAGAAAAGTAAATGGTTACTCTAATGCTGCAAAAACCCAACCCTAAATCTCCCAGGAGGAGAACTTACTCCTTCTCAGAGTAATTTTTGATGGGCTGCTGTATTGATAGCTGGTTCTGGCAGCTGGCAACTGCAAGGTATTAATGAAGCATTGGTATAAGAGCAGTCTGAGTTGTCTGAACATGACTGACTGAAGTCTGTGGTGCATGATATCAAGATATATTATTTGTCTGTAGCATATGCTCTTCGTTTGACCTTGTTACTTGCTGATTTCTCTCTTTTCCTTCTTTTTCTTTCTTTCACTTCCTTCTTCTTTCCCTCCCTATTTTTCTTTCCTTCTTTCATTCACTAGTTCTCATTTGCATAATTATGTTCAAATGTGCTGAGACCTATAGAAAAAAAATATCAGATGCATATCAGATGTCTTAAAAGTGTTCTTTTACCTTGTTCCTCTCTTAGTATTTGTTAGCAGACACATGTAGCTCTTGCTACAGTAAGCTATGTTCTTGTTCACTGCTTACATAAATGGGATTTATCCAGGGGAACTAGAAGGAGCTTAGGAGAAAATCCTTGTGTACAGTCTGACTCAGAGTATGGAAGGGCTGAATGACCTCTGTCTATCTGACAGAAAGGAGATTGATGGCTTTACTCAGGCCTCGCTTCAGTCACTATTCCCTGGCTGCTTCCCTGGGCAGCGGGCATGCAGCCTTTCTCACCCACTGCATGCCTATAAAAGCATAGGTATGAGCAGTGCTCACTCAGTAGCTTTAAGCATGTGATGGAATTCATATGACTGATTAAAAACACTGGTGATGACCTTTCTTTACTCAAGTGCTACCTCTGGTACTGTGTGCTTTTATTCTTTCTTCTATATTTCACTTTTCACATACTATAATAAGCTTTGAGAACTCGTTTTGCTTGTCACTGCTTCATTCTCCCTCTTCTGCCTCTTTACTTGCCAAGATTTAAATTCACTCCTCTAATAGGTTGTTTTGTTTTGGTTGCTAATGGAATTTTCACTTCCCTGCATAGTACCTATACTACACAAATCTTACTAGTTAGTTTTAGATTTGAGTAGATATGTTAATGTGCTAGACTGCTTTAGGAGAAGTTCAGTTTCAGGGATATTAAATACAGGTTTTACATTAGAGAGAAGCTTTAGCTCCTGAGCAAACATGGGATCTTTGTTTGAGATGTTGAGATTTCTGACAAAAAAATACTTTTTTCTTCTTTGTGTAAACATTTATTCATTGTTTTTTTCCCTTTTTTTCTTATTATTCATTGGGGCTAAAATTTGCTATCACGATCATAAAGGAACATCAGGGAAGCTATTTTTGACTCTGTGCTATGGGAAAAACAGGAGGTGTGAGATACAATGATCCAGGCTCTTCTTTGTGAGAGTGGAATGTGTAGCCTTGGTTAGTAGACAGCCTTTCCCCACAGCAGTGGTATGAGCTGGCCATGCAGTGGGCTTTGCGGCAGTTTCCTTCAAGTCTGAGGTATAGGAGCAGCCAATACCCCTTTGTTCATTTCCTTAATTGCCTCTTAGGTTACTGTGAAGTCCTTGAAGGGAGGAAAGCACTGAACTGCTAGAGCCTGTTCTGCTGCTCTAAAAAGTGGCTATAAAGGGGGTCTTTCCAAAGCTCCGATGCCCTAGAGACTTTCAGGAACCTCCAGCATTCTTCTGACTGATGTAGTGGCTGTGATTTTTCAAAGTGGTTGCATATTATTTTTAGGAAAAGGAGTGCATCCTCAAAAAAATGATAATGCCTTTCCATTTTTATGGAAAGCAATGCCTTGATGTTGGATGGCTTTACTGAAATTTAGAATAGAGAGAAATATGAAATATTGAAATGAAATATTGAAATATGAAATGCTCAAGCCTTTGAAGTGTAAGAAAACAATAGTTAACCTTTTTAAGGAAATAACAGAGTTTTCTCAGATGAGCAGAACAGCAGCTTTCTGGGACAGATAGCAAATGCAGTTCTTTACTGCTACACATTTCACAGGAACTGTTCTGCTTTTCACATGAGTTTGAGGTTTTGTGCTTTTGAAGGCAGTCAATCATTATGTGTATTATAGGTTCCTATGAGCTTTCTGATTTACCCTTCCTTCTAATAGATCCTGTAACTGATGACAAAGTTAAAATCAGAATTGTCTCTGCTTATCCAACTTCTAGTTGTGTACAGAGCAATGGATACCTATTGCTGTCAGCAACAGATCTATATGGTATGATGCAGAAACCAAACTTCCTGGCATTTTAGAACCTTTTGTGGAAGCCAGATGTTTTAGCCATTGATTTAGCTTCTCCTCAGATTCTCCCAATGTAAGGGTGATGTCTAAAATCACCTTGAATGGAGAACCAGAAATAGTATAGTATAGGATAGTATAGTAAGCAATAATCTTAAAAGCAACACTTTAGTTTTGTGGCATCTAATGCATGTAAGGCTGTATGGTATTTACCCTGAACGCACTCTGGGCTCTATCCTGAAAGATTAATATAATCTGACAGTTAATTTTTTTAGTATTTAGTATTTGTTAAGGTAATCTTATCACTCCCACTGCTAATGTAGTTTGCTGTGAGAAATTGGGATATGTCTTTAGTGGCACAGAAGAAATCACACAGCAACTTGCCAGTAATCATAAGCCTAACAGCAACTTGAACCCACTTATCATTCACAGCTTTTGATACTGGTATGACAGGAGTCAGTTGAGAGTAGCAAGTTGCCTAAAGGCCCAAGAAAAAAACAGAGACAGGAGAAATTTTCAGTTCAGGTTGTCTGCATAGGCTGAACTACACAGAGGAAAGTACAGTGTACTCCAACTCTGTATTTTAAGAATAGAGGGATTTGATAGTGGGAAAATGTCAGAATTACAAAATGGATTTTGAGTAGTACATGTTTTCTAAAAAGGTTATGCAGAATGTAAAAGTTTTAATTTATCTTAAGTATTTAAATTATCCTAACATCCTAAGTTTTTAGTTATCAGGATGATAATAACAGTATGAAATTTATTTCAGGCCTTAGCAGTTTTATCTAGATTACTTATGATGTCTCGAGCTACCTTAAAATTTTGGCTGTACCTCTCAGAAACTCTGTAAGATGTCACTCTGCTGGCATTTATTATGATAACTTCTAAATTCGAGAATAGCTGTGGAAAGTCTGTAAAAAAATTTTGACATGTGAAAACAGGGCAAGAATCAAGCTCCATCTTATTACTGCAAGTAGTATTGGCATCAACTAATATGAAGACAAAAATTTTATAGAGAAGACTACATTATGGAATTGTAGTATTTTGTGTTTATTTTATTGATATACAGGTAATTTTAAATATCTGCTTAGAATCTGCTTCTTGGATACACATGAGATACATAAGAGACATTAACAATGGTCAGTAATTGAATACTCATGGCATTTGACAAAACCTATGCATTTATTCCTTGCTATAGTTACTGATGACTTTGCTGAGATGGGTAAATCTTGCTAATAAAATGACATTTTATGTTTTATTTTAACTTTTTTACATTGTTTAATTAAAGTCCAGCTTTCAGGGTTTTATAGTGTTTTATTCCTGTGAGAAATCCAAACTGTAGATTGAAGAATGATGGAAATTAACCTACACAAACATGTTGCTTTCCGATAAGTGGCTAATTGCAAATACAACTTCACTGAGTGAGACTAGTGTTTTGTAACGGTTGTCACATACTGAGTAGTTTATTGCACAAGTTATTGCCACAAGTTTTTTGGCAGAACTGATTTTGCTTCTATATACAGGAACTTGTCTTCTGTGGGCCAATGAAAGCTGGAAATTGGTCTCTACTCTGGGAATTCTTTATAATCTCTGCAGATGATGATTGAATATTGCAGTTTGACTCGCAGAAAAAAGGAAAATTGTTTGAAATCTTGTTTCTTCCTTTTCAGCTTAATTGGAGAGAAGACAGAGACCGGAAATGCCACCAGCAATGACAGCACCACAGTACCCACCTCCAGATGGAGGTTGGGGATGGGTTGTGGTCTTTGGAGCTTTTATCTCCATTGGATTTTCCTATGCATTCCCCAAAGCCATCACAGTATTCTTCAAGGAAATTCAAGAAATATTCCACACATCATATAGTGAAATAGCTTGGATATCATCGATAATGTTGGCTGTCATGTATGCTGGAGGTAAGATGTTCATGATATTTGCAAATAACATAGTTTGGATTTGAGTTTTTTTCCCCTATAGTCTTAAGGCATTTAAAGTTAATTGCTGCATAATTTTGTCATTATTGCCTAAAGAATTTAACTAAATATATACTTTTTTGTCCGCCCTGGTTTGAGATAAAACAAAACCAACTTCCTGTTCAGTAATTTTACTTCTTAGCTAGACCTCTTCTAACTATCTAAAATTAACAGCACGTTGTGCAGAAAATTGTCCTTAGAGTGATCTCTGTAGTCTGTGCGAAGTAATAATATGTGGAGAGTCCTTTGCTTATACTTACTGCTACAACATCTGAGGTTCGCTTATTTCATTATTTGCCACATTCGAGGGTTGGAAATGAAAAAGTGTAGAGGAGTCCAACCTGCAGGGAGGAGCAGACAGGACAGGACCCAGAAGTGACCAGCAGAGTATTCCACCCACTCTGCCCCATGATCAGAATAAAAGCTGAGAGATCAAATAATCTTTCTTCAATGGCCAACATCCTAGGAGAACCCTGTCTGCTCCTCTGCCTTTGATCCTGATCCATGTGTTCCTGACTCCAGCTCTGGAATTCAGCTCCCATCCATTGCTATGTCTAGTCTGGGACTTCACCAGTGCCTACCAGTAACATCATCCTGGAAGCTGTATCTATTTCATTATTTCCTTTTTATTATTTTATTCATATTTCATTGAAGTAGTTTAGTTTCTTTATCTTTCTTCCTCCTCCCCATGTGCAAGTGCTGAAGGGAGAGGATCTGTCACCAGACATTGACCAATTTGACCACAAACAGTATCACATTTTATCAGAGAGTGCTGCAGGACTGATAGCCACTTCATCATTGAAGCACTGCTTACTTTCTCTTTTAAACATTTAATTTTCTCTTTTGGTAATCCCCTTAGGGCCTTTTGTTTGTTCTTCTGTCTAATTCTATTTTGCCCTAAATTCACTTTCTACGAGTCACATTTTCCAACAAAGCCATGTTCAAGTGACTTCTCTTGGGGCTGAGTATACATTTGCTTCCACTGCCTCATTGTCATCTCTTTGTAAATTGGGTGATAGAGCTTAAATGGAAAACTATTGTGGCAATGAGGTTTCATTAGCCAGGTGTAGGTATTCTTCTGTAGATGGGGATTTTATATCTTGTCTCAGCTTTTCCTAAAATAAAATCCTGCCTTCCATTTAGGCCAAGAGCTGTGTTTCATGCCACCTGTAAAACAGCTGAGATTCAGACATTCTTGGGACTGAAATGAACAGTGAGCATAAGTTCTCTGATGTCTTTTTTCTCATAAGCAAGCAAGTCATACTAAAAAGGGTTTTAAAGTACAAAGCCATGTTTAAGTAGTACGTGTCAAACCTGCTCTGGCAAGTTTGTGTCTATCAGCCTCAAAGCCTAGCTGTTAAATTCCACTTGATTTCTTCTCTCTTTTGGACTGCTTTTTGTTAAGTATTGGTGGGAGCTGGGTGCTACTTGATGAAAACATTTTTTCAGGCATTCCAGAGACCTGAATAAGAGATTATTTCAGTCAATAGATCTGGCTTTATCTTTTCTTTGGATGCTACAAGTTAACTACTTGGAACATCTCAGATTGTTTGCAATAATGGAGTAATTCAATACATTTATATATGTGTGTGTGAATGCATGTGTACATATGTATAAATATATATACATGGAAACTTAAAACATTGTGCCAATAGCACCTCAAGCCTCACTCCAATATTTTATAGCAAACTATGGTAAGCTCCAGTAAACAAGCTTCAGAAGGAAGCATGAAGCAAGGATGAAAAATTGCATTTTTGAACATGATATTTTTTAATCTCTGATTTCAGCCTGTGTAAGTTTTGACACCCGAATAACCCTAGCTCCTTTAGCATTCAGAGAGAATAGGTAGATGCCTGCAAAGAGAAATCCAAAATACCTTAGTTGCTATCTCTTAACTTTTCCTCTATGACTATAAAAATGAACCTGCATACAGCATAGGTGTAGCCTAGGCACTCCAGGTAAATATTTCTTAATTAATGGGATGAAGAAATGGATCCTATTTTCTACAAGTGCTGGCAGAGACTTCATACAGATATCTTGACAAGTGATATCAATATCAACAAAGCCTTGGTGTTTAGATACTTTGATACCATTTGTATTCATATAGCAATAGAGATTTATAAATTATTCATATACTAGGAGAGAACCATACAGAATTTTATATGACCAGCAGCAATAACCGAATGATTCATCAGATGAAAAAGAGATGTGAATGAATGAGAGCAGGAGTAAAGAGGAGTTATGTCCTGTTACATTAAGTTGCTTCTTAAAGACACATCAGCACTTGTGCAGTGAAATGCGCATGTATTACCCTGGAGATCCCTGAACAAATGCTGGTCCAACCTAGAATAAGGAAAGACCATAGCTGCTGAAAAGCTGGAGTTTGTTTCTGCTCTCTCTAACCTGTGGCTTTTGACATGGCTTCTTTTTTCACCATGTTCTCTAATTGGACCTCATTTTGCTAAGGCCAGATCTGTTTTGAGATCAGGTGCTGTTCTTTTGTATTAACCTTTGAGCAACTTTGAATTTATGCCTTTTCAGTTTTATTAACAATACAGATGCAAATAACGGGACATGTAGCAGTGGTCACGTTTATTTGTGAAGTGTGCGCAATTGAAAATGCATTCAGTACTTCTGCTTGTTCTCTAATACTTCTTTCACTGTTCTGAGCACCAACATATTGATTTCACATGTAAATGAAAAATTACAAAATAGTTTACTGTTCATTCTACTGACACCTGTCCCAGTCACTATGAAGATTATGAATACAGGAACAGTAGGCAAAGTTGTTTGGCTATCTTGTAACAGACACCTGATTTTTAAATGCTAAGAATGATGACCTACCTGATATAAACACTTTTTGAAGCCTTAGCTTCCCTAGAATCACTTCCTAGAAAATGGACAATTTAGACTGGCAGAATAGCAATCAGGAAAAAAACCTCTGAAGGAAAGCACTCTGTTGGTTTTTTATTGCCTGAAAGTAGTTTGATTCCTTAGCATGTGACGTTCTGTAATTTGAAATACACATTCAGAACATGAATACAAAGTGTATTGTTTACTATGAAGTGTGATATGTGCACCTGCGATGAATGCTCTGTTCATCATGCTACTAATTAAGGTAACCTGAAAACATCTAAGATCTGTCATCTTCATTAGAGCTTAGCATTCAACCTATCAATCATCACAGTGGGGTCAGTGAATAAGTTAGTCTGTGCAGACACTCTTTGCTATGGAGGCTGTAGCCTCTTGCAGTAATTAGCTGGCATCTGTATTTCAGTAACAAGGTATCAACTTACCCTTCAAAGTATGAGGAAAAAAAAATAAAATAAACTAATGAAAGGCATCCAGTGAGGAGCTAAAAGAATGTTAATTATGTTTATCACTTACTTCATACTTAGAATAAATGGCATTAAATTATAGCAGACCATCTGGCAATCCATATGGTCTTCTGCAGTCCTGGTTAATTCCAGCAAATAGGTCAAGCACAGCATTCACCCCGTTAGGAAAGCACTAAGCAGAGGTGACAAATCTGATAAGTCAAATCAATATGAAACTCTTTCCTCCTTGCATTCTGACATAATATGCACTTTCATACTAATTTTTTTGTTGTTATTTTTATTATTATTTTTGGGGTTTCATCTGCTTAAGCTCTCTTTTCACTCCCCACCTTCCCATCTTCTGGATGTTTATTAGAGTATACTGAAAAGCCATCCCAAATAAGTGAGATCCTATGATGTGATCAAGGTTACAGGTATTGCACAGTTTCTACTGTGCAGCCTGTGCTTGAAAAAAGCATCCTCTGGAGAAGAGCATTCGTTCAGTCTCCATGGCAACTCTTTCTTCTGCCTCTCTTGAGCAGAGACTGTCAATTGTATTAAATTAAGGGTGATGGTTTCGTGATGGACTCCAACACCCAAGGGACTCAGACTGAGACCACCATACTTTTGTTGCTGGAGGATAGGAGCTGGGGTAAAATGGAATTAGTTGAGATATGCTGACAGAGTAACACCTGTTTCTGTATGTATATGAACACATATATGTATAAAATGTGTATGTATGTAGGTATTTTTATATACATCAACATATTCATGTGCTCATAGAGCAACATACATGCCCTAACACACATAAGCATTAGGGAATTCAAGAAAAAGCTTAAATTCATTTGACCTCAAGTTCTGAATTATTTCTTCTCTTTTTCTAAACTTCACTGCTCACTTTGTGCAGTATTAACAGCCAAAGGTGATTAGAGAGCTTCTTATCAGAGCTTAAACATTAGAAATGTTTTCAATGCTTTCAATGTACATTTGATAGGAGCCTTAGTGGCAGCTATAAAGCCATGTGACAGGTCTGGTGATTTCAGGCACAGCTGACCTTGAGTTTTAAATTTCCTTAGAGGAAAAGTAGTTGGTTTCCTCACTTATCTTTAAGTCTTTTTCTGTCATTTTTCCAAGGACGATTTCAATTTGTGTTCTTTTTGTGTCTTTGTTTGTTTTGTTTTGCTTTTCCCAAATAACTTTTTGTGAGTGACACAGGGTTATAGAAATTAGCTTGACAGCTGATAAATCTTTACCTGGCTGTCAAATGTGCAATAGTCTTGCTGTCCTGAAGTTCAAAAAATGAGAGGTCCATTTAAATTCTAGATTTTATTTCTATGTTAAAAGGACCTTTAGACTCCATTTGCAAAAAGGTAGTATATGTGTAAGTAGCAGCTATTACCATTTTTCAAAACACACTTATTCTTAAAAAATATGGCTAGTAATGACTCTTCTGTATTTGTTAAGTTATTCTAATTTGAAGTTAAGTATTTCCAAACAGTAGAAAACCCTTAAAGGGTTTTTCAGGTGACAACAGAAAAGTAACTCACAGACAAGTTCTCATTTGTGCTTTGTCAAATATTAATTTGGAAAATAGCATATCATATGGTATGTTCAAAATATTTGTGATTTTATCTCAGTGGGTGTTCTGGTGATATTGCTGTGAAGATGAAATGGCGTGCACAGTGGAGATGACAGTTGTGAAATCCATGTAACACAACAACAGATGGTTATAGATTTTTACTTTTGGACAGGACCTGGGCTCCTACACTTTTCTACCTCCTTGCTGACATTTTCTTATTTCATAAGGCATAAGGATTTTAGTGGCCATGGATAAGGAGATTGAGAAGACTTCTTAAATTGACCTATGTCCTTTGTTGTCAGGTACGAGCATTTTTCAGCATCAGAATATGCAAAGCTTTGAATTTTAATAACCTCATTTAGAGTGTCCTTGAAAGCAGAACTTACCAACTTTCCAAATGCCTCTTGGGCATAAGGGAATACTTCACATTTAGCCTAAAATATATGTAAAACATCTATGTCAAGTTAATTTGAGACTCATAGATAAAGGAAAATAAGTCATAATGAGTTAATACAAGAACAGAGCATTTTGAATCTTAGCAAATGGAGATAACTACAAAAAAGAGGTATGAAAGTAACAAAAATATTATAAATTTACTGTGGTTCAGTTTTATAAAGAGGACCTGAATGCTAAGGAAGCCTGATAATACTCTGAAAGGTAATATAGCTGCTTGTTACATTCCTTGGCAGGCTTTAAGGGCTTTGAGTTTTAGTGGAACTGTGCCTTGTAGGATAGTGTCAACAATAGCAATACCCGTTTTAAACACAGGCCTTCTCTGGCTTTTAGAACATGTTCTTTAAAATTAGCTTGGGGAGAGAGATGTAGAGATCTGTTGTAGATGATTTTATTTTTTTCAGACAAGTCTGTCATCTATCTGTAGGAACAAACTGTTTTACTCTGCAACTTGCTATCTTTGGCTGAACAGATAAGATCTAATTGTTAAGTATTCAACGCCTTTTGCTATCAAGTTTTCATGAAATTTAGTGGTTTTTCGAGCCACAGTCAGGAAGCCAGTCTCAATGTTAAGGACATGCTGCCACTAAGAAAATGAAGGGGAGTTTTTTGTCTTTTATTCTATGCTTATGTTAAGTCTGAATAGTTGTCAGAAAGACTTTCCCACTGTGCTTTCTATCCAAGCCATAGGTTATGAGTAATGGTTTGATGCATAATATATAAATATTTGTTGTAACTTAAAATTTATTAGTTCTAACTCTTTACTAAAGCAGTTCTCATTTGCATGCAATGTGGATTAATAATAAACATCAGTTAATCTCTCTAATCCCATTTTAGACTTTGTATTTTCTTGGTATTTTTCTTGATCTTCATTTGGTTTAATTGCCACGGATTTCTATAAGTAATCAATATTGACAGCTTCCACAAAGAAGATTCTTTTTTGTCTCACACTCGGTTTCAAGTAATGGGTCAAAGTCAAACAATAATAAATAACATGCATCAGGAAAAAAGCACATTTTCTAAGAGACTAAAACTTTAAGTTTGTTTAAGGAAGATGTCAGGGGACACAGGCCTTTGATATGTCAGTTGAGCTTGTAGAACTTTAACAAAAAGAATGCTTATTTTGTGTGTACTAGTAATGTTGGATTAGTTCCCATATAGTTTTTCATATCATTGGATCATACAATGGTTGTATTTGTGCTATGTGTCGCATAATTCAAAGGTAGTGAAACAATGGTCTAGCACAACTGGGAATCATGAGATATTTAAGCAGATACTAGAGAAGTACTGTGGGGAAGGAAAAGTCTGTATATACCATTGTAATCACACCAGCACTTCAAATGAAATAGATCCAGCACTTTACAAAGAACTTATTATAGAATTTTACTGGTCCATTGTTTTGGAATGGCTAAGAACTATTCCTTGTTTATTTTGAAGGGTATATTCAAGGGAAACAGTTGGACTGGTATGTTTAGAAAATATTCTAAGCCAATATCAAATGGCAACAGCTGAGCTTTTTACTCTGATTCATAAAGACTTGTAGATCTTTAGTCATTAATAAAAGTAAGAGGACCAGGGACTTAGTGACAGTCTTATTGTGATGGCAGGAAATCAACAGAATCAAAGTATTACATGGATTAAAGTGATCTTTTATGATTACTCTAACCACTCCAGTCTTGAATTGTTTTGCAAAAAAACACCTAGATAAACATATCATACTAGGAGGGTTTTGTTCAATCAGAAACTTTTCATTCTATTAAGCACACATATGTCAAAGAGCACAATTTAATATGTAATATGTAATTCATTGGTGGATACAAACCAAAGAAAACATTATTTTCTTTTCTTTAAGTTTTGTCAAGTTTTTTTTTTTGTTGTTGTTAAGAAATAGATGAGCATTTTCATTGCAGTTTTATCTGACTTTTGTTCAAGTGAATGTGTACTATGGCTAGATGGCCAAAAGAAAGAATGAGATTAAAATAGAAGACTATTGTGAAATAAGAGGTTGATTTCCTCATCTAGTTCAAAGATTTCTTGCAACACTTTCCCAGGGACAGTGGGAACATGTTCCCTGTTTGGTTTTCTGTGTGTACCAATTTGAAACAGTTGCAATTAAGCCCATTGAATTTTTAAAAAACTTTGAAGGAAGTACTGCTACACTTGCAGCGTTTTAACAGTACTAACTAGAGATTAGAGTTAAATGTCTAAAATATATCAAATGAATCATGTTTTAGAAAGTGTTCTCATTCTTTGAACCCAGAGGCAGTCTTTAGATATCCATTTTCCACAAATCTGAGGTGATTCCACTCTAATGTTGCCCTGTAATAGCCCTGTGTAATAGCACATTATATTTCACTCTCTAGAGACCTTGAAATTTAAGAATGTTCCTGTTAGACATATGCTTCCATGTGCTTATTCTGCTTAAGGTTGGATTTTCTTCTTTAATCTTCCTCTTGATTGTTGCATGTATTGTAATTCTCTCATGTTTCAGTGACACTGACAACTCGGTTGTACTTGTTCTGATACCATTCAAAATACTTGGTGATTTTAAGGTATTTTTTAAGGTGTTACTTTGTAAATCTTCTCTGATCTTGCATAATTCCCTTTCTTCGCCCATAATTCCCTTTCTTCGCCCATAATTCCCTTTCTTCCATCACCAGCTAGGAAAAAAGTGCAAGTGGGAGAATAGTAGGTTTGTCTGATAATTGTCTAAGTTTACATACATTTGGAGCTGATTATAAATTGATCTATGGATCTGTGTAGAAATCTGAATTTTCTTCTGTGCTGTGAAGAGTTTGAAAGCTGAATAAACTTCAGCCTCTTTGTAACAGTATGGGCAAACCCTTCCTTATCAGTATCAGTTGGCAGTATCAACCTTATTAATATTGGTCTCCTAAGGAGAACACTTTCGCTCTTCCAGGAACTGAAATTATTTGACTGACATTTTAAATTCTTCTACATGAATGAGCTTCTCTGTTCCACACATGCTGCTTCCAGATTTGCAGATATGTCCTAGCTTTTATCTCCTTGTTATATTCTACGTCATAAAATAAAATCTAATGTCAGGACTTCCCAAGGTCTCTGCAATGACTTTCAGTGTAAGACCAGCACAAAAGGAGAAGTTGGATGTCCTGTTGGGCCTTCCCTAGGAGAAGGAGTAGTTTTGTGTCCTTGCAAGTAAAATTTCTCTCAAGAAAGCTTTAAGAGCAGTTCTGTTTGAATTATTTGCATATATTCAAATCCCTCTTTATTATGACATTGCTAAGCTCTGAGCCGAATCTGTTGTTATATGCCTAATCAGAATTGTTGTAATTTCCAGAGCAGAATGTGAATAAACAAAGTGCATGAGGTTTTAATTCTGGTATTCAGAATGTTGTGACTTTTCAATTCATAAGGAACCAAGACTCTATAGCTGTTACCATGAAAAATTTAATTAAGGAATATAATGAAACAGCATGACACTACTTTTGGTTAAATAAACCTTTTTATTTAGTTATTTACTTGGCTAGCTATTTAGTTAGTTTACTTGGACAACAGTTCATGAAAATTAATAAAAGAATTAACGCAAAATAGCTACCTGTTTGGTAAAGTACTTCAAGTCAAGTGATGCATATGGTGAATCTGCAGCTTGTTTTTGATTTATAGGCAAATGTTTTAAAGCTACAGTTTGGGTAGTGATACTGGAAAAAGATCAAAGCTGGCTGTAGGAAAATTTGCAGCAGATTCATTGATACACATGGTGATGAAGGACAGTTTCTGCTAATTATGCTTTTATGAAAGACATGTAAAACAATTGCCTGGAACTCCATTTCAGGTAAGGGACCATCCTGCAATATATGTTTAAGTTTAAATAACTTAGTGATTTTATGAATTGCAAATTTAAAATAATTTTTTCAGCTTCTTAAAGCCAATACCTAAACATATTAATATATATACATTTATGCAAATATGTTTATCCATAGGAGTTTGTAACATCAAGATCTGTTGACACTGCATCTTCAGTGGCATAAGTGCTCCCAGTGGCAGTCATTAAAATCTCATTTATATCAACCTTAAAAAGACATTATCTGTAAAAGATTCATGTGTTTTCCCCAAAATAAAATATGAATAAGCTATTGAATGTGACGATTTACAGTATTTGAGTAAAACTAGTGGTACTCACTTTAGTAAACTAATAATTTGATTAAATCTCTGGCTTATTTGTCAGAAAGTTTATCTCTGCTTCGTATGTGAAAAATAAAAACAGTACAATTTAACCTTAAGTATGAGTCTCCTAACTTAATTTGTAACTTCGTGGATTTTATAGAGTTCCAGCTGCAAAGTGCACTGAGAAGTAGAGAACCAGGCTCTATGACTGTAAGGATTGTTCTGATTATTCATTGTAGGAAGAAACTATATAACAAAACACTTTCTCAAGTAGTGACCTGAAATTCTATGATTTTCATGTGAGAAGAGAATGTAGTCAGTATTAGAGGTAGTATGAATGATAAGTTTTGATTAACAAATTTTTACTGTCTTAGGAATTTACAGAAAAAAAAATATTAAAAATCTGACAATAAAAATCCACAAACCTGCTGGACTTGCAGAAGGATTACACCACCCAGAATGTGATGAGGCAGTTCATCTCAGAGCAAAGTGCAATATGCAGTAATGAGCAGCACAGTCCAGCAATTGGGCTGATGCTAAATTAACAAGCTGTTGAACTGCAGTTTTTGTAAAACTGCTTGGTAATGAAAAACAGTAAACTATCAAACTACCTGAAACAAAGTGTTTGTGATTATTTTGAAAAGAAAATTATTTTGGAAGAATTAGATCCGGGGAATGTCAGAGTTACATTTGTATGTGTTCATTTTTATGACAAAAGATAGTTCAGAGTTAACTTACTTGAACAGTTTTTAATTCAGTTGTAAGTTCTGAGACTTGAAGTCTTTACTTCAGCCTGGGAATAAAATGGATATTAAAGCATGAGAGTGTTTCGTGCAATGGTTGGTCTAATTTTATGTATCATTCTTTAAAAATCAAATAGCATGTCTCAAAGACAGTACATGTGAGTCTCTTGTCTTTCACACAATATCATAGTTTATGCCTGTGCAAAGAGTGTGCAAAGTTATATAAACCACTTTAATTGTGATTTAGAAGCTTTTCATGTTTACCTACGCAAATGTAAACAGTAACCTGAGTGCAAAGCACTTGATGCTTTGCTCAGAGAAGCAGAGCTGAAGTGGCATCTGAGATTAAGACAAGAGCAAATTTGTATGATAGTATTTCTTCTGGATCATTTCTCCTGATGTTATAAAAAATTTACTTGACAAGGTGTTCAGATAAACATATTGCCTAGATCAGTCAAATTTCTAACCAATTACTTTTCAGTAAGACATATTAAAACTTACTAAAGAAATATAGCTCCTCCTGTAGGGAGAAAATAATTCTTTCATTAGTAAAACTAAGGAATATTCTCCTCACAGGCACAGGTTAAATCCTTGCAGAAGTGGATATATTTCATTGGGTTATTTTAATATGTTCTGATTGAAGAATATCAATGTAACTCCTAATCTGAAATGTGGCTCCAGGAATGCATGATGTTTAGGCAGCATCTGAAATACAAATCATGAGAAGCCTATGTTTTAACAGGCACTAACTTATTTTGAATTTATGATGCATCATAATCTTTAGAAATAAGCTGCATGACATTATTTGGAGAAGAAAAAGGTTTCTGCCAGCTGTAGTTTTTTTTATTTCTTCATACTAGATAGAAAAATATGCCTGCTTTAAAAGCCACAAAAAGTGTAATAAGATGGGCCTAGGTCACCAAGCAACTTTGTGCTGCTTTTTGCCGCAGATCTCAAATATTCCCTCTTTATGTAAGCAGACCCAACTTGGTTTCACCCATCCTCCTACCACCTTATTTTACCACCTCCATATTCTCAGCTTCTACAAGCGAAAGCACCATGTAGAGATCATTATGCATGGTGTTTCTTCTCTAGTCTGGGCAAATACAAATATAAATGCCATGAAGTCTTTGCTCACCTCTATCACATACACCTTTTCTACTGCCTATGTCCCACGCTTCCTCTACCAATTCTTTCACTCCTTAGTTGATAATATTTTATGAAATACTGTTTCAATAAGTAAAGGCTTGCTTTCCCCCTCATTAAAGGAAGTCATCATGTTTTAGTTGATTACAGTCTGTGGAAAGTGTATTTGTTGATCCTGTCAACAAAACATCCAGTATGTATCTATACGTAGGAAACAACTGAACATTCACAAGACCCTTCAAATAAAGTTCTTTCCATTGTCGATGAAAATCTAAAAGTGTCAACTCGATGAAAAATTCAATTCTGATGGCATGAAGTATGTTAGGTGGGTATGAGAATATGTGAAGGTAAACTGAAATCCATTGAAATAATGTATAGATTGAAAAAAATGTATTTTACTTCTTTCTCAATTCTGTTGGATAGATTGTGATTCTCAGGCATGTGTATTTTCCTGTAAAAGGCCAGGGAGAAGCAAGGAAAAAAGAATGAGAACACAATCTTAAGTTATCAATCCATCGGTAAAGATTTTCCTGAAGATTATTATTTTTAAAAGCTATTAATTGAAGGCTGTCTAATGTTTAAGTGAATTTGAAAATCTTTTGATCTGAACCTGGGGGATGCTTTCAGAATTCTGAACTGTTCACAAAATTGTCTCCAAAGGCTCTGCTTCCTCTCAGGTGTTAATAAATGTTATTGTTGCTGTGCTAATTCAGTCATAGCTGAAATAAAGAAATGCATTGAGAGATGGAAAAAATAATATAAATCTTGCTACTCCTGTTAATCAAGAGGAAAATATTTGTATAAATTTTGGCTTTTCATTGTTCTAGTTTCTATTTTTTCTTCACTTTTCTAGCCACTTAGCAGTTTTTACTGCTTTTAGTTGTTTTGACCTGGAAGACAAAATATTCAGTCTCTCCTTTATATATTATTCTTCAGTTAAACAGATTTTCTCAAAATATGTGTTATTTTTTCACTTGTCTGAAAACAGAAACAAGAAAACATAAACCACCCCTACTAAGAGTCTCACTTTTAACTGACAACTGAATGTAGCTGTGTCTTCCCTTACCCCTCACCTCAGTTTCTCAGACTCCCCTTTTGCAAAATGCTGGAAAAATGCAAATTCTTTACCCGATAGGATCCTATTAATCCATTACCATTTTCTGCAATTACAGTCTATATGCCAAATCCTACTGAGAATGCTGTTCCCATTTTGGATGATGTTTGGATGATGATTTGAGCCACAAATTAATCCTCTTCCCCCTCCTTTTGCCTTTTCCCTTTCCCTTCTCCTCCATGTTTCCTATTTCATCTTCTCTCGTCCCATTCCACCAGTATGTTGTGAATAAAATATTATTCACATATAAAAACATACATTATTATTATATTTATAATTATATTGCTATAATTATAATTGTTATATTATTCACATATATCTAAATATAATATTAATCGGTTCTTCAGATATAGTCTAATTTATGGACTGTAAGGGAATTTGGGAAATTCCCACTCTAAAGCTTCTAACTGTGACCATCAAAAGCTCCATCTACACTTAGCTGGATATTAAAAATACAGTTATAATTAAAATAATAATGAAATGTTCTAGAAAGATTATTCTATGAAGTACATTTTGAACTTGATGATACATATGTGCTAAACAGCAAGTGTATTTGGAAATAATTTTACAATGTTATTGTCAATGACCCAAGTATGATTACTTTTCAGTACATTTCCAAGTTATAAATAGATCTGGATTTATATTTCTCGTTGCATATCTTCTGAATATGTAGATGAGATTTAATGTTCCACTCAAGATCCATAATTCACAGTAAGTGGTCCACAGAAACATTATAGTTAGGAGATTGAGTATTTTCAATTTGAAGCTTAATTATACAGTGCAAAATTAAGATACAAAAGGTGTATAATAAAGGACCAGCTAGGAAGAAGCATGCATCTTGTGCTTTCTCTGAAATGACATATTATTGCCTGTAATAATACATATGAATCATTTCCTAGTTGAGCTCGTTATAATATTATTTTGGGAGAAACAACAAACTGTAAGATGATGTTCAGGGTGAAAATTGGATATCATATGAACATTAATATGTTTGGTAATTTGTAGAAGACAGAAATCCATATGACAATATTAATCTTAACTGAAGTAGGCTGAATTTTTCAGTGAATGTATTATCTGAGAGGTGTAATGATTTGAGTTGCATAGAATGGTCCCTACATTCATAAGAACCACTAAATAGCATGTAAAAAATCTCATGCAAGTGTTTGCTAGCTATAGCTTTCTGTGCTCCGTGGTGTCTGCTGGACTTCCAAATGACAAAGTACTGTTCTACTTCCAGGAGAAGTAGCCAGAGATTATTTAATGAGGCACATAAAAATCTTGAACTATAATAGGGACTGGTGAACAGGAAGTGGTGAGTTAATAAAATTTAGGAATATTGTGTTTGCATAAGGGAAAAAGGAAAAAAGGATAACATTTATAACTAACTAATAGTATGATTTAGGGAAATGTCTGTGAAGAATTTACATAAATATTAGCAAATACTGTTTGTCTTGGTTATTTTTTTCTTCTCAATAATTAACTCTGAGATTAACAATGTATTTCTTAATTTCAAGTTGTAGTTGTGACAATGGTGTACTGCGTTTCTTTTCAGTTTCATAATCTGCAACAGTACAGAAAATTGTCTCCCTTTGTAACAGCAAAATGTACAAAACTGGTTTGGCAATCTCATTCATGCCAGAAGGAAACAGTAAAGACAAGTTTTGTAGCTAAGAACTGTAATTTGCTGTGGCAAGGCACACATTACTAAACATTAATTTTTTCAGTTACAAATTCTGAAGATCTTTGACCTATGGAAGAATTGTTCAGAATTTTCCACGTGAAAAATAACTATAAATGGGATTCATATGTTCTATTATCCCAGGAGAAAAACAACTCATTTCTATCATTAGGAGTCAGAGAGTCAGATAACAAAAAATGTTGGATGTGGGGTTTCTGTGTGTATGTTTGTGTAAATATGTAGTCTCTGTGTCTGGGCACAGCAGTTTATTAATAACATTATTTTTGAGACTGAAAAATCAGTAGTAATATTGGATAGCTCCAGATTTGATAAGTATTAATTTCTCTTTGTTTATTAGATAGGATTTCCTTTAATCTTTTTCAGAAATGTGAGGCTTCTTTCAGTACAAGTGCTCAAAAATGTATTACTAAGCTGAATTCTTTCTGAGACCATTCCTGAAGAAAGAAGGAGCTGTCACTGCGGTGAATGTATGATGCTTCAAAGATAAGACCTATGGAAGAAACACACAAAATATTTTCATTGAAGCAGAGTTACACCTCCTGAAATTCCTGGTGAAACCCTGAAAAGAATGAAGTCTTAGTAGAGTTTATTATATTAATAATAAACCTTTGTATTAACTACTGCTATAGAGGTATATATTTATTAATGTTTGTATATTAGTATTACTATCTTTACATTTACAGAGAGGAGAAATTAGTAAGTTTTTATTTGCTTTTTCATTTGAAGGGGAAGTAAGCTCTAAAGGTACAGGTTCATTGCATGTGTAATCTGTAGTATTTTTTGTGCTTGAAAAGCTATTTTATATTTAGATTCATGCAAGCCTATGAAGTCCCGAGGAGTTAATTGCAGTTAAACACTTCACTTGAAAAATTAATTATATTTTCTTCTGCGGGGAAATTACCTTAATTCTTCCAAATGTCTCAAATTTGTCACTTAATTTTCTGATGTTCATGTTGATATGCCACATGACATTTACTGCTTAAATAACAAGTTGGCTGCATGGGTTTTCTTCAATGAGAAGAATATTTTTCTGAGAAGACTGTTCTCGTTGTACGTATCACGTGTTGGTGCTGTTTCCAGATAACCTCATTGCAGAGGCATGTAGGCCACTTTGTGAAGAATACATGCCCAGTGTAACAATTTCTCTTTACGTGCATCTCAGTTATAGGACATTTGGTTCCATCTCATCATTACCTTGTTCCCTTCTTTCTTATTTTTTACCTTTTTACAAGTTGAAAGACTATTTTGTGCAAATATCTATGCATGGGCATTGTTTTACTCATTGATACTGTAGGTATCAGGAATTAAAATATCATGAAAGTTAAAAAAAGGCTGAAATATTTTGCTGTATCCAACTTCATTTCACAACAAATGTATGAATGTGAAAATCTGTCAATTGATTTTGGAGTGGAGGTTTTTTTGTATGTAGTGACCATAAATGTTTCAGTAATCCGCTGAGTGTTCAGCAGCTCATAGAATTACACTAATTTCCTATTAAATATTATGAAGTTTCATATTGCTGATTTCAAAAGAAAAGTCATAAATCATTTTAGTTTCCTGCTTTGTAATCAAGTTTCATAAAAAAAAAATCTGAAGCAGTGCATGCAAAAGTTAATTAATACAAGACATCAATATGAATCCATGTAAATAATAATCAGCATGGCTACTCCTTGATTAAAAACTAGGCAATTTTTAACTTAAAAAATTCATATAGAGTAACTTGCTAACTTGGAGATGCTTTCTAAATTTCATTGTCCATAACTCCTTACAAATTCACACCCTAACAAAAAAGAAAAAAACCCTGTAATCCAAATCTGTAATGCCCTTGGTTCATGTCTCTGTTGTACCACTGGGAGAAAAAAAGGGCAAAAATACAAAACCAGGTTAAGGATCTGTAATTTCTACATGGAAGCAATACGTTTAGAGCAATCACCAGTACTACTGCTAATTTATTTAGGTTTTTTGTAACATTTAAGGAGACAAAAAGCAGCCAAATTTATGTGTTCCTGCTTGAGTGCATCAGCTCAAAATTATGACATGCAATCTTTTGAAAGCTATTGAGCTATTGGAGAGGGTCCAGAGAANTGGGAGGACTAGAAACAATGGATATAAATTAGAGGGGGATAGATTTAGACTAGACATAAGAAAGAAATTCTTTACAGTGAGGGTGGTGACGCACTGGAACAGGTTGCCCAGAGAGGTTGTGGATGCCCCCTCTCTGGAGGTGTTCAAGACTAGGCTGGACAGGGCACTGGGCAGCCTGGTCTAGTGGGAGGTGTCCCTGCCTATGGCAGGTGTTTGGAACTCTATGATCTTTAAGGTCCCTTTCAACCCAAACTATTCTATGATTCCATGATTCTATGAAAGAAGCAGAGTGTTGAAGTGCTCTACCAGCACCCAAGCTCCTGTGTGTTACTTCACATGATTACTGCATTTCTTATGAAAGTCCTAAGAAGCATCTTAAGATCAAATTTATCCTTTCTAGAAATCAAAAGTTAAAAAGGTTAACAGAATTCAAGGATCCTTCAGGACACAAGGGAGAATGTGTGCGTTTTTGAACTATAGATAACAGCATATGCTGAGTATTTTGATATATTCCTGCTTAAGAAAAGCAGCATCTTTTCAAAGCATTTTCCAGCTTAATGAGCAGGTCTTAAGCATGATCAGAATCAATTTTGAGTTGGTTTTCCTCTGGATGCTGGAGATGACATTCTAATAACAGTACTAAGCACTTGCTTAAAGAAGTTGTGGTTTAAGGAGTCCTTTTAAAGTGAAAGATAAGGCTTTACTACAGCAAAATATTGTGGATTCTTTGCCAAACAAAGTAAATCAGTTCCCTCAAGTGGATTTTGTGTTTTGAAGAAAAAAAAAAGGGAATAGGAAAAAAAAAAACAAACCCAAAAAGAAAGAAGAAAAAAAGTCTCTCTGGTCTTAGCAAATAGTTTTTCCTAAGGTTAATTGTTGGAGCTCCTGAAGATTTTCCAGTTTTATAGGAAACAGAAATAAAAAGCAAAGCAGGACTGGAAAGATAACTGGATTGACTGAAGAGCAGATGGCTGAAAGTGGACTTGTGTTTAAATCACTTGACTTGACAGGATGCAACCTACGGTATTGCATTAGAGCAACTTAAAATATTCTTATGCCATTTATTTTCAACTCCTTTCAGCAATTCAGTTTATTTAAATAAATGGGACATTGTTCAGACTGAGTCATTTCAGGTTATTTTGGATCAATGAGACTATGAATATAACATTGTCAATTTATATTTATCTCTATTTCCATACTAAAAATAATGCAGGTAACAAAAGAAAAAAGCATAAATACACTGGCTGTGTGGGAAACAAATCAAAGATATGAATGATTTTTATTTATGTCACTGTATTCTAGCAATGAGAGATAAAAACAGGAGGAGGGCTGTGAAGATAATCAGGAGGCTGGAGTATCTCTGTGATGACAGGATGAGAGAGCTGGGGCTGTTCAGCCTGGCTAAGAAAAGGATGTGGTGAGACCTTATGGTGGCCTACCAGTATCAAAAGGGGGCCTACAGAAAAGCTGCAGAGGAACCGTTGGCTAGGGCAAGTAGCAATAGGATGAAGGGTAATGTTTTTTAACTAGAGCAGGGCAAGTTTAGATTAGACCTTAGGAAAAGGTCTTCACCATGAGGGTGATGAGACACTGATGAGGCACCACCGGAGAGGTGGTAGAGGCCCTGTACCTGGAGACATTCAAGGCCAGGCTTGATGAAGATCTGAGCAACCTGATATAGCACCAGATGTCCTTGCTCACTGCATGGGGGTTGGACTAGAAGGTCCCTTGCAACTCTATGACTCTATGATTTAAATAAATTAAACACTAAACCCTAGATTGTATACTTTCTAAACATTAATTTCTAGAGTGAATATACATATGGAATACACCAAAAGATTTCCTCATTAAGGACATAAAAGTGAATTGTAACTTGATATTCTACAAAGCAGTTCTTACTATTGTAATTATTCCAACTAGTTATTATCCATCTAAATTGCACAATATTTTTTCATGCCTCTCAGATAGTGCCATCTATTTATGAGAGAACTGTCTAGATATTTTTTTATATTGTGGCAAGAAAAAAATGGATGGAAAAGATAAAAGGCAACAGGAATTGCAGTGCCCTAGATTCACTTCCTGTCATAAATTGATGGAGTGTATCTAAAACAAATGTCATTCTACCTGAGAACCAAGCAAAGTATAGATTTTATGCTAAACAGGTTTTCCTTTGGTCTGTTCTGTGGCCTTAAAGCTGATCTGTCTGTACTATAATCTCAAGATATTATGAAATGGAAATATTATTATCTGATTTGCACCATGTAAGTTTTTAGAGATACTAGATATAAAGTTGTTGCATTGTCTCCAAATTCAGATGATTTTTTTCAAGTGTTTATTTTCTTAGGGCTGAGAAAAGCAAATAAATGTATAATGTGTATCTTTATATATATCTCTGATAATGTAACTATATATGAGGATAAAATAAGGATTGTTGCTGCCCTTATTGTTTTAAGAATTAATTGAACTTATATATTTCTTCTGAGGGATCTTACTATTCACTGAATACCAGCAAAAGCAGCTTTGTCCTCACATTTTGCACTATACTAATATGCAAGTGAATGCTGATCCATCAAACTGGAATATAGGTGTCACATTGTTATAGGCTTTGTGTTACACATGGTAAACAGCTACCACATGTCTAAGCCAGTTTCTGCTCACATAGCTGAAATAACTTTTGCCATCCTTCCCTTGACAAGTGAGGAAGAATATGAAAAACTGCTATTTTTTCTTTTCCTGAAGCATTTGCTGCACAGCCCTGAAACTGTTCTTCATTGGCACTGGTTGCAATTTCTGTCCCCTTCCTTCTCACAGTCTGATCATTTGCCTCAAACAGAACAATATAAAACAAAAACACAGCCAGGAGACTGGTTTAGGGAATGTATGGACTTTTGTGGCTTAGGGTTTGTAGGTGCTAAGGATCATGGTAAATATCCTTGCAGGCTTCCTGGCATCTGTCATGTAATTACTTCAGGCTTCAGAAAGGTAGACTAAAACATTCAACAGTCAGTCCTTTAGTACATCAATGTGCATTAATATATAGTGTGTTCTTGTCAGCATTACAGTACTTATACAGCTTTATCTGTTTTCTGCTCTAAAGCTGTTGGATGTGCAAGGGATATAGATAAATGCCAGCATGTGAGCATTGCTTAAATAATTGTAGAAGCTGTTGGATGTGAAATGAAATTTGTGCATGGCCATTAATCACTAACAGCTAGAATTTATATAGATTTATATACATTAAAGTATGAATATGCACTATTTTACAAGACTCAAAACCCAAGTATATACACAGATGTCACGAGACAATATTTAAAATACTAATCAGATTGGAAGGGTTTTCAGGTATCTTAGAGATTAAGGTTAAATTAACTTTGTGGCTTATGGAACAATTAATTTTTCCCACATGCACAAATTAAAAATCAAAATACTGGAAAATAAAAAAAGGAATCCCAAAATTAAATGGAGCTGTGGTGGTAAATATGCATCATTATTTTAAGGAAAACATCTCAAAGAAAGTATTACTTCTAAAGGCATTTCAAATTCATAATACATTCCAGATGTAAGGAATTTAAAAGTGCAAAGCTCAGACCCATCATTCAGTTTTGACTTTCCATTGTTGTCTTTGTCTGCTACCAACCTAATTTAATACATCTATGTTTTACCTCTAACTAGCAGTCCTTGTATGTGAGGCTAATGCTGCATGCGTGAATCTGAAAATCTATAGTTTATAGTGCTGTCCTAACTGCTACAGTTAAGGTGCATAGAGGTCAAGTTTTCTTGTACTTTGTAAGGGACTCCCTCAAAGGAATCTGCTATGAAATTTGCCACGCTAAACACAAACTTATCCACCTAAACACTAATCAAACAAGAATTTGTCCCATTTACGCATTGTACAGGGGTAGGAAGGACGGGTTGAATAGTAGTAAAGAATATGATTATTCTAGTCAGTACTCTTCTGGGGTGGCTACTAGAGCAGAGCTTATCTTTTCATTTGATTATGGTTGGAAGACTTTGTCAGTGATGTTTTTTTGATTCATAGTTTTATTTAATATGCTGGCAATGTAGCAATATTGTGCAACAATCTTTTTTAATACTATCCTTCTCTTTCCAGCAGTTGATAGTCTATTATAGATTTACCTCATCTTTTTCATTCCTCATCTCACACCTATCCTTCTGGCTTTTCATACGGTCTTTGCTTAATGAGTAAAGAAACAGATTGCTAACAGGCCTATTTACATCGTAACTGAAGTATTTATGTAAGAGTACAATTCAAGGTGCTGCCTGTGGTGAATAAATCTGTGACTTGTGTGGTCAAAATATTTACCTCCTATGATTCCTCTTTCCAAATTTTTTCCTAAGGATTAGCAAAGAAACCTTTTAAAAAGAACTACAGCAAGACAACAGTAATGGAGGAAGTAAGAATGTTATCAAATACCACAGAAATTATTAATTTCCTGTGAGACTTAAAGTCTTTTAATAAAGCTATGGGCTATATTTGGTGAGCCATCCCATGCTGTGGATTTTCAAGTCTTTTAGTTTCAACATATGATTATGCTGGAACTGCAGTTCAGTGAGAAGCAGAGCCTGGGCTCCTATGTTTATGTGTCTACAGGATGCATCCTAATGCCTTAATTCTGAGCATCCTTTACCTTCCCAGTAAATCAGCCACCCTGTTTATCCTCTATGCCCACACCTACCTTAAACAGTGCAACCACCTAGGCAGCAAGATAGAATGCTTTTAATGGTGTGAAATCAAGTGAGTTGTCCAGTTTGTGCTGCCTGGAAAGGAACCTTCTTTTTTAAACAGATACTGTTCTAGAATCCTTGAGACCCAACCTGTTTAATGAATGCACAAACTGTAAGATCTAAATATCACTCACATCTTTGCTTTTTGGTTAGGTTGTTTTCAGAATGGCCTCTGTATTCACAAGCTATTTGACAATATAGGCAAGTACAGGTCAAAACTATTATAGAAGCTTGTTGCAATAAGGAAGTAAGCTAAAAATGGATCCTTTGGTACACACTTAAAACTTTTGTTGTTGATTCATGGCTTGGATGAGTGTACTCTTCACTGGGTAAAAAATTGTCTGCATGACTAGACCCAGAGAGCTGTGGTGAATGGAATTAAATACAGTTGGTGGCTGATCAGAAGTAGTGTTCTCCAGAGCTCTTTATTTAGGCCAGTTCTGTTTACTGTCGTGATCAATGACCTGGATGAAAGTATCGAGTGCACCCTCAGTATGTTTGTAAAAGACACCAAATTGGATGGGTGTATTAATCTTCTTGAGAGTAGGAAGCCTCTACAAAGGGAACAGGACAGTCTGGACTGATGGGATGAGACCAATGACATGAGATTCAACAAGGCAACTTACTGGGTCCTGTGCTTCAGTTGCAACAATCCCATGCAACAGGCTACAGGCTTGGGGAAGAGTGTCTGAAAAGCTGCCTGGTAGAAAAGACTTTGGAGGTGTTGGTGGACAGCCACCTGAATATGAGCAGGCAGTGTACATAGGTGGCAAAGGTGCCCGACAGCATCCTGGCTTGTGTCAGAACCAGTCTGGCCAGCAGACTAGGACTAGAGAAGTAGTCATCCCCCTGTACTTGGCAGTGGTGCGGCCCTACTTCAAATATTGTGTTGATTTTTTGCTCTCTCACTACAAGTAAAATGTTCATGTGCTGGACCGTCTCCAAAGAAGGGCAGCGAAGCTGGTGAGGGGTTTGGAGCACAAGTCTTAAGAGGAGCAGGAGGCTGAGGGAGACCTTCTTGCTCTCTACAACTACCAGAAAGGTGGTTGAAGAGGGTTTTGGTCTCCCAAATGGGAAAAACAATAGGACAAGAGAAAAACACCAGGGAAGGTTTAGAATGGATAAAAGGAAAAATTTGTTTACAGAAAGGATTATCAAGCATTGGAGCTGGCTGCCCAGGGAAGTGGTGGAATGACCATCCGTGGAATTATTTAAAACATCTGTAGATGTGGTACTTAGGGACATGGTTTAGTGGTGTTTTGTCTGTGGTAGGTTAATGATTGGACTTGATCCTCAAAGTTCTTTCTGTTTTTGAATGAGATAAACTTAGTTATTGTTAAACCAAGACTATTTGTAATAGTTTTGGCCAAATGTAGTGCAGTCAGATGGTATGCAGGTTTACCTAAAGAGTTTTGACAATCTCTTAATCTTGATGTGTAGTACACCATCTATTCTAGACACAGTCATTTAAAGAATATATAATGTATGTCATGCTAAATTGCACACTAGCTGTTTGTTTAGTATGGACATAATTACACCATAAAATGAGTTGCAGTCCTGTAGCAATATTTTTAAGCTTTATAGGTCTTTATGCAAAACTACATCTCAGATTTTCCCTGCCAAGCTGTAGTTATCTTACTGCCCATTAACATTGCTTTCTGGATGAGGTAAGGGAAAATGAGCCTCTGGGGCCAGAGATTTACAGTCTGATTTGATAATATTTTTAAGTCCTGGTGTAGTTGTAAGTAGGAGTCCATGGCATGCTACAGAATTAACATCAGTTATTGGTTTGCTTGCCTGGAGATTCCTCCTGCTCTGTTGAGTTTTGATACTTGTCTTATGCTTGAAATTCTTCAGTCCTTGCACTTTCAAAACTTCCCTTGACCCATCTCAGTATTGATTGCCTTGTGAACTGTAACAATCCCTCTTGCTTGTCTGATGTCTTTAATCTTATGATCCATCTCCATGACTAATCAATATTTATATTGTCACAGAGGCAATATATTTCCACATCCAGGCTTATGTGTCTGCAGACTCACAAAGTGTGTTTGCAAGACAAATTGTTATAGAAACAACTAAACCTTTTCCAGGATAGAAGAGTAAGTATCATATTTATCCTAAGCACAAAGACACATATGATAGAGTTATCTGTTAATGTATTTTCCTTATACCAACAGGTCCAATAAGCAGCATTTTGGTGAATAAATATGGTAGCCGGCCTGTGATGATAGCAGGAGGTATCCTGTGTTCATTTGGTATGATTGCTTCCTCGTTCTGCAATAGTGTTCTTGAACTTTATCTGTGTATTGGTGTTGTTGGAGGTAAGAATCCTGTTTAAAATAGAGTATTCTTTTCATTATATTACATTACATTATGTTATATTAAATTATGTTATATTACATTATGCTATATTAGATTGTTATTTAATTTCTAACACAATTCTGCCAGTGAGCCTCAGTGATTAAGAACACCTTGTACAAGAAGTTGTACAAATGCAAAATGAAGCAGTAGCAAGATCAGTTAATTTCAGTTACCTGAGCTCTGTAATCCTTTAAATTAGCTGGTATGATGTTAAATTATTTCTCAGGATATTTCAGGAACAACTGATTATTTTACTCAATAAATGCTTATGTATGTACTGTTCCACACTGCTCTGTAATTATGGTATAAAAATTGATTGGCTAGCAACAGCACTTATTACAGTCTTTTGCGTAGAATCTCACATTCATTATTTAGCTTTCAATCATGTTGTACTTTAAAAAAAAGTGGAAAAGACTTGTAGAATTCTAGTAAAAATGTGAAAGCTAGTACCAGCTTTATATAAGTTTGTATATGCTAACATTCTAACAGAGAAGTTTAACAAGTTTCAGTTCAGTAACTTTCTATTTAAAATCCCCCAAGGTAAATCCCTAAATGAAATTATTCATATATGAAATAAATGAACTAAAGTGATCATAAAGTCAGTAAATTAAATAACCTCCTTATCAAAAGCTGTGAGGGGTTTTTTTTACCTGATTCTTCAGAATGTGTAAGGTAAGTGGTGAAATATTGGTAATTTATGAATGAGATTGTACTTGTACCTTAGGTGTCCCTGGCAACGGCAGGGGGGTTGGAACTAGATGATCTTTAAGGTCCTTTCCAACCCAAACCATGCTATGATTCTATATTCAAACTTAGCTTTCTTTATATTGGAACTAAAGTAGTCCTGCTTACTTCAGTGATTATTTTGTAAAAGTTTTTTCATCCTGTAGTTAATGCTCACTGAAAGAATAAAAGCCAGAGTCCAAGAGTGGGCCTAACACAGAAGAAAACTTCTCTCCCATGCCACTCAGTAGATGCATAACTCATTTCCTAGATGTCTTAATACAGAGAGAAGGCCTAGAGGTTCAGCTGATGTGGATGGGTGGTCTGTTCCCATACATGTCTTCTTCCACTACTCTGACTTTAGTAGTGACTTCCATACCTTGGGAAGTGGAGCTGAATGTGCTCCAAAATAATTAGCCATTTTAAGCTCCACTCTTTCATGTAAGTTTGATCTTAAATAGGGCTGAAAGTAAGAAATAAGGAGATTTATGTATTTTGTCTGAGGTGACATTTAATAGCTGTGGTGAAATGAGCAAAGAGAGAATTGCATTACAGCTTAGTAAATATAAAAGTGGTGAGCCAAAGCCCCAATACCATCATTCCTTGTTCTCCTGTCTCTGTGATTGCTAAAACAGGACAAGGAGTTTTTGGCTTTTATTTCAATCTAAAGGGGGAAGTAGTAGAGTGGCACCATGTGATGGTATTGGTATTAACACATGGACAACAATGAAGCTATATTTCATTCTCTAATGCTAATTGTTTTCTGTCTCCATTGAGAATTACTGAATTAGATAGAGTTAATTTCAAAAATAACTTGAAAAAATCAAAATGTTTCTCAGTGCATGACCTTTATAATACTGTTTTTTATTGTTTAGGTCTGGGTTTAGCATTCAACTTACAGCCTGCCTTGACCATGATTGGCAAGTATTTCTATAAGAAGCGTCCCATTGCTAATGGATTGGCCATGGCTGGAAGTCCAGTGTTTCTGAGCACATTGGCACCTCTCAATCAATTCCTCTTTAATGCATTTGGCTGGAAAGGAAGCTTTCTTATTCTAGGAGGACTCCTTTTGAACTGCTGTGTGGCTGGGTCACTTATGAGACCGGTTGGACCAAAAGCAGTCCCTCCTGCGAAAAAAGATGTTGAAAAAGGCACAGGAGACTCTGCCTTGCACAAAAACAACAAGAAATCTTTTTGGCAAACTATGAATAAATATCTAGATCTGTCCCTCTTCAAACACAGAGGATTTTTGATCTATTTGTCAGGAAATGTCATTATGTTTATTGGTTTCTTTGCTCCTATAGTATTCTTGGCTCCTTATGCCAAGCACAAGGGAATTGATGAATACTCTGCTGCTTTTTTGTTGTCTATCTTAGCATTTGTAGACATGTTTGCTAGGCCTTCAATGGGACTTGTAGCAAACTCCAAGTTCATTCGGCCAAAGATTCAGTACTTTTTTAGTTTTGCTGTCTTTTACAATGGCATCTGTCATATCTTGTGCCCTCTGGCAACAAATTATACTGGCTTGGTGATATATGCAGTATTTTTTGGGTTTGCATTTGGAATGGTTAGCAGTGTTCTTTTTGAGACATTGATGGACCTCGTTGGGGCTGCCAGATTTTCCAGTGCGGTTGGACTTGTCACCATTGTGGAATGTTGCCCAGTGCTCATAGGCCCTCCTCTAGGAGGTAAGAGTCTCTTTTATTCTATTTTTTTCAGACATTACAACATAATCTTGCAATGTAGTATTGAATTAATATAAATGTTATTTCTAATGTTATTAAATGTTTACTGTGTGACTAGGAAAGTACTGTTGCAGCAGTGCATTGCATCACTTACCTGTACACTTTACAATTGCAGATCCAGATGAGAATCTGAAAGGTGTATGATTTATGCACATGCAATAGATAGACTAAGTGCATATTTCTAGTGGCTCATAAATCCATATGATGAATGTATATTTTTCTAATAGCACAGAGTACTAACTTTGCAGTCTTGACTTACATCAAGAGCACCAATATGCTTTTTGTCAGCACACTTCTTACTCTCCTGAACTGTTCAAATCCATGGGTCAGTTTTTGTGAAGATCTGGCAGTGACTTGTGGTTTCTCTAACCTAATAACATCTAGGGGAGCACTCATATAAATTTTGTGATAGCAACTTTAGTTTTCCTGCAAAGAGAGGACTGGCATTACTAGAGAGAAGAATCCAGCAGGGATGAGCCAGAAAGGACAGGGTCCAGGTTTGTGGCTGGTGGGATTCCAGTAGAGTGATTATTTTGTAAAAATCCTGGAAGGATTTTACAAAGGTTCTTTCTCAGCCAGTCTGTCAGCCTGTTTCTATAGCCAAGAGATATTTTTAAGGCAGTTAATAGTGGGAACCATCCTACATTTTCTTAAAGATGGTAATGCTTCTGACTTCCCTCTTCCAAGTATGAGGGGAGCTTGAAGGGACCTAGATGTGTAGCATGGACTATATTTGTAATTTGGGTTACTGTCACCAAAAATCAAGAGGAGTCTTTGGTATTTTTAGTCAGCAGTGCTGTTAGTAAGTTTTATAAACTTGGGATGTTGTAAGAGACTAAAGAAATAAATGCTCAAATTTTATTGAAAGGTATCTTTAGAGGGGTGTACTTGTGTTGCAACTTGTGTTGCAGTTTAAGCCTAGCAACATGAAAATGTAAAGATACTGAGATTTCTAGCCCTGTGAACATACACTATGCCCACATAAGCAGAGTTACAAAAGTTTATGTGCCTAAACCTATTTATAATTATCAAGGATTACTCTCACTGTTTTTGTAGAAGTAGCATATTTGAGGGAAATTTTTAATATGCTAAGACATTTGAAATAACTTTAGTTATATTTATATTTAGTTATATTTATTTATACTAGTAAATGTTTAATAGTACTCGAGATAATCCAGATTTCCCTTATCCTTTAACTTACACATTCATTTTTGTAATGGTAGAACAAAATGTATTATTCTCGCAGAGACTCTTCCTATGCCACCTAGTGGAAGGACTGAGCCTGTGATCACAGGATCCTGTCTTTTCAGTCAGTATTTGAAATCAATGCTAATATAAACTCTAAAAATATGAAATCGAATTTTTATGGAGCAATAGTATATGGAAGTATTTATTTTTCAGTACTTTTTTTTTTCAAAAGTCTTGAAAAGCGTGTGTTGGAACTAAAATTATATGAATAACTTACCATCTTGTTCAATAGAGACAACAAAGAAGGTGAGCATATAGAAAAGCTAAATTGCAGTTTTGACTAGTTTATACCCTTTAAAATATTATCAGGCAATTTTAATGTAAAATTTCATTTCTATGTCACTTTGGTTAGACTGCTCATTGATAAAAACAGTAAATTGTACAATGTACACTAATAAATTATTTATACAGTTGCAGTGCTATTTGATTTTTTTTATCCTAAGCTTGCAAAATAAAGAGAAGACTAAAATAATTTGATGACTTGTAAATATGTATTATGCGAATAGGCTGACTTCAACCCAGTAAGAACATCTAAATACATACAAAATTTAAGTGTGGAGGTTATCCTGTGAATTACAATGATAGTGTTGCAGAGTTCAGAGCTAAATAATTGGATACATATAAGTCTTGATTTGGTAGCTGGGAAAATTTGGAAAGAATGGAAGAAAATTTATGTTTTACTTTCCTTGTCATGACCAAATTAATCTTAGAACTCTGAATTTAGTTTTTAGGTACAGGCTTCAGAGTTCATAACTCATCAGTTGAGCATGATAGCTGAAGGGGCAAGCCTTTCTATCTCTTTCACCAGTCACAGGGAAGTAAAATTGAAAGAAAACAGTTAATACACAGTGGCAGCAGCCTAAAAAGACACAAACCTATTCATCCTATTTTCTGTCTGCAGTCTTCGTGTGTGTCAGACAGTAAGTCCAAAACAATAGGAAACAAAATTCATATGTGAATAAAATAGTAAGACAATGAGAGAATGAAAACCAAACAACCTCTCTGCCATTATTCTGCCATTTACTTACTTTGTTCTTCAATATTCTGTCACTGTCAGTAACTGCAATGACAACTGCTAACTTGACTAACACAGTTTTCATTAGAGTTCTGCTGTACATTTTAGACTGTTTTTCCACTCCAGCCTCAAAAGCTAGCAATATATAGGATTATTTTTTGAAGGAAAAGGTCTAGTTTGTATTTGATATTCTATTCTAAAGACTCTTTTTCTGTCTTCTTGTCTTTGTATTTCAGGCTGGTTAGTGGATGTTACTGGTGAATATCAGTACATGTATTTTGTCTGTGGAGTGATTGTGATTGTGGCCAGTATCTGGTTGTTCATTGGGAATGCCATAAACTACAGGCTTTTGGCAAAAGAAAAGAAGATAGAAGATGAAAAGCAGAAAGCGCAGAAGAATGCTGACCCAAAAGAAGCAGAACCACTGACAAAGAAAGAGAATGAAGATGCCACCAGCAGAGCTGATAAAGCTCTTGAGGATGCTTCAGAAAGAGAAACCAATATTTAATCTGTAGTATAGCTCAGAGGGCAACATTTGTGACTTCCTCTAAAAATATGTCTTCAAGACACAGGCCAGGTTTTGTAGTAATGATGATCAATCACAGCATTGGATGGGAACAGATTTTTGTCCCACGGCAAGACTCTTAAGTTTAATTACTATATACAATTTATTTATTTCAGTGATATAAAATTGAGATTACAGATGCTGTGACTTCATGCAAATGAATCAATCAAACTATGGCTCTGGACAGTTGAGAGTCAGGTAAACCAGACTATATATAAATCCCTTGAATAACAGACAGTTTTGTTTTGAAAATATTCCCAGTGCAAAAGTATTTCTAATTCATATTTGGGAGGATACTTTGTGTTCGTCTTCAGACTACTGTAAGGTCTGTTGAAATAATCTGCCCAAACTGTACCTTCTACTGGTACTAAAAAGAATACAAGATCAAAGATTTATTTCAAATGAGACAGAGTACCTGAAGTGAAGCACCCTGAAACTTTTTCCTCTTTTATATGGCCACTAGATCAAAAAGATGCATTATGCCTGTATTAAAAATATAATATGAATGTAAAACTCAAGGCAAGAAGACAAATGATTGGTCGTCACCATATCTAGAATACAATAAACATCTGAGTTACAATATATTCCAGAAGTTGTTTGCTCCTGTGATAGCTGGCTACATTGTACTTCAACATATGCATTTGAACACTAAGAACTTTCAGACCTCACTAATTCAGACTAAGCTAAAATATGTGTATAAAATTATTGAAAAGCAAGATTTACATTGCTAACAAAAGTGGCAATTAGTTTGTTTGATTATGTATTCCTGTATAGATAAGGAGCTGTATCAGACTGTGAAACCTTCCTAAAGGGACTAGTTTCAGAACCTGATGATGTTAAAAGCATACTTATCCTTGGCTTTTAAGGCCTGGAGCAGTTTCATGGCCATGGCTTCGAAGTAGATGCTTGGGTTTATTGGCAACTCCATAAATGTTTGATGGTCTGCTGAAAGGAGATTTAATGTCCAGCTTCAAGTCTTTGCATTACAAGTGACTTTATATCAATTCTCACCTCCTTTTCCCACATATTTAGTGAAAAGGTATGTCTTTTTTTTTGTAATGCAAATTCAAGTAAAAATGCTGCAAGGTGCATTGACAATGCAAGATGGAAAGTTTTGTATTTACATGTCATTTTGGTGGAGGATATTTGGTTTTCTGTGTGCAACGTCACACAGATACTCATATCAATTTAAAAAATGCACATCTTTTATTCTGCTTGGGTGAAAGAAAGTGGAAGTCAACAACTTACATGTGAAAGCAAAAAGTGCAAGATTCTGAATGTATTCTGTGGAAATATTTCTGTTTATTTGTAGGTGAGGAAAGGTGCTATTTGTTTTGGAGAGAAACATGCAAATGCCTCAGAAATTCTGAAAATTAAGGATCTGATTCATAAAACACCTATTCTTTGTGCAGAATACTCGTACATTCAATTTGGGGAAAGGAATATAAATTTTAGCCCATTCAGCCATTTATACCTACTTTTTACCTAATTATTTGCAAGAAGACCAAATACCTTCTACAAATCCTTTAATTTTATAGGAGCATCAGCAACAAAATACATCCATTTCAGAGTTTTATAAGAAAATATGGGTTATATGCTCAGATTTGAGCATTCAACTGTGTAGAAGAGAATGATTTAGTCACTGTAAATTACATTACCTCCCCTATTCTCCCAGCTTTAGAGAAGAAATAAATACATTGCATCTCCTTCTGAGCAGCAGCCCTGCCAGCACCCTATGAGGCAGAACTCTTGCTCTATTTTTGGCTATTCAAACTGAAGGTGAAATCCAGGATCTGTGAAGGCCCTATGTGCCCAGAGTCACAAAATAGTGATGAGTTTCATAGACACTAAGCTTTCATACAGTGAGTTATATCAGATATAAATTTTGGATTGTGAAAGATGAACTGAAAGTTAGGAGTCATCAGGAACATCACTGCTCTTGACAGCAAGTGATAGGAAGGCAGAGATACTTGAAAAGAGATGAATACTGAGGCTGAACCAAAATGTCTGAGGCAAAATTCTAGGTGCTTATTATGCCTCTGCAAAGAAACCCAGCATGATTAGTAATAATGGAGTGGAAGACAACAGGTGATAAGTTTTGACTGGAGTCTGTTGGATAAATGACAGACTCAGAATAAAGACGACTAAAAAAAAGATTGTCAGGAAACATGCAGGGAACTTACCTGTTCTATGCAAGATCACAAAATGCAATGCAACATGGCATAGGAAATAAGGGAAAACCAAGGTTTCTGTAGTAACAGACACAACTGACTACCGATTACAAAAAATAGGTTAATATCTCAGAAGAAGAAAAATTCATACAAACACAACCTTCTTCAGAGCTACTACTCTATCATCTTAAGTTAATTACATAAAAAAATCATAGGAATGAGAGAACTGCTTTACCACCACTCACCAGTGTGCATTTTTTAATTCCCTAAGGAGAAATTATGTAAAAGACAACCTTTATATGAGGAGCAACATAAAGTATGAACTGAGTCAATTGAAACTTTTCCTTATATCTTTTTCATTACTTTGCCTAATAATACTGGGAATAAAATAATTTAAAAAAAAATCAGAATTATCTTCCTTTTGCTGCATATTAAGAAGTTAAAATCCAGAGATGAATAAAAAAAATTGGAAACATATCTATGCAAAAACTGCCTAGAATTTAAAAAACTTAGTCTTCCGAATAATAGGTCCCGAAGGAGCAATTGCCTTGTATATGTAGCTCTTATTTCTAAAAGTAATAATAATAATAAATTGCCTTGAATCAATTCTATACTGAGGAGCAAAGTAGCAAAATTAGTATAACTTGCCTTCAATTCCCTGAATAACACTCTTCCTTGCACTGAGCTGCGATTTGTACTGCAAATCATTTCATCATTACATTTCTGCTTTCAGGATAAGACCTGGTTATATAACATGTCTCTAAAACCCTCTGGTTTCTTTTAATCAGCTCACCCCTAGACTGGACTGCTGCAAGACTAAGAGATGCCCCTGTCCTACTCTCAAAAATTGTACTCTCAAACTTTGAAAAATACCAGATGCACTTGTCATGCACTACGTCAGTCAGTGCAAGATTGCTCTTAATCTCATGTATACTTACTTCATCCTCTTCATTTCTCTGCCACTGTATCACTGAGCCTTATTGCCATCATGCTCTTATTTTATCAGTGAAGAAAAAAATCCAAAATTTGAAAGTTAGTATGAAAGGGGATAACATCAATAATACAATTTTTGTATAACATCAAGGTTACATTTCAAGTAGTTTCAGAGCAGGCATCCAGGTACTTTTTTTTTTGTGGCACAGTACACTCTAATAGCTGGAGGCTTGTTCTCTTCTACCTTTTCCAACTTCCAAAAAAGAATTCTCATCAGTAATTCTCAGCAATTTTTCGAGATCATATCAAAAACTCATCCCTCCCACCTCTTGCTATTGAAGTTTGGTTGCAAATGTAATCAGTTCAGTATTTTTGTTAATTTCACAAAAAACATCTTTTTGTACAAAAACCTGTAGCGTAAGTAGTGAAACTTCAGTCCTTTTATTTCAGGAGTAATTTGTGAACTGTTTTGACAGAGTTAGAGAAGGTCTTATTGTATCTTCAAATAGATTTATTTCGATGATGCTGTCCTTATGAAAGGGACTTCAACTTTACTTACTGCCTAAGTGAATGGCAGCAATTTCTCTGGCATTGTAATTCAAAATTCAAATGAATTTTAATGGTATTTTTGCACATCAACATCCAGTATGCTTAAAAATAGTTAATATCTTGCTGTTCCTCCCAGACATCCCCCTTGAAATTTCCCCACTCCCGTCCGTGTTCTCCATTTTGATTCAACACATAGAATTTGGGCCTAGAATGTAATGACTTTTCTTAAATGCTTTCTTGTCATTCTCTTTCCTAAACTGTCAAGCAACATTTTCACTCAATACTTTCAGGTCTGGATGGTTGTGAGTATCATTTGGGATGTATTATTTAGATTCATTATAAACTATAGGTGCCACATACGGCCAACTCGGGGGCAGCCTTCAAGGATTTCAATAACAAAGCAAGTGACCACTTTTATAGATACACATGCTGTAACTGATAATGTAAATTTTGTCTATAAAAAAACTGAATAAAGGCAACTTTTGTTAGTTTCTCTAGAAATGTTTCTACTCAGAGAGGAATATAAAGGTAAATTTTAAGTAATCATTTTCCAAGATGATGCATGAATTTTAACAACGCTCTCTGGATTTTGGTGGGGGTGAGGGGAGGAGATTAATGCTTTTCTGATATTCATGCTTATATATATATAGAATTTTTTTTCATGTATTATCACCTTTTTGATGGTAATTTTCATAAGTAATTTCAATATAGTTTGCATACTGTTGTCTTGCAGTTCAAATTTTTCATGTCATCTACCTCTTAATTGAAGTTTGGAGACTCGCAATACCCTGGAAGAAAACAGTTAAAAAATGCATATGGATAAAAAATGCTAACAGATAACTACTAGAATGTCTCACAAGTATTTGAAGATACTTACATTTCTGTTTTTAAAGCAGTGCATATTTATAACCAAAATCTTGTATTAACTGCCATATTTTTATTAAATATAAATAAATTAACCTATATCTTTGTAATTTTTACATCACTGAACTAGTATAAAAACTCAACATGTCATTTAGATATACAGAGTCAACTTCCCTTTCTATGAGGTGCTGGGCCTCCATCTTCTTTACTCTTCTTTCATTTCTGTGTTAGCAGAAGTCATTAAATGGAAACATTTAAAGGCAGGGGTAGGACTTTTTAATCGGGTACAGGATGGCAGGACTAGGAATAACGGATGTAAATTGAAAGAGGGGAGATTCAGGCTGGATGTAAGAAAGAAATTCTTTACGGTGAGGGTGATCAGACACTGGAACAGGCTGCCCAGAGAGGTTGCAGGGGGTGGTGCCCAGAGGGGTGGATGCCCCCTTCCTCCCTGGAGGTGTTTAAGGCCAGGCTGGTCGAGGCACTGAGCAACCTGGTCTAGTGGGAGGTGTCGCTGCCCATGGCAGGGGGGTTGGAACTAGATGATCTTTAAGGTCCCTTCCAACCCAAACTATTCTATGATTCTATGATTATATAATTAATACGGCCTAACGATTTTTAAAAGTATTACAGAATACGGTTTGCATCCCTGAGAAAAACAGTTATTGTTGGTTTAGCTATAATTAAGAATTTTATCTTGCCTGCCCTTTTGTGGGGCAGTTGAGGAAGATGGTCACAAAATGTTGGACTGGAGCTAATAATGACTGTTCTTCATATGGTCTTTCCAAAACCAGAGATGATTGTTTCTTCAAAGGTAGTCTTCTTTTCAGACTGCAAACCATTCTTGCCTTCTAAGACCTAGCCAAAGTCCACTGAAGCCAACACCAAAAAAACCTTTATCAGACTTTGAAAGTGATGTAATGTTTCTTGAGTGGAGGCCTCAGCCTTATTTTCTTCATATCAAATCTCAGGAGTATTAGATATAACACAGCAAATGCAGGATCTGTCATAAATGGCAATTAAGGTGTGCCTGCATGATATTCCTAATGAATGAGTACCTAAAATGATGCACAGTATGTATTATTTTAATGGACAATGTAAATAAAAAGAAAATCCAACATAACTCTGAATGTAGATAATATAGAGGATATATACTTCAATAAATATCCAAACAAATACATTTAACACTAAAGGAAATTCCCTATTTCCTTTCAGTCTTTCTTTCAGCAGTTTAGAATCTTCATTTTTGCTATTTCTGAGAAAACATTTTATGTCTTTTGGAATGTACATATAGATTTATATATAAGGGAATATATATGCATATGTGTGTATTTGTGTATATATGTATTCCCCTATATAATGAACTCTAATTTTTATATATATATGTAAAATATATTTATGTATATATAAAATATATATAATGTGTTAGAGAAAATTGCATACCGTGCCTGATAAATGAAGCATATTTGTAAGCAGATAAATGACTTTGGCAAATGACATAAAAATTTAAAATTTTTCTACCAGAGTATATTTTATTATTTTTCAGTTACCACTGGGTTTATTTATATTAGAAATTAATTTGAAAACTGCTTTATCTATCACTGATATTTCAACTGTGATTCAGTTCAAAGTGGCATAAGATAACTATGAATTTTCATTGTTGTTCATCTGCAAAACCTACATTGTTGGTTGGAGGGATGTTCATTGTTTTTACTGTTAAAGGAACTAACAAGGTGATCTCAGAACACTGCAACACATAGACTGAGTTTTCTTCTAGTTGCTGTATATGACAGGTTTATATGAGGCAATGAGAGACATGACCTTCTTGTAAAAAGTATGGAGAATGAGGATACTCCAGGCCCTGTAAACAATATTCCTATTAAATTCTTATGAGAAAATCTCCAGAACACCAGGCTTTAAAATTATTTTTCATACCTTTTCTAGATTATGGATTTTTTCTTTTGTCTTGAAGTAGCCATGCCAGTGAAAAGTTGGCATTCATCTCAAACTTTTCAAAAGTACTACCTTGAAGTTATTGAGAGATTCTTTCAGATTGGAACATTAATTACTTACATAAAAACCCTTCGCAAAATATGAAATATCTACTGTCTGCCCACAGAACTTGGTTGCTATGCAATAATTAAACATGCAGTAGCCATTGTTGCTGACTAACAAATTTTTTTCTTCCTTTTTGTATTTTGCAATACTGTATGGTTTTTACTTGAAAATGTTGGTTAGATTTTCTTTTTTTGGACAATCACTTATTAGCTAGAGGTGCTATTTATGTTTCAGAGAGGTATGGGTGAATGATAACATTCTCATTCTAGATGCCAAGCCGTTTTTTTTTTGACCTGACAAACTTTATTGTCCATAATATATATTAACCCTGTAAAATGCTTATGCACTGCGTTACATTGTATTTAAATTCATACTTGCTCATTAACTTCTATTCCAGCCTTGTACTCTTGTCTAATATGTCAAGTTTTTCCATATATATTTATGGAAAAATATAATGAAAACTATGTATTATAAACAATTAAAAAATAATAAAATAAAATTTCCATCTAAAGTTTCTGAAAGGATGTAAGTGCTGGTTTTTTAGGCTGTTTATTAGGAAGTTACTTACACTTTTATAGCGTGTTGATATTCATAGATGTATTGCCCTATTCACTATTGAAATATGGCTAAGGTCTGAAAATCACTTCTTCTTGCATACAGAAATGGAACTGGAAGATTTCCTCTGCAGGAAAGATGCTAGAATATGCTGTCAGCCCCTTGGAATTCCCAGTTCTACCATATGATGATGTCTAAATCTTGTATGTTACTCAAATACCATTATCATAGAATAGTTTGGGTTGGAAGGGACCTTCAAGATCATCGAGTTCCAACCCCCCTGCCATAGGCAGGGACACCTCCCACTAGACCAGGCTGCCCAGTGCCTTGTCCAGCTTAGTCTTGAACACCTCCAGAGAGGGGGCATCCACAAACTCTCTGGGCAACCTGTTCCAGTGTTTCACCACCCTCACTGTAAAGAATTTCTTTCTTACATCAAGTCTAAACCTACCCCCCTCCAATTTCCATCTGTTGTTTCTAGTCCTCCCATCCGATATTATGTTAAAAATTCCTTCCCCTGCCTTTCTGTAGGACCCCCTCAGGTACTGATAAGTTACTATGAGGTTCCCTCTGAGCCTTCTCTTCTTCAGGCTGAACAACCCCAACTCCTTCAGCCTGTCCTGATAGGGCATTGTGACACCCATTATGACACCCATTATGATGATTGGGATGTTTTCCTGTATTTGATGTACATGAAATATTATTCAATTATCTCTAATACTTATTTTCATACAGAAGAGAGATTTATCCATGTGGCTTGAAAGAACAGCTGCGGGTAACTATTTTTTGTCATCTTTCTGAGTATTCCCAGATGCTATGTTTTCGTCAATTTACTTACGGTGATGGTCGCTTGCTGCAGTTAAAGTGGTCTTTATTTATAGAATATCACTGGATATTTAAAATTAGAAACTTTAAGGACATACTAGAGATAATATTTAATTTAATATTAGAGGTAATAGCATCTGTTGCACAGAAGCACAGTAAAATACTAGGAAGCAAACATCTAAACATATAAGATGGTTTACCGGGAGAAAAGCCAGAAGCACTCACGCAGAATGATAATTTATGGGTATTTAACCCCCTTTACATTCATTATCACAGATAAATATTAGAGTATCTAGAACTGTGCTTTCTTTAATCCAGTTTAAAACTTCAGAATTGCAGATTCCAAGTATTATTTGAAAATTACCTCGAATCAGTACTCCAAATGAGTCTGAAAGAAAAGTTACAAAAATTAATAGCTGTCCTAAATGATTTTCTTTTAGCATTTTGTCAAAATTAGAGGAATTGGGTCTTGAAGGTAGTTCAGTTCCTTCCTTTCTCTCCTCTGCTCTTCTCCTAACTTTTCATACTGATCATGCTGAAAAAATGTACATCAAATAACTTTGTGCATTTTAGCTGCTAGACACAGATTTAGAAAAAAATAATTTACATCTATACAACAACTGTAAGCAAAAAACAGAAGAGTTATTTTCTAACCATTTGGAAAAGCAAAAACTCTCCGGTCTTATGATAGAAAGAGGATCTTTGAGAAATTTCTTCAAAATTACAAAGTCTTTATGAATGAAATGCATGATACTGTACAGCATTTGTAGAATGTGTTGATCTTTTCCCCAAAATAAAAAATATCAGAAATATACTTACTGAACCCTAAACCTGTAGCTAAGTAACAAAGAAAACAGCAGTTTTCTGCCATAGTACAGGTATATCAGCTTTCACTGACAAAGAGTTTATTTTGAAGAAACAGTGATTCATTTTACCAACCATAATAGTATACTTTGATTAATAACTGCAATTCCAGTTTGGCCTGAATGATAGATGAATAGCAGTTAGGAAGTGTAATTATTCATTGAACTGAATAACTGGGGGAAAATGGCTGAGGTTCAACTGAGGTTTTTTCCCCTTCACAGAAAAAAAATTTTTCTTTGCCTTAATCACAAAATAAAGCTTTTTGATTCCATTTCAGAGTTTCTGAGTAGAAATTAAGGCAGTGTTAGATACCATTTATGAAACAACAGGATTCAGTAATGAGGACTTAATTCATCAAACATAAAGGGAGTCCGATTCAGTTCTTTCTTTTGCCTGGCATGAATGAAGCTGTGATTCCTTCTTCCAAAGGTGCTGTGCTTTCAGGATTGAGTTGATGTCCTGCTGATAATTTTTACTGCTGCAATCTCTTGTTCTATTTCACATGGCAGCACTCTAGCACCTGGACTATGTGCCTTCCAACGAATATTTTACACAAAGCAAAGGAGCACCAATAAAAGAAATTGCTAATACTTGCACAGCAGAAAAATCCTATGGAATTGTATGAGGGAATATTCTAAGAAATACATAGGTTCGAAAAAACAGAGTGTCTGTAGGTTTTGAAAGACTGAAGTATATTGGCAATGATAATCTCTTTCTTTTCACTTAGCTGAAGTGCACTGCAAATACAAGATTTTATTTTTGAAGGTAATAAAATCTGCAGTCAACTGTTTGTTACACACATGGACACTGGATTTGTTGTATCAGATGTACAGTCTGAGTTGATTGAAAAATAATGCCTCACAGAACTAGATATTTTACCATCCTTAAATGCAGAAGTTAGGAGTTCTGTCTGATACAAAGAGTAACTGAGAATGGGAAATAATCTCCCAGAGTAGCAACTATTTTCCAAGAGAGTCAGTTTTTCTAGTAGTATTTTTCCTACAAGTATCAGTGTCACTGTATGTCCTTAATTCTGGGTTCTACTCAAGTTTGTTAAAGCAAGATTTTGTCTTAAAATTAATCACGCAAAAAGACACTGAAAACTCATTCTTAAGCTCTGTTTTACAACAGAGACAACAGCAACTCAGAGATTCAGTGCAGCTGGCAGACGGTGGCTAGTGGGCTATATGTGTAAATATAGATTCCTAGGGTCTCATGCTTGATTGCCCTCAAGAATTTTGTTTTATGGAAGTTGGTGCAAGGCAGCAACAAGAAGCATGGAACACCCTAGAGACATATACAACTCCAGTTTTTGTATCAGTTAGTAACTTATTCCTATATCTGTGTCATCAGACTTGGCAATGTGTTTTCTATTTACTGAAGCACCTGTCACTGAGAGGCCTCTGCAATGATCTTTCTCTCACCTTTCTCCGAATGCAGATCAGACAGTTGACCTCAGAGCCTGGGGTGGAAATTGGTTGCCTCACACTTTTTGCACATTCTCCAGCTTACAGCTAAACATCCACAATATGCAACATTTATGCATTGGCTTACTTCAGCCCTGCAAGGTGCTCAGGTCAGGGGCATATTTCTCACTGCCTGGTTTGGGTGCAATCCACCTCACTCCAACCCAAAAGAAACCAGATTATGACCACAAAACTTCAAGGCTGAATGGTTGGTGCAATTCTTTTTCTAGTATTTATAAACTTCAGCAAACATTAACATAAACTACTGGCAGAATGCGAAGGATTCTCTTTCTAATCAGTTTTGCCAAAAATAAAAAATCTCACATGGAATTGATCAAAAAGAGTTTTTTTCAGAGGTTTTTTCAAATTCAGGACACCTGGCTTTAGGAAGGTTTCTCTGGCAAGAATTTTTCAGTTATTGTATGGAGAAATACATTGTGGAATAGTTTTTTTTACTAAATACATGTGAATGTGACAATTAAGAGCAATTCTATTCTTGCGATTGTCGTTTTTGTGTGCTCCTTTTTTGGGTGAGTGGGAGGAACACAAAAAATCTTACAATATAAGACAATTCAGAAGTATCATATTTGGGAGTCTCCCTTCCACTCCTGAAAAGTTTTTCTCTTTATGTATTGACAAAGTTTACCCTTTAAAATGGGAACAGAAAAATTAAAATGCAAGATAACTAGTGTTTGTTTCATATATATTATACGGGTTACTTTAGGAAAATTTCTCACAACAGTCTGGATACTATTTGTTTTTATTTTCCTACATTTCTAAACATTCAAGAAATTGTATCTAGAGACTTCGCAAAAGAAGGTGAAACCCATGGATTCAAGGTATAATGTCAGTGATTTCTAATATTTATATGCTCTCAGAACACATACTGTTTTCTTTGTCACCTCTGCAGCAGCTGAAGAACCTCCTCCCCTGTTACAGAATTGCAGGCAGTAAGTTCTCAGCATGAGAGTGCTAGAATCCCTGAAAGACTGCCACACTGCTACTCACTCTCTAACACCTCTGGCCTCAGTAAAGCTCAAAGCTACATATCAAATTAAAGGCAACTGTTTCTCCACTCAGCTGCTTATGTCTAGGCGGGATTTATTACCATAGGAAATAATAGATATGGACACTTTGAAGCATGCTAGTGGGAAGCATGCTAGTGGATTATTCGCTAAAGAGCCAATAAAGATCTCTGAAGCCAAAAATAGAAATCAAGCACTAGAGTTTCAGGAACAGAAAAGTCATCTTGCTCACACTCACTGTATCTCCTTATCTATTATGTAAATAATCATCTGTAAATCCAGTTAGTTACTCCTACATTGCCTTAACCTTCTACAGCATTGATGAATTGAAGGAGCTGTAGAATGAAAGGAAGGTCCAGACAGACTTCTCTGAGTCTTCCTGGGTGCTGTGCTGAATCACAGACTGCTGCTTTATATCTGCTAAGATGGCATAATATGTTACTTTCTGATTACCTTTTTTTTCCTCCACAAATAAGGCATTCTCTCACACAGTTCTCAGCTCAGAGACAGAATGCAACACAGGACAGAAGCTTTGTTTTCCCAGTGTCATATGAGTAGAACCCAACCTGAAAGCTGGTAAGTGGAGCTTAGGAGCTGGTCCTTATCTGAATAACTTTTCTCTTACTTTTTCCTTTCACAAGGGCTTTCCAGACTCAATCTTGTGTCATTCACAATGCTCTCTATCAGCAAATATATGTTTGCTGCTGTGTAGGAGTAATCTTATTGAGTAGGAGTGAATAGTAATTCTGCTACTGCACGACAAGCTGTGACATATTATAATGTAGAGATTCAGTGAAACGTCAACATCACAGCAGCCGGTTGCTTTGAGATTGAGAATTAGATCACTTACATCTCTACTAAGATATTATCCACATAATCTCTGTTCTCTCTGCTGTCCTCAAGCCTGGTTGATCCACAACACCAAACAAAAATCTCTCTAAACCTAATCATATTCTGCTGCTTCCATGCACCTGAAAGAAACAACTTCTTGTAGAAAGGTGAGCAACTTTTAAGAGGATGTATGTGAGGAGTCCTCAGCTGGAGATGGCAGTTTTAAAAATTCTTACGATACATTTCATTAGGTAGGTCTCATCATTAAAATCTGTCAGTTCGATAGGCAGGTATGAGTTCTAACTATTTATGACTGCAGAGAAGAACAATTTTAATTAATGCCCAGGAATTTATATGCATGGACACATGTACAAAATTATACTATAAATGCATTAAAAAATATATACATCTGTAGAAATTGTTCAATCACATTCGTATACACATTTTATCTAAAATTCAGGATTTTTAAAATTAAATATAAAAGAAAAAAAATTGTTTGCTTCAGAAAGCAGATACTTCTTAAAGCTGTTTACTTGATTTACTTTATTGTGTATGTTTACACTTCCTGTGGTGCTCTCCAGGTACTTTTCAGCTGAATTTCCGTTTGATCCATTTAAATTTTAAAATATTAATTATTAAAAAAAAAAGTTTTATATTTCAACTTTTAAAGTCTTCCTTCTCATAGGGAACAATCCTCATTTAATTCAGACAGTTTTTCTGTATTCATAATTAACTCTCTATTTTATATTTCATCTACTTAAGCTATTTTGTTGGGAAGATTATTAAAAAAAAGGAGTATATATGAAAGTGTCAGAAATATAGTTAGCTTGCACTGATGGGTAAATGAGATCTATCCTTATAATCTGAGTCATCAAGAGAATCTTCTCAGAAGATTAAAGCAATGGCCCTGAAACATTGTGGTAATCGAAGCTGTGTAAAGTTAAAAAGCATACTTGCTGCTCTCTTCATGAAATCCATTCTTTAAGAAATGAAATGAAAGGCACACTTGGCCTTCTAGAATTGAACTGAGGAGAATACAAAATTAGGTTAAGGCTTTAAAGAGTGATCCAAGTCTTCCTATAAGAAGTCTGTCTGGAGTTCCACAATTTTTAAAACAGTTTGAAAAGGCATACTCAGATAGACCAGATTGTACTCACTACTGAAAAAAACCCAACACTTAAAGCTCATCAAATACTAAGTTAATGTTCTGAGACAACTCCTTATGCAATCATCTGATAATCTTTAATTTTTCCTCCATCTAAAGCTTTCTGACCCTTGAGCATTTCTCCATCAACCTGATCTTCCACTGTGCTGCCCACTGGATACCAGTGAATAGTTGTACAGTCAGTAATCCTACAGATTCTTTTATTTCCATTGCATTGTGGAAAACATCAGCATCTCCATTTCTTGACTCTTATCTAGCAAGAGCTTCCTTGCTCCCCAGTGGCTTATGTTTTCCATTAAATTTCTTGTCTTATTTCATCTAGATATTTGTATTCAACACCATTAGGGGAAAATAAATTGTTGACTGAATGCAAGAAATAGTTTAAAAAATAAGATTATCTTCCCAGAATCAAATGAGACTTGACTGCTATATAAAAAAGATAAGTTGCCTGATATCTGATCCTTTGAGGAGCTCACCACGTAAGTCATAGAGTTTTCCAAGCCTGGTGCTAAGAGCTGTGAATTTGTCACAAATTATTTGGGGGGAAAGGAGAGGATTTGATGTGTCACATGTCTAAACTGTGAGGCTTTCTGAATACATACAGAAACACAAAAGCATGTGTCAAGCAAAAATAGATCCAAATAAAACTCTGTCCATAACATATAAATAAAAATAATGCTCTTTGAGGACTCAAATCTGCATCTGATGTAAATCAGCAGGATTCCTATAATTTTACCTAGCACAAGCATAGTGAATTTGCTTTTTCAATACTCCAGTATTTTCCTACATAATAATTGCACTCAACTAATAAGAAAAAGAGCAAAGGTTACACCACAGGTTTTATCTAGAAGTGATGGATTTTGATGAAGCAATGTTTTTCAGTCATACTGGAAAGCCTTCCAGGAAAATAATTTCTTTCTTTCCATTAGCTCAATAGCAAAATCCAACATTTTCACTGGAAATGCATTAGCTACATGACAAACCTGATTTTGTACCCCTACTCACTATTTTTGCAGGTATTGTGCTATTGAACTGGTTTTACATTATTTTAAGATAGTTCTCTACCAGTAAATTGCTAGTACTATTATGACACAAGTCACTTTTCTCCTTCTTTTAATTGATTCTGGAGTGGTTTTTCTGCTGTTCTCAGATCTCTAAGATGAGATTAACTACTTTCTATAGATCTTTGTCTCTTCCTGCACAGTACAACTTTGGAATACCTCTTCTCCCTCATCCTTTCCCTTCTCTTCTATTTCTCCTTCTCCTTCTTCCTCTTCTCCTCCCTGTCCTAATCCACCATTCCTTTTCTCCCTGTAAAATTTAATTTTTCTTTACACTTCAGGTTTTACTGAAAAAATGCAAAACATTGTTTGCACTCATCATCAAAAAAATCAACAAAAACCTCATCAAAATGAGAAATCTGGTAAGAACAGTATTTTTCTTAGCAAGCAGGAAAATACAATATTACCATATACCTTATTCGTCCCTGGGTTATGCCTAGATCAGGCTGAAATTTTTATTTTCCTCATAGAAATTTGATCCTTGATTAATTTTTGCGCAGAGCAGTCCTCCTGAACTGCTTTTACACTCATCAGAATAGTGTAACACACTTCAGATTGTGGTGAAAAATAGCATGAGCAGAAATCCAACCTAGGGTCTTTTGCAACGTCAGACTGGTGGCAAGTAGAAGAAATGCTGTAATTATTTTCACATAGCTTCTGTAACTTTTGAAGATAGAATCATAGAATCATAGAATAGTTTGGGTTGGAAGGGACCTTAAAGATCATCGAGTTCCAATCCCCCTGCCATAGGCAGGGACACCTCCCACTAGACCAGGCTTCCCAGTGTCTTGTCCCGCAAGGCCTTGAACACCTCCAGAGAGGGGGCATCCACAACCTCTCTGGGCAACCTGTTCCAGTGTTTCACCACCCTCACTGTAAAGAATTTCTTTCTTATGTCAAGCCTGAATCTATCCCCTTCCAATTTACATCCATTATTTCTAGTCCTCCCATCACATATCTCATTAAAAAGTCCTTCCCCTGCCTTTCTGTAGGACCCCCTCAGG
>VZTY01031799.1:89108-101669 GCA_013400935.1 Turnix velox | reverse complement strand
CAAATGCCTTGCACAAGTCCAGTTAGATTATGTCAGTTGCCCTTCCTTTGTCCACCGATGATGTGACTCCATCATAGAAGGCCACCAAGTTTGTTAGGCATGATTTTCCCCTGGTGAAGCCATGTTACAACTCTTACTGTTTTTCTTGGCCTTAATTCGATTCAACATTAATAAACAGACTGAGAGGAAGTCATGATACAATACTCTCACTTACTCCTCTAGAAATATTTTACTGGAGCCCTACTACTCTTTTGCAATTTTTATATTCTGTATAGCAGGGAAAGGAATTATTATAGATTCCTTACCTTATAACAAATAATTCTAAAATTCAAGACATAAATAGTACTACTGAAAGTAATGACTACTGCATTTGCTTCGGGATGCTGGGCCTATTTTTAAGTACANTCAACATTAATAAACAGACTGAGAGGAAGTCATGATACAATACTCTCACTTACTCCTCTAGAAATATTTTACTGGAGCCCTACTACTCTTTTGCAATTTTTATATTCTGTATAGCAGGGAAAGGAATTATTATAGATTCCTTACCTTATAACAAATAATTCTAAAATTCAAGACATAAATAGTACTACTGAAAAGTAATGACTACTGCATTTGCTTCTGTATATTCGCATTATTTTAAGTACATATCTTTACAAATAAGAAAATATTGAAATTTAAAATGTACAAAATAAAAACCTTTTAAAATATAGATCAAGCTAAAATTCACTCATCACTCTCATGCAGGAAGAGTATACATACATTCTGACAGTGTTGCTGGCCATATCTTAAATAAACAATACACTGTTTAGAGAGAAATTGATAAAGCCAATTAAAGCAATCACAGTTAGGAACATTTAGACCTGGACTTTGAGCTGATGCTCACTGACCCTGTCCTTTTTATGCTTTTTATACCCAGCAACAGAAGATATAGCTGGACATTCTGTTGACATATTCCAACTACGTTGGGAACACTAATCAGGTTCCTAAAATTTTTAAAGACAAGTTGCAGTTGAGTTAATAGAGAAAAAGCATTAGCATAGCTGCCCAGATGTTAACAAATGAGAAATGCTGCATCCTGTGTGTTTTGAATCTAATCTTCCTAATTGGAACATTAAGTCTCAATTCAAAGGTGTTCATTTTTTTGAGATAAAAGACATAAATTCAAAGTGTGAGACTGGGTCAACTGTCCTGGGTTGAGGTAGAATGGGGTAAATTTTCTGGTTTGTGTTTGTACTAATATTTTTACTTGTTATTACTGTGTGTAAGATTGTTTACCATTGTATAATGTTTAAAGAAAAACGGAGGAATTGCTGGGGGATGGAAGCTGGCTAGGCAGTTAACGACACGGCCATCAAGTTCTCGGAAGAAAACAAAGGAGAGTGATCAACATGACAAAGAAAGGTGATTGAAGCTTCGGGCCGACCTTCGGCAGACCGGGCCAGCGTGGGGGAGGTGCCGAAGCACTAGTGAAGAAGGAANTTTTTTTTGTTTACTTTAGTTTTTTTCTAGTATCTTTTTTATTTTTCAGTTTATTCTTCTGCATCTTTTACCACAAAATTCTTTCCAGAATGGATAAAGGCCAGCTGTGTAAGAACTTCTATGGAAACAAAATATGCTTTCATGAAATAACAATGGCCTCTGTCCTCCTCATAGATATCAGATATATCTCATGGAAGCATCATTCCTAGGCAGCAGAGCATGGATTCAAGGTAATCTAATTCTGATAGCAGCAAGACTGAAGTACTAGTTGATTTGTTGAACTAACATTCAATAAAAGGTGCTTAATTTTTTTCCATTATTTTGTTTGAGAGGACTAACATACCTGTTCTTAATTTTTTCTCTCTTGTCATCCAAATGCAGAGTGGGCAAGATAGAGCAAGGATAGCTCCTGTCCATGCAGTGCACTCAAACCTCTACACTAATAGTTAGTGTGAAGCCTCTTTCCATTACTGATCTTTGAATCACCCTTCATAATTTATCAAATTCAAAAGAAAAACAAAATAATAAATCAATCCTCACATCTCTTAAGGATTAAATGCTTGCAAAATATAGTTTACTGTTCCTTTGTAATAATCAGGAAGAAGTAAACCTTGAAAGATTACAGAATAATATGTGAATGTACTATACTGCTTATTTAAAAAGACATAAATCTTCCCTAATAATCCCTTTGGAGCTGGTTTTGATTAGTATGAATAATGGAACGCTATCTTGGATCTACTACACAAAAATACTTTTAGCAGAAAATCCCTTTTATTAGTTAATTTATGGAAAAGGGATCACAAAACTCAGATGAGTTGAGGGTACTTCTTTAATTTCAGTGAACTATACATATATAAAATAGTTATTATTTTATTATTAATATTCTATCCACTAAATTTTTGATTTTAGGGGAGCATAGTTTTATGTCCTAAGGTGTTCCACATAAAGTTTCATATATTACATCTTGTTTTTCATTGGGAAATACAGTATCACCAAATGCACCAGTTGATGGGGTTGTGGAAATAATTTTCAAGACACAGCAAGAATATTACATGTGAAAACTATATTTCTTCTTTTCAGCAAACTGAGTGTGTAAGTGGTAAGGTACAGATACTTGTTAGCCAGTTTAACATGTGGAATGTTCAAGACATCTCAAATCTGTTTAAAAAAGTTTATCTGAAAATTTTAGAGATTGACATGTCTAGAAGTTTCGTGCTAAGAAGAGTGGAGGGAAAATGGAGATTTCATGCCACCAGTCTGCAGACTACCTATGCTTTTTAAACTACTCCAGCTTTTCAGAGCTGATCATCTAATTCAGGCTGCTGAGCACTCAGTACTACAGGTATAAAAACTCCTGCTCATAAACTGGACACTGAAATTTAACTTAATTTATTGTTTTTTTCTGATGACAGTGGTACAAGAAACTTCCCTTTTTATACTGTTATCCAAAAGATCATTAAAGTGACACCTTGGTTCAGTCTTCCAGGAAAAAATAAGATTCAAAGCTATGCTTCCTAGGGATGTTCTTTAACTTCCAGCAGGACTATCTGGGGACTGTGAATGTTTTATCTCTCTCCTGTGTCCTTCTTGTGATACTGAAAAATTTACTTCTAGACAGAAGATGAGAAATAATTAATATAATTCTGTAGTTTTATATTATGTATTCAAGTAGAGTCTTGGATTTTCATCTGCCAGTCAGCTTTTTTTTTTAATTCAATAGTAGTATGTTGCAAATTGCAGAAATTCTTGAGGGGCTTTTCTAATTACACTAAAGACAGTCAGTAGCCTAACCATTAAACTGCAGTTTTTTGTGGGTGGAAAATACTGTCTTTCCATGCTACCAGCCTTCTAAAGATTTTCTAGGAAATGAGAGGGTGAAATATGAATTTAGAATTCTCCCTTTCAATTAAATACATAACTACCATAATGAAGCCCTAATCACTAGGATGTGTAATATTGAGAACCCATGCCTTCCCATCCACTGACACATTCTGTTATTGTCATTACATGTTTGGAAATGTTATCTGTAAATCAACTCAAGTGACCTTAGGTTTAGTCCTGTAGTCTTAATACATCATAGATGCTTAGGCATAAGTCAAGTTCAAATCTCTAAGTCTATGCATCTTAGCTAGCTGCACAGAAATCAGGGAAACTCTCAGATAAAACAACATCTTTCTGCACATAAATACCTTTACTTGTAAGGACCTACTGTACAAATTTTCATTTTGGTGTTAATTATGGACCTCAGTAAGTATTCTAACTAATTTTTTTGTTCCTTTTCTATAATGATTAAGTTTTTCTAGATGTCAATTAGACACCGAGCTGTAACCACAATATTATCTTTCTTATTTTTCTTTTGCATTTTTTCTCTTTTCAATTGCAATTCCATGAATTGAAATTCGTCTGATAGAAAGCAGAATTTAAAGTGGAAAGCTTAAAAAAAACCCCTAAAATAATCCAGGAATTTTCATCTTAGTAATTATGGTTTAGTAATTATAGTTTTCAATAATTCAGAATAATTGTTGATCAGGAAATTGTTGATCCAGTATGATGGCTGCTTTCCTTTTATTTCATAAGATTTATATAGAATTCATTCTGCTTTTTTTTTCATTACCTTAAATTGACATTACAAATTGTAAAAATCTATTATATATAGCCAAGCTATGTAGCATATAGTCAAGCTGAAAATGTAAACTATTTTTTGTTAATTGGACTGTATTGTGAAATTGTTTGAGCATCCAAAACTATTAATAGGCCAAATTATTTAAACTCTTCTTGTGAGCCGCTTTATTTTCATTTGACCATACACCCCAGAATATATTACAAGACAAAACTTTGTAGATTCCTAAGCATGGGACAAAAAAGCTTCTAAATGGCATAACTCATCAGAATGGCAACATCAATACATTAATACTTTAAAAGAGATAAATTATTAAGTGATTTATTTCTTGCATTGATGTTACAAATATAATCTCTTTTTTAAATCAAACTAATTCACAGTTTAAATAAACCCTGGAGAAGACATCTAATTGTTTTTAATAACAACATTAATTTTAAATATTAAATCTTCATTGGCAAATCCAAATATTAGAAATTTATGTGAAATATAGAGTTGGAATGGGTGAAAATTAAGATAGCATGCATATAGCTTTCCTGTACACATTATGCTGATAAAAGTGATTAATTAATTGTGAAGTGATATGCAATTATTGTAAAAATTGAATATAAAGTAAAAAGACAAGTCCCACTTACACTTCACATAGAGAAATGCAAAAACTGATCATTTATGTCCTTCCCTGCCTGGATGTCTATATAAACATGTCTAAATATTTGTAGGGCCAACATGACTAACAGGGGTTCTGAAAGAAGTTTTGTTTAATGGAAGACTGAAAAAAAACAAAAAAGTACTAAAAAAGGTTACGTGCACCTCTTGTATTTAGAATCAAAAAGTCATTCTTAAGAGAAGAGGATATTAATCACAAACATTTCATGTTGGTAAGCACCTCAAGGAAAAACAGGAATACTTTGAGGAAATGAGCTCTGCTAAAAAACATAAATACATCTCTTGTCAGTTGAACTGAGACTTCCTAAAAAAAAATTATTGTAAATGTACAGCATGTAAATCAACAACTAAGTAATGCAGTTAACAGCCATTCAGCCTTTGGCCACCAACTTTGCAGTCACCACTATTTACCGCTTCCTGAAAAAGCTTCCATTTTCAAACCCACTCTTCCTCTGAAAATGAAGTTATATTGTACTTATAAGTATTTCCATACTGCTGATGGATGTCACTGGAGCACCTAAAATATTCTGATGAAAAAAATTGATATTTTTTGCATGTAATATTGCTAAATGTTTTTTATAAACATATCCAAACTTTATTCAAGTTCCTCAAGACACAGATTATATTAAAAAAAACGCAAAGAAAAAATCTCAAATATTGACAAATAGCAGAAACTCAATTTACTTTCTAGTGAAATGAGGGCATCACTCTGATTAAACCATACATCAAAAGCCTATAATACAAAAAATGAAGTAAAATGCAGTACTTTAGAAGAGTTTATTTTTATGACTTTGTTTCCTCTCTTCTGCATCAGGCAGATAATACAATACAAATTTATATGCAAAATGATTCAACCACTTTCCCACTCCAGTTACTGTATCTGCCAGTGTAAATCCAAAGTACATTAAATGGCAGAATTCTATGTTTCAACCAGTGAAAGGGATCAATTACAATAGACTGGGTGGTTTTTAATGACTTGGAATGCATTGAAATATTTTTATTGCTGATTTTCTTATGTTTCTCTGTGAAACTGAATGATATTACAGATAATGTCACATGAGAAACATACAGAAAGAAACAGCTGCTGTTCTCAGACCACATGTCCATATTTCCTAATATTTATCCTGATAATTGTCAAATATCTATTTTCAGTTTTCCAGTCTATGAGTCAGATTTCTTGAAGTACAATTTCTGAGAAGGCCCCTGAACACTTCTGAAACTAGCATCCCTTTTTATTAACTGCCATAATTTCATACTGAAGTCAACTTAATGAACTGAGTACACAGACCACTAACTACAAAATAGCTGTTAGTAGTTTGACAGTTAATTCTTTTGTCTTTTATGGCAAAAAAAACATCTTGTTATAATGGTTGCTGCTATAAGAGCCACAATTTATTTTTAAATCATACTTGTTGCAATTTGAAATGGATCTTACACTACTTAAAAATATATTCCATGAGGGGAATTTTTTAAATTTCTCCATAGAAAACACTGGTGTGAAACACATTATACATTTTCCTGTTTTTTCCTTATTTTCCTTAAACAGTTTTTGTTGTCCTTAGTACCTTGTACCTTAGTACCTTGATCTTCTATTGGCCCTTCAGTCTCTCTTGTGACACTCTACTAATGTCTTTCAAAACACTTTTACTTGCTTTTGATTCAATTACTAAATTGTTCATCACTTGTCTTTTCTGTATTATAGTTTTTTATTTAACTTTTTATAATCTGTGTACCATCATTGCTCTAGGCAGAAATTTCAGGCTTTATAGATAGCCACTTTAATTTAAAAATCCTCCTTTACACATTTTTTAAACTATGCTGCTGTTATTTTTCTTCTTTTTAAAGATTATTTAGGTTATTTTTGTAGGATTTGGTATCATAAAAAATTCTCAGTGTTACACACAAACACTTTACTCAACTTTATCCTCCTTTAAAACTCCTGCTCATTTTCCCATGAATTCCTGCATTAAGTTCCAAGCTCTCCTGTTTCAACTTGGGCTCGTCGTCCCTCATTCTTCTGCCATACACCAGTATGACATCTTATAGCCTCTAGAGCATTGCTGCAAGGTTTCCTCAAAATCTCCAGTTCCTCTGGTCTGGTCCCCTCAATAGTAAGATAACATCATACCAATCAATCACATCACCATCACACCTTAATTTCCAGTTTCCCATAAATGTAAAGCAAAAATTTTAAACTTTAAGTCTTTGAAAGTGTACTTTCCTTTGGTTTATATGAATCTAGTCTTTCCTAGGTAGGCTCAATACTCTTAAAGAGACTGAAGATCTTTCCTCAATCTAATAAACCTTCATAAACTGTTGTAAATCACTTTATAAAAGGAAATACAGCTAGACAGCATTAATTACCATTTATAATTTTGTCACATATATTTAAATCTGAAATATAAAATCTAATTTGGTAATTCCTATTTCGTTGAGAAATGTTAACATAGATGAGTCAAGGGTGTGTACCAAAGATGATAATCACATACACAGCACAAATATTGAACTGATTTTTGTCTTATGAGTCACAATCTGTGTATCTTCCAGTCATAGGCTTGAACATTCTGTTTCTCCAGTAGCTGGGCCTGGATGCCTGCTCTCCCCAGATACCTCCTGCCATGCCTCCAGCACATGCCCACCCAGTAGCTTATGCATCCTGGTGCCCAGCTTCCAGAGACCTCCTTCTCCCTCTGTTTTTCCACATTTGTTCCTCCCCAAATCAATGTGATCCTTCCCTTACTCCACCTTAATTATTTCCCCTAATCTTTCCATAATAAGTTCTATGAAATCATGAAAGGCTCTTCCCTTCACCACACAACAAGCCCTCAACCCCAAGCAGGACCACTCTCTGTGGGGGGTGATCCAGAGAATCCTCTTACCCTGGCCTTGTCCTGTGTCCAGGACAGGGACAGCGGTCCCTGACTGAAATACTGCCCCCCCTCTGTCATCACATCTCTGTGCTCCTTTGCAGCCATGAGGATGAGTCTTTCATAGGCTAATAGGTCCTGTGGGGTACTTGGAGGAACTGGGGCAGGATGGTACTGTGATTCCCTCACAATAAAAGTAGGTTTCCCCTTGTGTTTGGGGAGGCAGGTTTTTTCACATTACCTAACAGGTGATGAGGGAAGGGCAGCGTTAGATGGAACCATTCTTAGGACAGAATTGTGTAGGTGAAAGTATTGTTAAATATATGACAAGAAAAAAATCCATAGAAGTCAAAAATATTTTTCCATTGTCCCACACAACTATGAAAGCCAAACTTTCATGAGTCAATTTGTCAACAGTGGAACGATGCACTATTGCTCTAACTGCAATGATTTACATATTTCTTCTATAAAACACTGCATTTTTCTGAGCAGAAATATATACTTAAAATCCAGACACATGTAATGCTGGGTACTAATGACAATATCAGTCAATACAACTTATTTAAATCCCTGAAAGCCTTTCTTCATATGTTGTCTTCATTTACAAATGAAAATGAGAGATTAGTGTTTCCAACTTAATCATTCCCCACATAAAAAACTCTGAGATGACTTTGTGACAGTTGGCCTTTTACTCTGTGTCCCAAAGACGAATCACACTCCAGTTCCTATGACAGGGCACTATGGCTATCTTCAGTAGTGTTTGCACTGTGTGGCAATGTGCATTGCCAAGTTTTATGAAATTCAATTTTAATTTCAGAAGTACTAAACCCACTGACATTATAAGTTGTAATGGTAAAGTGATGCAACAATTTTCTTCTGCAGCCCTACTTCATTTAAAAGTAATTTTTTTTTTTATTAAATGGTACTTAATGTCTTGATGTGAGATTTTATGTGATACCAACTATGCCAAAGGTAAATGTTCCTGGTTATAGTGGCAATGAAGCTGAATAAGAAAAGCTGTTTTATTGAGAAATGCTAGTTTGACTTGTCTGTAAAATTTATAGGGATGGAATCATCTTCAAAACCACCGAGACATTGGAGAAGTAAATTACATTTGATATAATGGGAGACATTTGCAATTTTTTAATGCAAGGCAATGTATTCTACATGCCTGTGATTAAGAAACTTTTTCAATCTTCTCCTACCTTTGGGATAACACTTCTGATGACTTCCAAAATGACAGAATTGGGCTTACTCTGCATTGGGCACACTGGAAATATTTCTATACTTGTGATGGAAGTCTCCTGTCTCTCATGAATTTTTACTAAGAAATTCACTAGGAAGTTAATATAATTTATATTACACAATTACAGGGAAGAATTTTATTTGTGATTGTGTCACCAATAGGTTTCTATGAAAAAACAAGTATGAATATTACATATATTTAATAGATTTTACCTTTCCAAATATTTTGTGAGTTTAATCCAAACTTGGGTAATATTTGAGACAGAGTTATGAGAAAAGTTCTCATCATTAACATTTAATAAACACGAAAAAAATCATACTGAATAAAAACAATACCATAATAAACTAATGAATGAGGGAGTTTACCTTACCATATCCAGGTACTAAAAGGGCTATCAATAAAGAACAATTCATTCTTACTACCTTCTCTATTTATTCATGATTAAATTATTTTTCTCTGATAAAATTAGGTCTATCCTGAATTTCAAGATATGTTTTATTAACTAAAAATAGTATGATTAAACATGTAAAAAGGATACTGAAGGAAGACTTTATCTTTTCTCATGAAATAAATTTGGACCAAGGCTAAAAACACAGATGACATGGGAGGGGATTTTGCTTACTGCTTGCCAAATTCTGTGTAGGTTTGCCCTTTGTAGGGCAGACTTCAGGTTTTATTTTCCCTGTGTCCTGTTGACATTTGCTGCTTATTTTTCTGGTGCTTCTCATTTTTTCTGTTTGACACTATTCAGCACTGCAGACAAGGGACCAGTTCCATATGGGTTAGAGGGTAACAAAAAGCATGTTAAAAATTCTTGAAAGTACTACAATTGATTTTCCATTGAGTCATTACACTGTCAACTTTCAGCTGAGAAGTCATTAATATACCTGCACAGTCACCTGGAATATTCTATTTTTTTTCCATTCATAAGTTAATTACCTCATTTACAGGTCTACAGGTTTTTAGTCCATTTCTTTATCCCAGTGCCAAGGCTCTTAAATTCTGATGTCAAGGCAAAGACACCAGCTGAGTCACAACCATGGCATCAGCATGAGCTCCTCACACACCTGTGGTTTGGCTAGGGCCTGCTCTCATTCAGACACCTAGCCTGGATGGAAATCAGGGTTCCATCAATAGTCTTCAGCAACCTGACTGCTTGCTGCTCTTGTAGAAAAGTGGCTAGTGACAGTAAGATCTGGATAATTTTATCTTTTACCTTTATATAAATGATCAGCCATGGTATATGTGATACAGTAAGGAGGTTTTACTGGTGCACTTCTGTACAAAATTGCACACAAGGCAAGAAATGTATGAAATAATAAAATAAATTTTGTCTTTGTTTTTCTTAGTTTTGTTTTGTTTTCTGTTTTAGGGGTTTTGCATGTGTGTGCTAATGCTACTGCAGATCCAATGATGGCTCTGAGTACAAATGTTTGAACTCATCCTAATTATATTCCACTTGATAATGGCAGACTTTGAAAATGTCTTTACTTAAAGTGGCATCTTTCAAACAGAGAATCAAGACAGCAGACATCAGCACTGATTAATATTTTCTACTCATTTTTCATAGCAAGAAAAGGAACACAGAGGAGTTTTAACACTATCATCTGTACAAAAAGATACATTATTGTATAATGCAACTTGCTGTTTCTGCCGGTATTAGCATGAACAATGTATCCATTATAACTTTGTAGACAGCTTCTTATTCTGTTATCTTGTGAAGAGTCTAACAAAGTGTACTTATTGTGGAAAGCTTGTTTATTACTAAACATGTGTAATACATATTTTTTTCACTCTTTCATCTGAAGAAAACAGCAGCAAAGTTTTATTTTGAAGGGCAAAGAGGTTGAATTAAAAAATTTAATTTATTTTCTCAAGTTCTTTATTATTGCAATGAGTTCAGTGATAAAAATACAGATCTGTTGCAAATAAAGAAAAGACCCCACAAATATATTTGAGTACATCTTGTCTCATTCCCACCTTGGTGTGGAATTAGTTATTTTTTTAAGTCATAGAAAAGCTCAGAAGTCTGTTTAAGCTGTCAGTGCTGCTCTTTCACCCTGTTTTGCTGCTCTTCAAATATATTTATTCTATCCATTGTATCTATTTCACAGCTGACCAGCTAAGGAACAGCATACTTAGGCAAAATAGTGGTAAATTAAACTATTTTGTGATGGCACCCTAATGAGGAAGTCCTTTACTATAGTACCATGGACAAGTCTGAATTGTAAGGGACTTTTAAAGATAATCTATTTCAACCTCCCTGCCATGGGTAGGTAGATTTTTCGTTGTAGCAGGTTATTCAAAGCCACATCCAACCTTATCTTAAACACTTCCAAATTTTCCCATTTACAATGCACAGACTGAGGCTTCAGTGCTCCTTAACAGCCCTCATCTTCTGCTCTTATACAATCCTCTGTTCCAGCTGTTACACACTCCTGTTTAACTCATCATTCACTAAAAGACAGCAAAAAAAGACTGCACAGCTAAAGCAGAGCAGGGTTGAAGTTCTTATAGGTTTTGTTGCCAGTAGGCTTCTGCTTCTACAAAGCATGCTTGGTTTATTTTGTTCAGTTAATTACAAGAATCACCAGAGGTGGAGCTCAGATGCTGTACCAGTAAACCCACTACATTTGGCCATTATACTAATTGCCAAGGTATGCAGGTATAAGGGCTCAGTGTATCAGGTTGCTAGAAAGTAGGAATCATCATGTTCATTTCACTTGTAAAACCCCAAGCTGGCAAAAAGCCAAAGCAGCGCGGTAATGAAAGGCAGTTGCCTAATTAGCTTAGCAACAGAATTTCACTAATGTATTAAAACTTTAAAAAAAAAAAAAAAGAAGTCCTAAGCTGTGAGACATAAGCATTAAACACTTTCTAATTAAAAATTCATTTAAGGGAAGAGTTTTAATGGGATTTTTTATATGGCTAAGACTATTGTGTTCTGTGTATTTAAAAATTCTGTCAGCATCCTTTGAGACCAAGTATTCTGATCAAGGTATTTTATATGCAGCAGTGTGGCATGGGTCAGATCTGTGACTCAGACTTTCTGCACCATTGAAGAATCATAGGGGGATCATCGGACAGCAAAGAAGGTCTAAAAGAAATTTCCATTGGCATGTAAATTCTCAAGTTTTATTGAAAACGTGTGACGGTTACCCTGCTCATTTAGTGTAGGGGGAGTGCTCTGTTTATGTTCCATCACAAAAGGATCTAGACTGATCTATGCAGCACAGAGAGCTCAGGTTAGTCCTAGGAATTAGGAGGCAAAGCTCAGTATTGTAATGGTTTTGCAGCTTTCTCCCAGGACATCTTCTGCCCCCAGAGCCTTGAGGTGGGTTGAGATGCTCCTCATTTACAAGTCACATCATTCCACACCACTACAAATTCTGAGAGGGCAGTGAGGCAGCTTCCTTATCCTTGAGCTTGGGCATGATATGCTACACTCATAGAGAGTAGCATAAACCAGGGATTTAACAAAGTATGATAGTAAAGGTGACTTGATCTAATTCTAGTCCCAGACTTGGTCAATGGTTTATGTCTGAAGGATTAGATATGAGCAATTAATCTTTTATATCACTTAGCTAAGATTTCAAAGTTTAGAATGCTATTAGTCACTTTCTGAAGGCTCGTTGTGGCAAGGAATCTCTGAATATCATATTCATACTTTGGGAGGCATCCTT
>VZTY01031799.1:36142-87832 GCA_013400935.1 Turnix velox | reverse complement strand
AATTCTCAAGTTTTATTGAAAACGTGTGACGGTTACCCTGCTCATTTAGTGTAGGGGGAGTGCTCTGTTTATGTTCCATCACAAAAGGATCTAGACTGATCTATGCAGCACAGAGAGCTCAGGTTAGTCCTAGGAATTAGGAGGCAAAGCTCAGTATTGTAATGGTTTTGCAGCTTTCTCCCAGGACATCTTCTGCCCCCAGAGCCTTGAGGTGGGTTGAGATGCTCCTCATTTACAAGTCACATCATTCCACACCACTACAGAAAGTAAAATTCTACATGCGCAGTGTGCTAATCGTTGAGCTTGGGCATGATATGCTACACTCATAGAGAGTAGCATAAACCAGGGATTTAACAAAGTATGATAGTAAAGGTGACTTGATCTAATTCTAGTCCCAGACTTGGTCAATGGTTTATGTCTGAAGGATTAGATATGAGCAATTAATCTTTTATATCACTTAGCTAAGATTTCAAAGTTTAGAATGCTATTAGTCTCTTACTGAAGGCCTGTTGTGGCAAGGAATTTCTGAATATCATGAAGAAACCTTGGGAAGCATCCTTATTTAATGAGAGACCACACAGCCTGCCTCAAATGATTCTTGGGCTGTTCACTATTAATGGGGGCAAGGTGGTTGACTTATAATCACATTTGCATATTGACCAAAGTACCAGCATTGTTCAAGTTATACCTTGGCTGCTGTGTTTCTGTCTCCCTACAACTTGACTGATCCAGACGCAGTCAAAACAACTACATGCACCCATTATGACCACGAGTTGCTATCATGTAGAGAGGGTTAACGGGAAAATAGTTAGGCTGGTGCCTGGGCACTGGGGGAACACACAGCATAGCAGTCTACATTGTGCATCTCATGATGAGTAAAGTCATATGGGCAGAAACCATTCCCTCTTCTGTGAGGAATGGGAGCTGTGACCCATGCCAGCTAGTACCACTAGTTGAGTGTATTTTAGCAATCAGACTAGCAACTGAGGTCTAGTCTGCTCATCAATAGGTATTACAAGGGCAGGGAAGAAAAGTAAAAAAACTATTTTAATTCACTGTGTGACTGCCTTAAAAGTGCATTCATGTGTGACTTCAAAACCAAAGATTACAGGACACAACAGTTCCTGAGCTTCTGTATTTAAAGTTGTGGTTGATTTTGAGCTGTTATCTCTTGACAGAGAAGAGCCCAAATTTTTCATTATTTCTTAGGTTCATTTCTGGGGCTTTTATTTGGGTCAGAAGTTTGGTTTTGTCTTCTCTACTTATTTCATCGGCCCTTTTGTTGTGCAAAAGCTACCTATCTGAAGCTTTGCAACACCCACCCATCTGCTTCATTCTTTTTGTGACTGGAATTACTGAACCACATTCTCCTTCACTCTAATTTTGCATGATTTTGTATGTGTATTTGTGCATGAACACTATTTTGGCCTATGTTAAGAATAGAACAGATGGAATATAATTCTTTATTACAGAATCAATTTTCCTCTTCATTTCTTCTTATGGCATTGCTCTGGGCAGGTTAATTTTGGGTATGCCCAGCATCTCAACTTCATGAATGCATCTTACTTTGGTTTAGAAGACAGAAAAGCTGTTTGCTCAAAGATACATAAAAAGACAATAGAAAAGACAGTATTTCTTTGGCTTTCTTTGTCTGCCATGACCGGTATTCACAGTTCTCTGAAAAGACAATTTTAGGGTTGTTCTCAGCTAAAATCTTTGTAAAAAGTTAGAAATATTAGTTTCTAAATTACTATTTTGGAATTTAGTGACTTGTACTTCAGAAGATGAGGTGCTAATGGGAACATATGGTATTGGAGGAGTGTTACACAAGTCGTGAGTAGTAGTGTTTATTGCTTTCTATGACTGTTTCCTCCTCTCCTCATGGTTCTACACTTCTGCCTAAATCAAAATCAGTGTTGGTGATTTCTCCTTCCCACTAGCTCTCTGACTAGTGAAACTACTTAGTCCATTACTGCGTGTATACACAAATGCAGTTGTCCAGAACCTACATTGCACTGTGTCTGGTCTTTTAGCTTGTTTTATTGTCCAGCTACCTAGTCAAAAAATGCTCTCCAGCAAAGGACCCTTCCATAGACAGGATGCTCCTCACATTCCTCTTCCTTTTTTCTCATTTTCATTTATCATTTAGTGCCTTGGTAAACCAGCTTACTCCTTTTATTGTAACATTTGCATTTGTATACCTGAGGCAGGTATACAGGAACAAAACAAGTATTTGTGACATCACTGTGACATGTACAAATTGCATATAAAATCTCTTCCTTAGATGTTCTCACAAACAAACAAAATAACTACAGAAATACATAACAAATGCTAGTGAGATAACTAAATTTCAGAAATGCAGGTGAATGAAAATTAGAAAGTATTCAGCAAAAATGTATGTAAATCTCAAAATATTCTTATAGTTTATTGCATTTCATTAACTTAAAAAAAATCACTGGGTACTTGGATCATCAAAGCATTAAGATAAGTTTGATTTATTTGCAATCATTTTCCTTTTGATTTTATAAGAATTTGTGGTATCAGAAAACGGAATTCTTGTTTTTCTGTCCACTACATCCAAACAGCTCCAAACTCTGCTTCTCTCAATTGGCTGAAGAATGATGTCTATAAAATAATCAGGCTTTCCTTGAATCAGCATGTTTCTCAGTTTGCTTGCTGCATGACTAATAAGACTTTAATGATTCCAACCAAATTATTTCATCCAGAAATTGAGTGGAACACACTAAGTCGTTTCAAATCTTGCTGCAACAGTTCTCTCCATGGGGAAGGTAATGAATTCCTTTTAGGTCAGCATCACCAAAATGTGGTTTTGATCTGTTGTTCTTTTTTAAATTATTGGAACTTAAATAAGGGATGGTTATTTCTTTTCAACTTGAAATAGAGGGGCTCTGTAAGAATTCCAATAGTTTCCCTCTTCAGAGTTAAATTACTAGACCAGAAGTTCTGAGCCTTTTAATATTTTGAGACAATGAAAATTTGGAAATGGATTGAGATCCAACATCACACCCTCACTCAAGCATTAGAACTTTGTGAAATAAAGTACATTGTTTCTAACAACTCCATTGCAGCCTTCAAAATACAGATGTAAGTGTTCAGCATCATGTAATTAATTCTTGATGATCCACTTCTGGTATTCCTGTGACTTGTTAATGTTGACAGAGCTGGAGATAGTTAATGTTCTGCAGGAGGATCTTAAGTAAAAAACTGTGGAGACTTTTCAGCAGTGAAGTTTTATTGTCAGATTCAAACTATCCTGCAAGTGTTTGAATTGAAAACAGAAAAAAAGAGGGATGTGTGAACAATCAGGGAAAGCAACATAAATTGAATAACCACTGCCTATGTGGAAGATGACCTGTTGCTTATTATCACTATGAATTAAAAATCTAATGCATTTTTGTGCTCATTACTAGCTGGTCTTTAGCAGTGAATACTTTAATTTTTTTTTTAATTTTTGGTTTTAATGTTTCATTGTCAAGGTTGACAGGGTGCCATCAAGAGAGAGGGAAATAGAATCTGAGCAGTTTTATATAATAATTAAGCCAGATGGATGCTTGTCCTAGAATAGACATGATCAAGTACTGGTCACTGGGGAAGCTTCAAGTTCCCGCAGTCAGTCCACATTCATTATGTTAAGTACACCAAAAGAAAGAAATTCAATGGAAGGAAAGCCTCTAACTGCAAAAATAAATACTTTGTTATGCTATTTGACCTGGTAACATACCTGGAATTCACGGCCTCAGGATATCTATATACTGCCTCTGGATCTGACTCAATTTCATGATTTTGTACTGGGACAGCATGGCCAAAGCTATACGAGTCTCCGTCCTCCAACTCACAGCAGGATCTTCAAAGAATGATACAGTGCTCTTATCACCTTGCCAGGGAACAGCTAAAACCAAGATATCTAAAATGATTATTGCACCTTGACATTTGACTGAGGGACTGCTTATTAGGAATATCTCAGGTGGGTATCAGAGTAGACATAGGAAACTTTAATAGAAAAGTATCTTGCTTCTAAGTCCAAGAAACAGAGAAACTGACATTCAGTAAGGTTGATGGAGACTCCATTGGTTGGAGAAGATTAATACCACTGTTTTCGTATCTCCAGTTATGTATAAAACCTTGACAAGCTGCCTTTCCTCTCCTGAAGGCTTTTATGCAAGCTATGCAAGATCTATGGAGCAAAAATACAAAAAAGCAAACAAAAGTTTGACCACATCCATGTTTGAGGACTTCTTGAGTTTCGGTCTTTTGGAAATCCTTACACTTATTGCTTTGAAGGAAAATTGCAAACACAACCCTGGATGCAGGGATGAGTTATGCTGCCTCTTCTGCTGGTACACTCTTGAAAGAAACCACCATGACCATGAAATCTTGGAAGACTATGCTTTAGAATTAACTCAGCCTGTTTTCATGGCCTTGACCAAAGCAGAGACGTAATCAGTGCTTGTATAGCTCTACCAATCTAATTCTTCATTGCGATGGCATCTACAAAGAGACTAGGTGGTTAGATGCTCATACACAATACACTGCTGGGGAAAGGAAAACAGATCCAAAATGGGAGTTTTCTTTAAAGAGTTAACAGGGTTAGATTTCTTGCACAGTATCCTGTAGGAATTTGTCTCAATTTAAGTATATTTTAAACTGACTGAATTTTACCCTTTGCTTATTCCAACTCCAGCATGGAACATTCTGTAGATTTATCTATTGACTGTTTATAATATTGATTATTGAAAATACGATCTTCTGGGCTTTATTATAACAAATCACTGTATGTATTATAACAAATGCTACTGTATTCCTGTCTTCTCTTGTCCTGGTCCTGGAAGCATTAAGAACACAGGAGAAAATTCAGTGCTAATGTAGCTTCAACTTGGAGAGGAACTCCTATTTGTGTTACGTCAGCTTGTCCTGGTTTGAGGTAAAATATGATAAATTTTCTAGTTTGTAACTTCACTTTTCAGCTAGGCCTCTTCTGTCTGACTAAACTCTGAAATTAACTGCACATTGTTCAGATACTGTGCGCTCCCAGACTGATAAGACCTGATTATACCAGGGAATGGTATGCACGAAGCTCTTATTTTCATTATTCACTATGGTGATCAAGGTCAGAAAGTTTGTCATCCACCCTACCGNCTCTGCTTTGTTCTTTCCTCGATGGCCGACATTTAGGAAAGACTCTGCCTTTGACCCCGATCCGAGCACTCCTGAATCCAGATCCAGCATCCAGCTCCTGACTGAACTGGCCCCAGCCTGGGACTCTCCCTGCATCTGCTGGGGACATGATCGTCATCCCAGGAGCTTGATATGGTTTTGTAAACATTGTATATACCTTTATATCTTTTCCTTTTAATTTTATCTATTATTTCATTATCTATTAAAGTAGTTTGGAATTCTTCTAAACTCACAAATCTCCTCATTCCTTCCTCTCCTCTCTTCTGAGAGAGGAGGGGGGGCCATCTGTCATTTGTGGGGGCCTTTTGGGCCTAAACCAGGACCCAGCTGAATGGCTGAGTTGGACTTGGGATTTAATCTGGCTTTTGGTGGCAAATGCTAAGATATCATTCATGTAAAGCAACTGCCCATAGGTCAGAAAACTGGAGGTACACATGAGAGCTTTTATGAATGTAAGCAACCTTATATGCACAGGTCTTATTCTGAAACAATTTTTTCTCACATACTGGAATTTTACACCTTAAGCTTTTACAGGTAATGATAACGTGTCCTTCAGATGTAACTTGCTTCAAATAAGCAAAATTGGAGTTTTGTCCTACATAACTAATTAGCATAAGCAATCTCTTGTCTCATAGCAACCTAGATCTGATGATGAACACCTGCCAGCCCAGATGGTTTGAGGAGGAATTTTCTAGTTTAATAGAAAAAAGTGCTGTTGCTATACTGCGTCAAATTATTATTTAACAGAAATTCTGCAAGATATCTGAAAAATTATCAAAAATCTGCCATGGCTTTTAAATAATGCATTTCTGTTATATCTTATTCTGTCTATGTGTGCTAACAATAGTATTGAATAGGCTTAAAATCCAGAATAATACAAAACCAATAAGACCTGTAGAATTGCAAAACAAACCCTCCCATAAGATTTGTTTCTATTTATTGCAATCAATAGTTCTAAAAATTTGTATGAACAAACTTTGCAATTTCTAGTAGAAGATTTTTGTTAAATTGCAGATAAATGCTCATATATCGTAACTCTTAAATATTTATTGGATTGATTCTTGTAATTTTTGGCATTAGTACAGTACCTTTATGTAGAGAACTCCAAAACATACTTGTGTGCTAGAGAGATTTTTGCAGTAATGCCATAATTCATTGCTAAATTTCTGATCTCATTGATGTAAATAGTATCAAGACTTTAGACAACTGGACCTTAAAAACATAAATTTTTTTTGCATTATCTGCAATATTTTAGGGAAGAAGTACCTGACTCACATTTCTTTAATTTTGAAGAGATTAGGATGTATCTCTGAATAGATATTAGTTTTGGCAAAACATCTGTAAATGTGATCTTTTTTGCATTTTAAAATCCAACACCAAATATGATTCAAATCAACAGGTCAACTATTCAGTGCCTACATACTTTGCTTCAGTTTTAATACTACATGTAGAAAACCGTTTTAAAACATATAGCAGAAGAAAATTAATCTTGGAGTTTTTGTGTACTGTTTCATCTTATATTTCTCTGTACAATATTTAGTAATCAGTATTGCTTCCTAAATTTAGAAGTGGTGAGGAAGACTGATGATGAAAATGCTTAGGGTTCAAAGAACTTCTTAGTGATTATGCCACTTGTCCTTGAATCTCCACTTCTTTTTATGAAATCATCCAGTAAGAATTGATGCTCATGAGTCAGTCTAAAAAACAGTGAAGCCATATCAGAAGTTGCATTTAATGCTTCCATCCTTCAATTAATCAGTAATAATACAGTCAACATGCAAACCAAGACCTATCTACAATGCATTCAAAGTACTTTATAGTATCTCTTTCATATGAGATAATAGAACTAAATTCTGAGTCAACACCATCAAAGTAAAGCATGAATCAAAAAAAAAAGCAAAAACCTCACATAACTTATGTAATTTTAAAAAATTTATCAGAACAGATGGAAAAAAGCCTAAAAAAATAATGCATGAAGAAATTCTTTGCTCAGTACTAGAATACAGATGTTGCACTGTATCTGTACAACAACATCATTAAGCCCAAAGATTTATGCAGCTGTTGTCTGTTCTACAGCTTCAGAATGATTTACCAGGGCCATTTTTAGGAATAAATTTCTTATTTTCAATTTATTTAAGGATGTTACAGCCAATGCAAGCTGAATGACTTGGCTTTGAGATGCAAGATAATGAATTTTTTCTAGCTTAGTCTTATTCTCCACTGTAGGATCAAGCTCTTGCCAGGATCAAAAACATTTCCTATTATGAAAAATAAAAGGAAAGATAAACAATACAAAGTCTCTTGAGGACATTATTTGGAATTATAAATCACTTCATTGGCCAATTTTCAGCTCTTTTTTGTTAATATTAAATTTCCACAAACATGAAGAATGGCATTTTACTGACATGAATGCTATGGAAGACAGTGTTAAATTAACTTTAATATCTGGGCTGAAGGAGCTTGATCAACCAGTAAACAAGAAATAATTCTTTACAATTTAGATTTTTTTCTTGTAATGTGAACATAATAATAGTGTAATTGAATTTAGAATCTTCTAAATTGACCCAGTGAGTGGATTAGTTATTGGGCATCATTATTGGACAACATTATTGGTTCAGATACATTCACAGAAACAAGACAAAGAGAAAACATCATGAAATCATTTAGTGTTATGTATTAAATTATCCATTCTAGTATGAAAATATGAAAGTCTGCTTTCTAAAGTTTTGCTAGCATGTAAATGGATGACTTAGATGAGGAATAGAGAATGAAATTTTAAGGGTATGTTGTCTGACTCTGTAAATGAGGAAAACAGATCAAATAGAGAAAAATAAAAATGACAGCAATTCAAATCCACCAGTTGCTCCAATTAGTTTGTTTAAGTACTTCCTGTGCTTTTCCAAATGTGCCAGTCCCTTCTGGGAGCTACCTTTCGAAAGAATCAAATTAAAATGTACATTACAAGGACTATGTCTGTAACTTGATTGAATGTGGATGAGATCAAGAGATGTCAGGGAACTGTCATTAGGAAGGTTACAAAGAAAGGTTCTGAGAACCAGGAGTGCTGACTGGGTGGAATTCAAAGGCATCGGAATTGTAATTTGAAGGACAATCTACAATTTTTCTCCCATGCATATCTATACTCTGAGCTTCTTTGTTCTGCAACCAAATAAAAATGCCATGAAAGTACTGACTTGTTATGTCTTCCAGCACTCCCATTACTGCTAGAAGTAGAAATGCAACGATTTGTTCCTTTTAGGATTTTCTAAGGAGGAAAAAAATCTGACAGTTGTTGCAATTTTTCAGCTGATTGTTCTGCAGCCATAATGAAAAGAAAGAATAAAACCATCTTCCTTTCCTGTGTCTTCATAACTTCTGAATATGGAGGTGGTACTAAAGGGCTGCCTTCCGTGAGTTCTAGATTTTTAAATAGTCCTCTCGTATTAATATTTGCGTATCACATGGAAATATGCAAACTGAGGCTTCACACACTGCCCGAAGTCATGTACAAGCTCCTATAAAAAATGGACCAAAGTTCATTGGCTGTTTCTACCTGAGTTTTGGATTAAATTGACATTCACTATAAACATGCAAATGTAATTTTTCCTCTTAATTTTCACTGATTACAGATGGATCCATACTGCAGTCTCAGGACATCTGTCCAAGCCTGTAACTTTAAGCCTAATGATATCTGTTGGCTTAGAGACTCTGCAATGATATATTCTGGTCCTGACTCATCGTGACTGCCAAAGAGAGTCTTGATGTGAGAATTCTTACAAGGTAGCAGGATGTGCAGTCTCTGCAGTGGAAGATATCCAAACTGAGTGCAGCCTGTAGTGATCAATTAATCATATTTGTTCTGGGCCAGAACTACTGGTCATAGTCAAGCTACATAAATTAGTTACTAGAAATAACCTTTGGATTGTTTACATTAAACATCCATCGGCAGCAGTAAGTATACCCTTCATGCTGCTGAGTACTCTTTCCACTATAAGCATAAACAGAGCTTCAAACATTAATGAGTCCAGAAGTGCTGCAACCAAAGGACACAAAATGCAGTATCACTTATATTTTTAATGATAAAAGAACAGGAGGAGAGAATTCTGTTTCTAACCACAAAAATATGTTTCAGACTTCACTTATATACAATAAATACTTTAAAGATGCTTCCACTGCTTTTATTTCCAGTCAGCATTTTAAGAAAATGCTTTTTAAAAATGCATACTTGCTTCCACCCTAAACAGTGTACAATAAATTTATACCTGACCAGTGTACATGCAATTCTTTGAAGAAGGGAAATAAGTATTAAAAACTATAGCCAAATTTTAAACTCCTACTCAGTCAGTGAATGTATCAGGATACAGAATTTATGCACATAAATTCACCAAAAAAAGCCTTCTACTTGTCCTTCATTTTGTAAATAAGATAAATGCACTTAAATATTTTCAGTTCTACCTGAATTTGTCCATTATTTTTTTTCAAATGGTGACAAGCCAGTTTCTAACTACCCAAGAATATGCCATAAAAAGCATTTTATACTCAACTGAAATATATCTTCGATAACGTAGCCTGCACAGAAATGTAAAATTAATTAGGAATGGAATAATATAAAAGTAAAACCAAATAATTTACATTACAATAAAGTTACAATATTACAAGCAAAAACAAATTTCAGGAGAAGCTAGTAAGTAATGTATCACAATATTCCTCAAAATCTAGTTCAGGGTACCTGAACTATCATTGCCTCTGAATCTTTTCTGGATGTTTTTCATTTGAGCATGGAGTACGCCTTTGAAATTTAGTGAAAATCAAAACAATAATACTTCTGCTGACTTTTCTGAATCATCCAGATGTAGGAGCTCTGAACTTTGTTTGCGGATTAAGTGCAAGGGATCATCATTACTGAAATGTTAAAAGATGAAGTCACAACAGCAGCAAATGTGATTCTAGAAAGACATGCTATGCCCTGAAGGAGTTTGTCTCGCACTGCAGACATGAAAGTGTTCCAGGGCTGCTGTTATAAAACAATTGTAAAACTAGCACATGTTCTGAATTTGGAGATAAAGCATACTGGGGACATCTGGGCATTGATAATGACAATTTCAAATGAAAGGTACCATTTGCAAGCTACAAATAAATATATACGAACAATATATCATCTGTACACTCTAGTGAGTCAGTGCCACTGAATCCATGTCATTTGCTAGATATATACGTTCAGGGAATTGAATAGTGAGCAGCAAAATCTGAGATAATACCAAAATCTGGAGACAAAGTGACAGAACAGGGCACATTATGCAATGCTTAACCATTGCATGTGCATTGTTAGACAAAAAGTTTCACACAGTATAAAGCACTTCAGCAAAAACACAGTTGGTCTGGATAGACATGACTGTTATTTTTTTATCATGAGAAATTGATATCCAGCAGTCAGATTTTCCATAATGGAGATACATTTAGATACATTTAGAGTTATTTTGGTATGAGAAGTGGAACTGGACAAAGAACTGGAATAGACAAGTTAGAGAACCTACATGATGAAATTTTTTCCTTCCATTAGAATAGATCTAAAGTATTCAAAAGATGATTAAAACCTCAGTAGAGAGATGTTAAATTTTATTTTGCCTTTCCTTAGGAGTGAGGAAATTTGGTTTGGTCCTTATGACCAGGAAAGAAATGAGACAACAAAAAAGGTAGCTATGGAACCTGTACACTATCAGAGAAAATATTTTTGTCACCTAATCAGCAAAAGTTTCTTCTTTCCTCATGTTTTCTGTTTTGTAGGCAGTACAATGGTAAATGCCTCCCTCAGAAGTTCATAGTTCAACTACTAGTTTAGATGAACACTCAAGATAAGACAAATTTTGAGGGACAAGATTTGAGGACAAAGCTTAAATGAAATTATTTCCTATCCAAAAAGCTAATGTATTGAAAGAAATCCCTCAAGTAAATTGAGAAAAATGTTTATTTTTTGCATGAGATAGGGCTGCAGACACTCAGACCTTTGGGCAACTACATCACTGGTAATTTTGCTGCAGGTCTGATTTAATAAGAAGGACTGAACCTCTAGGAGGCAATTCTTTAAAGAGTAGGAAATCCAAAATTCCTGCTAGCATCTTCATCTAGTTTGCATGGGTGTATATATCTTCCTTGCATATTTTTTCTTCCATAAATCAAGGCATTATAAGTTTTTGTAAAAAAAAAAGTTGTGTTAGGATGCTATTCCAATCAGTTTAGGATTTTCTATGGGTAGAAACTTCAAAGTATTTAAAGGCTAGCAGGGGAATGATAAATATGCCTGATTTAAAGCAGCCTTTTCAAGAGGCTATTTCTAAATTCTCTCAAATTCTCTTCAAATAAAAGCAACTTATTGTGCCAAATTTTATAGCAGTGTTGTTCCATTTTCTTTCTCACACACTTCAGTTGAAGATGACAGCCTTACTTTGACAGGGTTTTAATTAGCTTCCGTATGTACCATGTGGTTCTGAGTTTTTCTTTGTGTAAGGAAAAAAAAGTTATTTGAGCAATTGCAATTATTTAACTGCATCAGATTTAAGATCCTGAAAACAGATGGCTTTGAATTATGGTTTTAGCCTGTGTATAGAGGTATGATACATATTTAACAACAATCCAAACATACATTTTACATAGCTATGGATATAAAAACAATACAACAAACTTATTGCTGTATATATAAACATATTGTTATATACATGTATATATATAGATGTGTGTGTATGTGCATGACACTACTGTTGTTATGGAGAGTTTGAATAGGTTTTTTTGATCTCTGACCAACTGTATTAAAAAAAGAAGCAAAGATAGACAGGAGGTCAACAGAAGCATTTTCAGCTGTTAAACTCAATTATGAGCAAAGATTGAAATTATTGAAATGAATTAAAAAGGTCTTAGAAAAGGATGAATGTTCTCTTCTCTTCAATATGTGACATGACAGTGCTTGGAGGCCCTTTCCTAAACAAACTGAGATCTGCTTATTTCATTTGTTAAGAGAGGAGTGGGCCATTGTTTTGTTTTGGGTTTTTCTTTTGCACCAGTCACTTCATTTTTCACGGATGAACTAAAAAACCACTGTCACATATACAGTAATTTGCTGTATTCCCAAGATGAGCTGTTGATCTGACACGAGCAATCAATTTACAACACACAAAGTGCAAAAAATGTTTTATTCAAAGTTGCGACTATTTTAAACAGCAAAAGGAAATGTCAGAGGAAAATTCAGTATAAATTATGGGGGAAGAAACTCAAAATTTATTCTCAAGAAAAAGTTATTGATTACTTTTTACAAAAAAACCCCAAAATTCTAAGAGAAGAGAAATGTTTTCCTTTTCAATTGTTTTCTCTGACTCAGAGTATAGGTGCTGACATATTCCCACTTACATAATTTTCTGCTCTGCAGAGTCTCTAGGTTTGTAGACTTGTTCAGACTTCTTAAGTAAGCACATAAAAATATTTGCATGGGATCCATAATCAAAAGCCTTTGGAATTACTTCTAAAAAATTACATTTGCTAGCTACAATAAAGATCAAATGTATTGTTGATTTTTTTTTAATTTGCAGAATAGTGTTCCCTTCTCTCAGGAATCTCCTTGCAACAAGAATAATTTTAAGGTTTAGAATCTGCTATAGAAAAACACTTAAACACATACCTAAATCTGTCACAATTCAGGATAATATACTAGCATGTTAATTTCCAGGTTTCAGCCCTGGAAACAACAGTTAGAGCAACTATTCTGACACTTTACGTAACACAAGTTATCAGATTAACCTTTTGAATGTGTATGTTCTGTAAGTTTTCTTTTGGTCAATATAACTAAGAAGACAAACATTACCTTAGAGATGTCTGGAGCTTGCAATCACTCATATCTCTAAACAATGAAAGGTAAGAATTTGTGAAATCTTTTTGTCTATTGCCCAACTTCAGAATAGGAAACAAAGGTACAATATTTTATATGACAGAAAAGGAAGTAAGCATACCTCAACAAATTCAGACTCTAACATCAAAGAGGGAAGTAGATCATCAATCAAGTTGAGCCCTCACTCAACCTCTGTATAGCCTGTATAGAATCCCTCCATGGCTCCTAGTGCAAAGTGGCCTCTCAAGAAGTATTTGCATGGCATGTTGTCCCCGTAATTTCTTCCTAACATCTAATCTAAAACTGCTCTAGTTTAAAACCATTACCCCTCTTTCTATCACTACATGCCCTTGCAAATAGTTCCTCACCACCTTTCTTGTAGGCTCTCTTCAATGCTCAGCCTCTCTTTGTAGAAGAGTGGTTCCAACCCTCTGATCATGTTGGTGGCCCACAGGATCCACTTCAGCATGTTCATGTTCTTCTTGTTCCAAAAGCTCCAGAGTTGGACATGGCTTGTATTCCTCAGCATTTATTCTGTTTCTCTTCATCCCTATCTGTAGAGGTCCTGTTATCAGCAAGCAAGCAGTGGCATTAGGCAATGTCTTCTTAAAAAAATATTAGATGTCTTTCTTATAAATACAAGTAAATAAAAATATATGTGTAAGTAATGTTTTAAAATAAGTGATAATTTATACATCTTTATATTAGAAGTTTCAAACAGAAAGTATTTTTATCACAATGTGCTGTTACTTCTTCTCCTCCCATACAAAACTGAAAAGATTTTCTGCAGAGATAATAAAATTACTTAATACAAATTGCCTTTACTTTTTAATTTGAGGTGCTTTTTTATTTGCTTTAGAGAGTTTTATTTGCTACTGAAGATTGCCTGCAGAAGGGCTGGGGTAGGTCTTTTTAATAGGGTATGGGATGGCAGGACTAGTAGTAATGGATGCAAATTGGAAAAGGGTAGATTTAGGCTGGATATAAGACAGAAGTTCTTTAATGTGAGGATAGTGAGACACTGGAATAGGTTGCCCAGAGAGGCTACATATGCCCTGGCTCTGGAGGTGCCTAAGGCCAGGTGGGAAGAGGCATTGAGTAACCCGATCTAATGGAAATTGTCCCTGCCCATGGCAGGAAGGTTGGAACTAGATGATCTTGAAGGTCCCTTCCAACCCAAATTTGTCTAGCAAATTTGCTGTCCTGGATTTTGCCTTGTTCTCTTCAGCTTGTCTCTGTTAAATTTAGAGTGTTCTAATACTACATTCATCAACCTTGTTAATAAATAGAACAGAAGATCAAGAGATTCCTGCTTACCTACTCTTGCTTGTTTTGTTGGTTTTTTTTCCCATGTGACTGTCTGCTGCATGACCTACAGGCCATTCTAACTTAAAAAAATAATTTTAAGAGGTCTTCTCAACTTTAGAAGGTTTTTAATAAGACTCAAGCTTCACAAAGGGTTCCTCTCATACCCAATAAAAAAATGTCTGGGAACCCAACTTACCTATGAAAGCTCTATTATTGTGTATCATCCTTTTAACTCTTCCTTCAATGTTTTACATGTGAATAAGTGAAGCTGATCTATGTAAAACTAACTTCTGTATTGCATTTGCCTTTATAAGGCATGTGATCACCTGAAATCTATGTTATTTTTGAATGTTCTATGTAAGAGAAATAAAAAAGCCCCATCAGAACAAAAAACCCAACCAGCTAGAAGGAAGCCTGATGTATTCAAGAGCATTAGAGACTAATTTCTAAGCTGAAAAATCAGAACGATTGCACAATGGCTTCTATAAATTACTGAAGATTGGAAAGAATGACCCTTTTCTCTACTCCTGATTAGGCTCAAGAAACTTCAATAGAATGATAAAACAAGGCTGAACTTCTTTCTGCTTTTCCCTAAAGAAAATAATAGGCCAACAACATCCTGAAAGCATTGTTTTCAGCACAGCTGAATACTTGCAAAGTAGCTGATGACTAGCAACTCACTTCAGAAACATAATTTTAAAGGGAGAACTACAGGTAAAAATACCAAAATTATATGACTCCATTTACTCAGCATTTTATGAACTCCCACCTGCAAACACAAGTGCTACAACTTTATTGCATTGTCAATATTTTTGTATGACTTATATAGCTCATAGCTTCGAGATTTGAATCATTTACATTTTCAGCTGATACATAGCTTTTATCTCTAGCACTAAGGATTCATCTTTTTACATTCTGATGTTTTAAGCAATTGTGAAAAACGCAACACCATGACAACCCATGTAGTCCTAGCCATAAAGATCTGTATTTCTATAAGTGAAAACATTTCTTACAGCTTCAAGGAATAATGAAAAGATGCTGTTTTGAAGAAATGTTTCAATATATTGAGGAAAAGCATATAATTTAAAAAGAAACCTAATACATGCTTTAGCAAATTATAGCTATGAAATCCTTTTTGTCCCTTAAAAGGGGATATGATTAATAGATTTTTTCTATGATTCAGTAATAAAATAAAGTGTTAGCTTAGTTGTTAAGTGAATTAGACAATTTTTTCTAGATCTAAAATTTTAAGTATTACAATTTCACAGTCCTTTTTTGATGTATTCATTTCACCACCTTCAGCTGTAGACCTGAGGACATCATAGTTCATCCTCAAAGTAGAACCCTACTTCCTTCTACTGTTTGTCACTAAACTGTCGATATGCAGATACAAACAAGCAATCTTTGAAGGCAGAGGCAGTTGAAGAATGGCAGATGTCTGTTTTAGGAGTTACTTTTATCATCCCTAACAGAGAAGGGAATCTCATTTAGATGCTTCAAGTGCTATTTTCTGGTTTATCTACAGTGCATTCTATCCTTATTTGTTTGACAAATTTCCTTCCGAACTAGAACAGAAATTATTTTTAGTGTTTTGGTGGTGATTTTGGTTTTGCTATTTTTTTGTTGTGTGTTTGGGTTTTGGGGTCTTTTTTTTTTTTCTTTTTAAAATGAAAAATAGTTGTGATTATTAGGGCATTAAGACATAGAAGAAATGTTAAAACCAGTTCTGGCTATTCCATTCAGAGAAAAATCCTATAGATAGCATATTGATTTCAGTCATTCCTAGAGCCTTTCATAGTTTATTGAGTACTAGTCAATAAAGAGATTAAATGTATTCTGCAACTGATTCTCATTGGAACAGTTGTATTCTTTACTCAGGATACATATGTACGCACATGTAAATGCATGAATGCAATGCAGATGAGCAAAAATTTTTCTTACGTTCGGGCAGACTGAAAATATGGACAAAATTTCAGCATTTTGTTTTGCTCCCAAACTCGCATTCATTCCCTGGCAGTCCACCAGTCCACTCTCTCTCTCTATGTATATATATCTCACCACTTAATTCTCTTTTGCAAAGAACTGTGGATTTCTCTTTGAGACAAATTCCAGGTGTAACTGCTGGTATAGTATGCTCCAAGGACCACAGAAAACACATAATGTAAATAGAGGAAGGCAGTCTGTCACCACTTTTCATTCTCTAGGATTATTCCATTCCCAAGTGCCTTTGAGACCTTTCACTCCCTCTAGTGCCATAGTGACTAGCAATACAGAATTACTTAGAGTAAAACAATTATTTTTCAATAAGGTGGTGGCAATCCTATTTCATTTTTAGATCAAACTACAGACAAAAGTTATTGCAGTATGTATCACATTACAGGGAGCTGTAAGGTGAATACTGATTAAAAACTACTCCATTCTATGAGGTAAAACAGTTCTGTAGCATGGATTCACTTGTAGCATAAATGGAGATAAGGAACAAACCCACAGATCTTTAACATTGTGCTATAGTCTATCCTGGAATTAACTTACTTGAGAGTAAAAGGACAGCTGTGCAGAAATCCAGCAACAGGCTGCTGGTGAGCCAGTCTTGGGCACACAAATCCATCTGGGAAATCTTGATGTTATATTCCTTCATTAAACATTCATAGTTCTGTTTCCCAAGGACAAGCAAATAACTGTGGCACAATACAACAATGTACTTGTTTAGCCTCTAACCTAAAAAATAGTTCCTTCTTCACTCAGGTAAAGATAGTGTATTCTACTGATACCTTTCAAGGCACAGAACCTAAAAATAATGAAACAAATTCTGAATGTAATTTAAAAAAATCATGAATTTTTTCATGACTTTCATGATAGTGGTTTTCATCTGGAAAGCAGAGGAAGAAAGTACAGTACAGGCAAGTCCCATCCCTGGGCTAAACCACATTCTCAGGACTGAACACACACAAACTGCATCAACAGTACCTGGCAAGAAACAGAAAGAAGGCCATCATCCTTCCTCCCGCCCATCCCTCCCCCTACCTAGCTTTACTGCTATATAGAGAAAAAACAATTGGTATATGATGCAAGGAAGGTGCACCTTTCTAGTGATTTATTAGTTAATTTTGACAAGAAGTTGGTCCTATTAATAGGAAAAAAGTATATTAATACAGATCAAGGAAGGTTCTCGGGCTCAAATGGGTCATTTATGAAAAGAGCAGATAAGTGAGACTATCAAGAAATTTATGTCCTTCTGTTCTTAAAGGCTTTCCAGAATGGCTGAAGTGATGTCATAATTTCATAATTTCACATAAAAAATGGCAAGTGCTGTCTTGCTTCTAACATGGGAAACTGAAATGATTAGAAATCTATAAAAATTGCGCTAGAAACTTGTCAAGGATAAAAAGTCCAACTCAGATCAGATAACAGTTGTAGAAAACGAAATAAATTAAACACTGTATTAGGAAATCTACAATGCATTTGCAAGCAGTAAGAGGTGTGTTTAAATTTATAGAACTTAACACTGGTTTGAAAGCTAATAGGATTTCCAGATACAAATTTGAAGTTAGTTTGTTTTTTGTTTTTTTTTAAATTTAATGGGCTTCAACTGAAGCAAGATTTTCCTGTAAAATGGAGTTAATGCCAGCAACTCCTTCAGTGGTTTAACAAACTGTGACAAGTCTCCCAGCACATACAGTGTTTTAATTAGACATCATAGTAGCAGGCAAATTAATCTCCTCTTGCTTTTTCTCTCAAGTGACAGTTAGTTTAAGGTGAAGTCCCAGAATTATTTCAGCTGTGGGGGGAGAAGAATTGGATCAGCACCTCATCTCTGGCCATGAACTGTGTCTGTGTGACATTACTGAGGCTAATAAGTTTCCTTTCTCAAGCACGCACTCATGCAGCTGAACGGGTGAATGTCAGTAATCACAAGCTGAGATCCTGCTTAGTAGAACAGAATCTTATATATATGTGTGGTCTGCTATTTTCCAGGTCAAACTAAGAGTTGTCAAGATGTATGTGTATTGGATATGGATGTTGCTAAATCATTCCTTTACCGTCATGAGAAGCAGGGGATAAACCAGCCCTCAACCCCTCTTTTCTATGTCCTCAGTGCATGATAGGATTGAACTTCCTGTCATTTAAAAATCTGAAACTGAATCTGCCTCATAGAGAGTGCTTTGTAAATGGTAGTGCTATTGAAGCTAAAACAAGGGTTGGTAGGGAGCAATTTAAATAAGACTGACAGCTATATGGGTGTCATGGAGACTGAGTAGACAGGAAAAGAGAAAACAAGCATTCACTCTGCTTTCCCTCACCAACACAATCCACACCAGAGAGGAATATTATCCTTTTGCAGCTTTAGGTCTTCTGTCCAGTACTGGCCCTTATTTTTATCTTTGTGTGTTTAAATGGCAAAGGGCCTTGTCACAAATGTGTAGTATGGTATATATGACTTGAGTAATGCTACTATATATATTTTTCACAATACACCAGTGGATAGAGTACCTTGGAAGTAGAAGTATGGGTTCATTCCTCTCCTTTCTGTGTAAAGATTCAGACATCACTTCTCAAAAATATTTCCTAGGTCTATGAAATGAAATATTTTTGTAGGGCTCCTGAGGTTGCACTATTGATGAGTGTGTGCAAGGTTGCGACTGCCATAGAAACCAGGTAGGTGACACTTATTGGTGCACACCTGCATTTCCTATGTAACATGGCGAAGGTGCACTTTATGCATACTATTAGAAAATACTCCCATGACTGTCATTTTTAAGTTACCTTAAAAAAGAAAAAAAAACATCTTAAAAGAGAAAAAAAAACAGCCTGATATTTTGCTGGAGGATAGAAATCAGTTTCTGTTATTATTCCCTATTATTTGTATTTTTTACTTTTGATTTAGATCCTTCTGGGAACAAGAACACTGACACTTTATCTGAGTTTAAAAACTAAGAGTTCTGAANGGGAGGTGTCCCTGCCTATGGCAGGGGGGTTGGAGCTCGATGATCTTTGAGGTCCCTTCCAACCTAAACTATTCTATGATTCTATGATTTGTATTTTTTACTTTTGATTTAGATCCTTCTGGGAACAAGAACACTGACACTTTATCTGAGTTTAAAAACTAAGAGTTCTGAATATAGCTACTTATAACTGAAAGGATCTGAAATTGTCTAATTGAAGGAATGAAAGCAAACTTTACACTTGTTGCTTCCCAAAAAGAAGTGACTACAAGGAGTAATGTCATGTTTTACAGCAATGTCACTGTGTACCCTGTCTTTCAGCACACCTGCTTACTTGTCTTGGTAAAATGATACTTAAATAGATAATAAAATAAATAAAATAAATAAAATTTTTTACTATGTTGTAAGTTTTGATAGACTGTAGTGAGAAAAAATTTCTTGTAACAGCTGACTGGAAAATACTATATTCTGAATGTGTTGAGGATTGCCTGCTTGTTGAAATTTCCTTTTAAAGAGGAGTATCTTCACAACAAAAGCATTTTGTAGTCCTTCCCAATGCAATAAATGTCTGTATTTATTAACAAATTTTATGTGTTTGCATGTATTAAGAGTTTAAAATATTCAGAAAGCTTAAAAAGAACATTAGGTATTTTTGTTATTTAAATAAATTATTTCAGTGTAAATTTTTGCATATGTGCTGAGGAAATGGATTTTTATACCAAGTCTTAGTACATTCTGCAAATCATTTTTACTTCTGACTTCATCATGCAGCCAGGGCTAAGGTCAGAAGAGATAATGAGTTTGATAATCAGCAAATTTAAAAGCAGGTCACCAAAAATAGATAGTGTTTCATGCACTGTGATTAGCAGCAAAATACTTCAACCATTTTGGTTAGAAAGGTGAGATTCACCTAATATTATTCCTCTTGATTAGCTAGAAATAGTGCATACAGCATCAGAAAGAAGGCCTAGATACTAAAAGAGATGCAGGAATAGAATTATCTCTGCACACCTGCAGAAAGGAGGAAGCACTGCTTTGCATCTTAACCTATAGAAATGATTGAAAGAATGTGTTTTGTTTTAGTTGTGAAGATTCCTGATTTATACTTCAAAGTTCATTAACACACTGTAGGGTTTGCCTGGGGTTCTAAACCCCATGGATTTCAGTATGAAAACAGCTTTCTATTTTTGAAGGAGACACATGGTGTCTTAGTCAGCATGTGCATTGTACAAGGCTGTGAGTATGCTGTGCGTCCTCCCAGGGCAGAGTCAGACTCATATCACAGAATCACAGAATCACAGAATGACCCGGGTTGGAAGGGACCTCAAGGATCATGTAGTTCCAACCCCCCTGCCTAGCAGGGCCACCAAGCAAACACAGTTACTAGATCAGGTTGCCCAGGGCCCCGTCCAACCTGGCCCTGAACACCTCCAAGGACGGGGTCCTGATGCCTGCCACTNTCAAGGATCATGTAGTTCCAACCCCCCTGCCTAGCAGGGCCACCAAGCAAACACAGTTACTAGATCAGGTTGCCCAGGGCCCCATCCAATCTGGCCCTGAACACCTCCAAGGACAGGGCATCCATGACCTCCCTCGGCAGCCTATACCAGGACCTAACCACTCTCCTAGTAAAGAACTTCCCCCTAATATCCAACCTAAATCTTCCCTTCTTCAACTTGGATCCATTTCCCCTAGTCCTGCTATTGTCAGCCCTTTCAAAGAGTTTACTTCTTCCTGGGTGTAGGTTCCATTGTTTCTCTCTCCAGTCATCTGGATCTGCCACCGACTGGAGCTTGTTACCTGTCCTGTTTGACTCCATAGCCTCTGAATTCTGTCTTCTTTGTCAAGGGCCTTGTCAGGGTTGATGTTTGTTGAATACCACCTTCACTTTGGAGCTGTTTTGTTATTCAAGTAGTTAATGAGGAACACAGTCTCTGATGCTGTGGCACTGTGGTGCAAACATACTCTGCAATGCTTCATTCTCTAGCCAACAAAGTAGATTCAGTTATAGAAAGTGCTGGGACGGTCACAACTGTGGCAATATTTAAGTCTCTCCGAAATTATTTTTCTGTTTCCAACTGTGCTATGAAAGCAGATTAACATTAAATAATTCTGAGATCAATATTCATCTGCAGTGCGTTCATCATAAGTAAAAAATGAGGGTTTTTTGGTGAATTAGAACATGATGACTTATAACTTACAACTATGTCTGGAAATAATAATAAACAACTATTTCCCAAAACATCTTCATGATTCTATTTAACTTCTAGTTGGAACTGAAGGTAGGACAAAAAAAATGCATTCAGAAGCTATGTTGAAATGTTCTTCTGAACATATTCATAGCTCTTTTGAATTCAAGGCAAATTTTGCACAGACCTTTTAAAATTCCTAACAGGAGAAGCATTCACAAGAGAGAATATTTTAGAGCAGATGTGCTTTTGTCTAGGTGAAGATTCTCTTTTTATCCTGATATGGTCATCCATCCTTAAAATATCCCAAAGTAATTTACATAATTCTCTAAATTCTATTATTTTCCATTGTTCATCCACAAAAAGACAATACCTATATGCCCATGTTAAGATTTTATTTCAGTCTCATTAAAAATGATTCCATTTTCCCAAATGGGATAAAAGCATCAGCAGATGGACTGGTTTCAGAAACCAATTTTTTATGACTTGCTTTCTTTTCCAAACCTGTTTTAAATTTCTTGTATAGGTGAGTTTTACAGATTTTTTTTTTGGTTGCTGTTATTAAGAGCTTGTATTTATTTCCTTTTTTATTTAAGGGACAATTTTAATTGAGGACAAAACACTACTTATTGCAGAACCCTCTGCTTACTTATAAGATGCCCTACACATGGTTACAAGAAATACAAAAGCTTTTCTCTTTTAAAAGATCTCTCTCATTTTTTCCTTTTCAGATGTGCTAGAGAGGAGTGTATGTCACCAGCTCTGCCCACTTGACAGTATTTTATGGTTATCGTATTATTGATACATACACATTCTGCAGGCTATTTTTGAAGTTCATTGTTTTCATCTGCCAGTAGACTTGGTACAGATATTGAGTTCCTTGGCTACCCTGAAGCTGACACAGCTGTAAATCACAAAGGAAAGCATTTTAAAGACAGTAGGAAGAATTATTCTTAAACTCAGAGCAGAATAATTGTTGTTGGTACTGTCTGGGATTTTTTGCCTCAGCTGCCCCATCAGAAACCCAGTTCTCCTCCACTATGCTGTTTTGAGCAAAAAATAAAAAGGGCTAGCGGTTGGCCTATCTTGCTATAAATGGACATAAATTGCAAGCAATTAAATAAGAAATTAAGAATTTAAAGAAAGGTTACAAATTTTTCTAGATCTGGCTCTAATGAAAGGAAGGTAATACAATGATGAAGATACTATCAAAGATATTCATCTGTAATCTAGTAGAAAGCATTCATCTTCTAGGGTTTACAAAAATACACTCAGTCCTCAGTGCTCCCTCCTGACAGAGTTTCAGATTTGTAAGAGAATATTTTCTTCTGTTATGACTTGACAATGAAAACCTTTCCTTAGACTGGCTTATCTCTGCCACAGCATACATAGTTCAAACCAGGCAACCTTATAGTATTTTTTCCTTCAGATGCAGGTCCATGCCACAAAATACAAAGAAACTTCTTTATATTCCTGAGGTTATGTAAATAACCTGCACTCCCATTTTTCAGTAACTTGGTCATAGCTGGCTGTTTTCTTTGTGGTCTTCAGTATAATTGATGATTCAATGCATATCACAGAAGCCTGCATAGGAGAGTTTATGTCCATTATGAGATTGGCTACTTTTTAATTTCTAGGAAAACTTCAGATCATGTTTAACATTGCTGGCTGTGATATTTCATTTCAACAGCTTATAAGCAGTACCTATGCAAATACACAATAGACTTACAGATCATCAGAACTTCTTAAAATAAAAGGTCTAAATACAATGTGCTTTTCATTTCAGCTACAAATAGTTTCTTTTAAAATTATGTGTTCAGAGACTGTAAAGAGTAGAAGACTCACTGTTCATTGTCTCCAGTGAGCTGATCGTGTCTGAAGAGTGCTGATTAACATTCTTTTAAAGAGCTCAGCTTGTTTCAATGAGAACTGTGATTGCTTTTTGATATGGCAGCCACTGTGAGTATTTACACTTCCTCTCATTTCAGCTTTATGCTGCTGGAGGCTTTACAGTCACATCCAGGCATGACTTAAATGATCTGAAGCCATTTGTCACATAGCCTAAGAAAACTAGGAGCCTTGAAGTAGAGGGATTTGAGAGAACAAATTTTAATGAATCATTTATTGAGGAAATGAAACCTCTTTCTTGCACAACTTATCTGTGAACAATGAATTCTAAAATATATTTGCTCTTTGTCACTGCTCAAATAACAATTTTCATAGAAAGATCCCATCCTATACTTTCTACTGTATAAAGATGGTATTCATTGGTTATTTTTGCTTTATGATTTAGCAGTTTGATTTGATTTAATATGTCTATGTGTAAATTAGTCATTGAGCACAGAAACAGATACTGAAAAGAGCTGTCTTCCGGAAATTTATGTTTTAATCTCATGTAGGCCTTGTCAAAATCCTGTATACCTACCACTGTACATGGCCTACTAACTTTCCTTATTCAATTATTCAAGTAGGAGTGCTTTTGAGTGAGAATAACTATGATCACCATAAGAGATGGAGGCCAAAGTCTTCTGTTAAATGAACTTAGTAGACGATTTATGGAAATTTCTGAACATTTAATGGACATTTTATAAGAGTAGTCCATAGACTAGTGGGTGATACTTGCATATTATAACAAAGGATGAGAAGGGATGGATGGTTAATGAGAATGTATTGAAAAGTATTGGACTTGATCATGTTGCAACTGTTAAGGAATAAGGGCTGGAGAATGTGCTGGTCATATGGCTATAGCATATCCCTTCAGTCAGATGCAGTCAGCTGTCCCATCTGTGTCCCCTTACTTGTGCAGCTCCAGCCTACTTACTGGCAGGGTAGTGTGAGGAAAGAGTTGAAAAAAACAGAAACTTTCCTAAGCACTGGTCAGTTTGTACTGACTGACAATTGTATGATATTTGGTATCATACAATGTCATGCACATCAAGAAAACCTGAGGGAAGAAGGAGGGGATGTTTGTAGTGATAGCATTTGATTTCACAAATAACTGCTATGTGTGATGGAGCTCTGCTTTCATACAGTTGGCTGAAAACCTGCCTCACAATGGGAAGCAGTAAATTAATCCCTCGTTTTGTTTTGCTTGAAGGTGCAGTTTTTGCTTTTCATATTAAACTGTCTTTGTCTCAACTCATGAGTTTTTTTCTCACATTTTACCCTTCCAGTTCTCTCCTCCACCATATTGAGGGGGAGTGAGACTAGCTGTGTGGTACTTAGATACTAGCTGGCACTAAACCCCTGCAATAACAAAATACTGAACTACGAAGAAGACTAAATAAGGTCTCTTCCAACCCAAACGATCTATGATTATATGATTATATGATTCTGTTCAACAGTATTAAACCCAGACCTACCATGCAAGCTATTTGTACATCAGTCATTTATTTATATATTAGTGCTGTACACGGAAAGATGTTTAAGAAATCAACTCACTGGTTGGGAAGGTAGTGGTATTTTCTGGTGGGAACATATTGCTCAAGGAGGGGATTACTTCTACCAGCCTTGTCTGGAATGAAAAGAGGGAAGATGAAAGTATGGTCACTGATTCAGAATATTAAGGGTTACCCAGAGAGGTACTGAAGGCTCCATCTTTGGAAACATTCAAGGCCAGGCTTGATGAGACTCTGAGCAACTTGATCTAATGCAGGATGTTCCTGCTCACTGAAGGGGAGATGGAATAGATGATCTTTGAAGGTCCTTTCCAACTCTATGATTCCATTATTCTAGGTGTAAATCCCTTTTCCATCTGTAGCGATTTAAATTTATAAATAACTGATAGATTTGTGATATTTGTGATACAATCTTCACAGTCTTCATGAATTTTTGTTCTTCCTCCTCACCAACACCCTAACTCTTAAGTTAATTACCAAGACACCTGTTTTAAAAATGTTCTCTGGAACAGTTTTCATTTATGAATACACTTACAGGAATATTGAATTTGTAAAAAAAATCACTGACCTAGTTATAGATGGAGAAAGGCCTTCACGAAAAGACCATTCTTACATTACTGCCAAACTCCAGGTTTCCTCGGGAGTATCTGATGTCAGAGTGGAGAAAGGACTCTGCTTTCATATTGCTAAAATACCACAGCTGCAAAACACTGCTACTGTTTGTGACACAGCAGATGCAAAAAGCACCACTTCAGTGTGTAAGCATGGTGAGATGTTTGGGTAATGCAACAGTGCACTCTAAAGTTGTCACTCACAATTAATTCAATGCAAGTGGTTGTCTAGACACATGTCATCATGTTTTATTCACTTCATTCAATACCATTCCTTCTTTGGAGAAGCTCCTTTTTTCACACTTCACAGTTTGTCCCACTCTTTGTACTGTTCAAGATGAGAGGCAGGAATGCAGATGCCCTTCTATTTAGAGAGATAATACTGTTAAGAACATCATCCTGGTGACTAGGAGTCACCATTCCCTTTTTCACATAAGTATCTGGCAAAACTAATAGAGCTTTCTTTTGGCACAGAAGAAAATACACTTCTGTTCCACAGACACATGGATGTCAGAGCTGACTCGTTTTAAGCAATGCTGACCTAAGGACTGCAGATTCGCTGCTTATGCTGCATTGCTTGTATGAACTTATTACCCTTATCTGTACTACATTTGTGCAATAAGCACATATATATGTTCTATGTACAGCCCAACAAGGCCTATAACTCACAGCATATACTGTCATTTTCTGTGATAAATAGAAGCTTGGATTGTCAAACACAAAACCACATAGGGAAATATCTATAATGGATATATCGTGTTCATTAATGTCTGCCTTATTTAGGCACAGTTTATTATTCATAGCTATCAAATTTAGTCCCCACTATTGTCAAGAACCGTCCAGCTACATATTTTAATAGAATAAAGGGAACAGCTAACTCCTGTACTTTAATTAGGAGAATGATCTAAATAGGTCATTTATAGTAATGCAGGCATAGTATGATAATGAAAATACAGTCATTTGCAAAACATTAAATAGATCTGCAAATGTCAATGAGATGAAGTTCATCTTTTCTAAAACTGAATCATAATTTTTACCTTCTCAGGCTTAATAATAGGTAAAGTTCACACCAAGCTTTGTCTAAATTCTAAATTATGCCCTTACTCAGCAATAATTTATTCTCAGATAAGAACAGCTCTTTATGACATTTCATTGAGATCAAAGTCTATCAATAAAAGAAAGGTACTAATTCATTTTAATTTATAGAACACATTTACCATTTCCACCTTTCCATCTGCCAAAATTCAACCTATTTTGTTAAATATCTGTCATGGTTTTGGCTGGACTGGACGGTAAAACAAATGACAGATACTCACCCCTACCTCTCTTTCTTAAGGAGTGGAGGAAGAGAGAAAAAGAGAATTCATACTGCAGAAGAAACTGAAGTACTTCAATAAAATATTAACAATAAAATAAAAAGGAAATAATTTAAATATATACAGTATATGCAAAACCATATCAATCTCCCAGGATGACATCACTAGCAGCTGTTAGGCAAGTTCCAGACTGGACTCTGTGGTGAACAGGAACTGAAATTCAGATATAGTTTTGGGAATGCATGGATCAGGATCAAGGGCAAATCTGGATCAGGATCAAAAAGTCTACTTTAAAAGCTGGTCATTGAAGAGAGAGGGATCATCCTCTGAATCCTAAGCTTTTATATATGATGCAGATGGGAAGGAATATTCTCTTGGGTATTCTGAGTTTTGGATCACCTGTCTGGTCCGCTCTTCTCCACAGGTGCAACCCCTATAATGTTTTTTTGCTTCTAATCCTCCAACAGGGCAAAAAGCAAAGTCAGCTGACCATGACTGATACAGCAATAAGCAAGAACATGCCTGCATACTATGCCTTAGTATAAATCAGAAACATTTGGGTCATCCTAGTTAGTGAGAGAGAACAGTTAGAAAATGTTGTTAATTTCAAAGACTTTATTAGAAGAGCTTTACCTAAATAGAAAGTCACTGAATTGATACTTGATTCTGGTTTACCTCAAACCAGGGAAACTTCTATAAACAACTGCTTAAAATTTTTCCTCTTTTCTCTCAATTTTTATATGAAATAGTGAACGCATGTGTGGAAAGTGCAGAAATTAATTTTAAACAGATATCCTTATTCTCTCCACAAGGTTTCTCAGAGCTCCTAAAATATCTGTCTAAAGGAAGAACTGCTGCACCAAACTACTGGTTGCATGTTATTAAATTGTAAGTTACATATTAAAACCTGGCTTACACTTATTCAAACTGAACATTTCATGACAATGTGATGTTAGTATTTCTGAAGGAAAAGCTGTACAGGACATAAAGAATTCTTTTAGAGATGTACAAAGAAAAGATAGATTAATAGTTCATTGAGACATCTCTATTTACTTTTCATAATGCACTAAAACAAATCATCTGAGAAGATGAAATGTTTCAAAGAAAGGAGACAAATGGTCTGAGAAATTTATCATCCAAGCACTTTTGGTGGCATTATTGCTTTATTTTTACTTATTATATTTCCTTGATTCACCTAGATGAAAAGAGAATCTCATCTCTCAAAAGTTCATTATTGATAACTATATTGCAATTTACTTATAAGTGATTCAAATAATTAAAGACATATTTCTCAGACATTTGAGACTTTTGTAGTCAATGTCTTCCTGAAGAGATGTCTGCTTGATAATTGATTATTCATTTTATGCAACCATTCTCTTAAACTTAGAAGAAAGTCAAGTTAGATTGTAATTATGATAAACTGAAAACAAACCATAAAAACCAACATTGGGTTAGCATAATGATGATTCCTTTATACATTTAAGACAGATGAAATATTTGCAGACATCAGAGAATAAATATTCTTATTTGATTGAAGACTGGATACCCATAACCTCACATTGTCTAAATGAGAAATGTGATCTTATTAATGAGCCAGGGAACAAACTCAAAAAGTGAATTTACTGATGAGTTTAGAAAAGTGAAGGAAAAATCTCATTCTTGAAATATCTCTCTTGGTTATAGGCTACCCAGACTCCACCGGAAATTCAGTTTAGTATTTTTACCTTAGTTTTTAGAAGAATGAGTTAAAAAATCATCATAGTCTCCATACAATGCCTATTAGTCTGCTAGCCCTTCTAATAAATTTAATTACTTAAAATATGTTCAAAGTAAAAATAAACATTAATAGCATTTTTTCTCTATGTCTTAATCTGTTTCACCTCTGGATCTGACGATAATGTTTGGTTCTTTAACAGTAGATATGAAAGGAGGATACTATTGTTTCCATAGCATCGTAGATCAGAACTTGAAAGGTCATCTAGTCCAGTCTGCAGATCCTAGGCAGAATTAGCTACTCACCCAAGACTCATATTCATCTAATCTGTTCCAAAAAGTCTTAAGTGATGAAGAGGCCATACCTTCCCAGACAATCTGCTTTATTGGAGATCTGTCTTCAAAATCACCATTCTTTTTAAATGACTCTCACAGTCATCTGTGATGAGCTCCAAATCCATTACTTTTTACTCTGTCCCTAGCAACAAAAAAAAAAAAGGGAAAATTTCATCCCCTTCATCTTACAGTTCCAATTTACACATTAGAAGACTCTCTTCATATCTCACCTCAGTCTTTTTCTGACTACACTAAGTAGCTCCAATTTTTCCAATGATTCACACTGATCATCTCCATTATTCTCCTCTAGGCTACCTCCAAATGGAAAACTTCTCTCTCTGGAACAGTCCCTTAAATGTGAGCCTCCAGCTAAGATCCTAATGCCAATTGGTGGAATTAATTGAGTATCTAGTGTATTGCACAGACATCTATTCATACATTTGTATATGAGGATTACTTATTATAGAAAAATCATGTAATCAATTACTGGAAATTGTGTAGATCTTTTGCTAATCTCCTCATTAGTTAACGGTGAAAGTGCATTTTGATTCTTCATACAGTGTAACAATATAAAATTAACTTGTCCCTGTAATAGCTACATTTTACAAAAATATCTGATATGCTCTTCATTCTTACAGTCAATCCACTATACACAGATCAATATTCTTCAAGACACATTAAAATGCATTTAAACTGAAAACACAGAACACAGACATGTAATACAGAATACAAATGTGAATAGAATCAGTATTTTTCTTTGTTACAAAACTAAAAAATGTCCTGTGTCCACAGAATAGCAATTAAAATTATTTTTCATAAGTTCAGATTTAATAAATTAAAATAATTAAGTCCATCAGCACCTCCACCAAGTGGGTAACCACAGCTTCTCAGTGTTACAGTTTCTCAGCATCTTAATAGAAAATAATTTCTTACTAATATCAAATCTAAATCGCCTCTTTTTCAGTTCAATGTTCCATGATTATCATGATATCATGAATTACCGTGAGTAGATCCACATTGTATGAATGTGTTATAATGAAGATATGATTCAGTTTATCTCAGAAAGAACATATTTTGCTCTTGTGTTTGCTTCTTGAAGCCTGGACCTTTATGCTGCTCTGTAAACATTTTTGAAGCTTTCTTTAGAGTTACAGAGTGAAGAAATTTTTTCCTTTTTGCAAAAACTGAGATTCTCGTATTTCTAAAAGCTAACCGTGTAATGAAACAAGAAGCAATGTTTCCAAAACCAGTCATGAAAATTATTTTTATTTCCTCTTTTATTTGCTTTCTTGCAGCTAGAAGTCATAAAGATCTAGCAGGCCAGAGGTCATAATGCCAGAGGCAAATGTAATTAATGAAAATGTAATGAACTGTTGATGATAAAACATCTCCATGATAGTTGGCAAGATTAGGAATCATTGTATTTTCATTTCTCATGCCTATTGGTGATACAATTTTTTTTACATTTACATATTTCTATTCAAAATTTCCATTTTATTAAGTGCTAAAAATGGTGTTCTTATAAGATTGTTACTTCCAGAAGCACTGCCTTCACTAAGTACAACATTTTAGAAATCTATTATAACAGATGGATATTTACAGTGAGTCTCAATTTCACAGATTACCTTTGAACACTCCCTTATAACAACTCTGCTGTACCCTGCATCATGCAAAATGCATCTTAATTTTGTAGCTAGAATTGCCTGTAAATCCTAGGAGATACACATATTTCTTTGTTTACTGGCAAGCCTCTCGTGAGTTTCCTCAAACCTTGAAACAAACCTGAGTCTGAGGAGCTCATTTTGTCACCACTGCATCTTCTTAAAGCCAAAGCTGGAAGCTGTGTGCTGCAGCCTGAGGTCTCAGAGACTGAATCATGGCTCAGATTTCCTTTTGCCACACCTTACATCCCCTCCTTCCCCAGAGATCTTCCAGAATGGGGAATAAACATCCCAAAACACTTTCTAGATACTGAGTGCTAAATACAATATTGTTTGAAGTTATAATTTAATTATAAAACAATAATCAGAACTTATTTTTAAGAGCATTGAAGTTTAAATTTCAAAGTCTTTCTCAAAGGCTGTTCTCAAAAATAGAGACATTCTCGTTTTATTTAAAACAGCCTGACCTCCCTGTCTCCATCATATGCTTATTTGTTGTTAAAGAATCTTATGTTTCAGTCAGAAATTCAGTCAATTGTCAAAAGATTAAAAAGCAGATCTAATAATATTCATTAGTCATGGCAGTTAATGAAATGTACTGATTATAAATATTTAGCTTGAGCTGCATGCAGTTCTTTGACATTCAATGGTACTATTAAATAGTTGACACTAATCACCTGGAATTCTCACTTCCACAAACTAATAACAATGTTTCTCCTTCTATGTCTTGGGATATTGAAGCTTAGTGATATGAACATGTGTTTGTGAATTAAAAGAAAAATAAAATATACCTACCTAAGAATCATAATGTGTGACTGTAAAAAAAATTCATGATTAGGAACAAATCTGAGATTAGGAATAGCTCTGAGAACTGCTGGAAATTAGCAAGGCTTAGTAAAGTGCATTCACAGTTTTTAAATGTAGCCTTTTATTTAAAGCAAAGAAATTAGACAGCACTTTAGAACTCCAGTCATATGTTACTAATCTTTTAACTCAACCCTGTAGCTAAACAATAATGGATGGTGTTGCTTAGGATAAAAGAGGAAAGAAGAAAAAAAGAAAAGAGGTACTTTGATTTCCTGATAATAGTAGTTTCTTCTTATTTATCCTTCTACTTGATTTTTACCATAAGCTACTGTCATTCAGTTAAGACCTCGAGGAGTAAAAATTCAGCCATTTGGTCTCAGTAAACCCATCTAAACAATAGGTGGGAATTATAAATCCCGGCTGTAAGTTAGAACTCATGAGAATTCAAAGAACTTGCCCCTGAGAAGGAAGCACACACAATTATCAGACTAAAAAAGAGGGGGGGAAATAAAAAAAAATTCTAAAAGAACTTTTGTTTTAATTTTTCACACATGGCACAATATGAAAATCAAGAACAATCATATTTGCACAAGGTATTAAATCATTCTTCTTTGGGCATGTTGAACGTTCATGTGTACAGGAAGGGCTAAGATTTGCTGGGATTATAAATGATTTTGGAGCCAAAATTCCACTCTAAATTAACCAAGAGAGAAAGATGACTGGAGACTGGCGGCATCACATATAGGGGCAGTGTAAAAATGTTAACTTCATGCAGTACAGGAAAGAAAATGTTATTCTTCTATTTATCTTTCATGAACCCTGCAATGTATGTAAAGTATGCAGTCTTTACTGTGTAAGGTATAGGTAATAATAAGAATAGTATAAAAAATAATGACACGTGTAGTCGCACATATGTCTTTCATCAGGATTATAAATTTACACATTTAAAAAAAAAGTTATTTGGTCTTCCTTTCTTGCTCTTATTCATAATTTGAATAAGCAATTTATAAAAATATATTACCCTCTTCCATCTTTGTATGAAATCATCCTCCTTTCTCTCAGTTTCAGTAGTAGTTTCAGTAAAAATATTTAATTTTTCTTGGCTGCTCTGAGAAATTTTCAGGGAGAAGAGACTTTTTTTCTCCCTTTCAATCATATTTATTTTTGTATGTATTCGTTTTGTTTTAGAAATGTTTCTCTTACCTGGTGTTGACAAGAAGGTTTCTTCTGTGCCATGTATCAATGGAATTTCTATGAACTATCTTAAAAAATGCAATTTATGTAGTGTACTCAAATAAGCACTGCAAAAATGCTAATGAGCTCTGAGCCGAGATTTTGCATAAAAGCCTGGTACTGTATGCACTTTATATTTTTATTTTTATTCCTAATCTTGTAATAACTCAGCTGGTATGACTGCAAAGCACCACTTGGATCCATTAATTTTAATCATTTATCATGTAGCCATTTTTTTTTCACTACTAGTCAGTTTCCTGTAGGTGTATGTGTGTGTGAACACAAAGATATGTGAACAAATATAGACAAAGTATAGTGCTAAAATTTAATATACTTCTTTTGTCATGCAGTTGCAGCAAGTTCACATCAGCTTTCTCTCTGGGGATCCTTCTGTTATCTAATTTTTCTTAATGCTAAAAAAACCCTTCAAATGCAGTTGCTTTTTTTTTGGTACCAGTTCCAGTTATGCTCTCTCATGTAGTCCATATTTTCTTCCTCTCACATAGAGAAATTATTTAAAACAGTTTTTCAAGATACATTTGAACTCTGCAAATTCTGCTTCACACAGAAACAAGTTACCTTTCTTTCATTCTCAGCTTTATGTACTAATGTACTTTAATCACCTTAAAGGGAAACCTGGACTATGTGAAGAAAATAGAACTTTCAATCTATCTGAGACCACAACATCCATGCTACTGCTGAGTTACTTTGAGAAGAAGCTTGTAAAGCTGAATGAAGGAGTTCAGCTCACAGGAATGGCTGTCTCGCAAATTCATGGATGAGGATACTCATTAACAGCTTTGGGAGACAACGAACGTATCTCACAAAGAGGTTTATCAGATTTCTCATTATCACTAATATTAAAAATTCTTATTATATATTATGCTATAGTCTTAAAATGCCTTAAGAAAATTTTTATGGACATTTTAATGTGAATGATTAGATTAAAATAATTATGTGACAAAAGAAAACATCAAGCTAGAAATCTTTTAGAAAAAATGCTAGTGGGTGGCCATTCATCTGCTTTTCAAATGTAATTTTCTGGTACTACCTCAAAATAGAACATTAACCTACTCTACTGCTCTTTTACTGTAATGTGGGTTTTTCTCAGCTGTAATATAAAGCAGCTTCAAAAAAGAAATTGTTATTAAAAGAGTATTATTTTAATAATGATAATAACACTGCTCACAGATTTTTTAGACTCATTGAGTCCACTACTCACAGGTAGGGGCACTTAATATTTTCTTTATTATTAGTACTTTCTCTGGGTCTTTGATAAGCTAGGAACTCTCTTTTAAAAGGACTATCATACACTTTTCATACATTATGTAAATGTAGAGTATCATAAAGGAGCTAACTTAAAATTGCACTGGAAACTGCAATATTGGCATTTTGTATCTTAAGAAATTTTTATTTTACTTAAATCTTGTAGTCATATTATTGTTTGAAACATATGTTTTTTTGCACCTTTAAAAACTAAATGATGGAAATAAAATCACATTCTTGGTAACAGCATCATCTTCTATCAAGGTAACAGTAGTCAACTGTTGACCACTCAACTCAAAAGAAATTCAATATTTAACATACCACAGGTCTATTTTGAGAAGCTGATTTTCACCTTTCATTGACCTTGTGTCTAACCTCTAGCTTGAATTTCCAAATTACAGATTCACAGATGCACAGAATGAATGAACTTTGAAGAGACCTTTGGAGGTCTGATAAAACATTCTACTCAAGCAAGGCCAACTGGAGTTGGTTATCAAGGACCAAGTCCAGATGACTTCTGAGTACCTCCAAGGATGGAGATTCTACACCTTCTCCAGACAGCCAGTTCCAGTCCTCAGTCACCCTCACAGTAAGAAAGTGTTTCCTGAAGTTTAGACATGCTTCTTTGTTTCAGTTGTGCTAACTACCTCTGGTACTGTAACTGGGCACCACACAGGCTTCTTTCTGTTGATGAGAAACCCTGGATCCTAATCTTTCTCAGTCTTTCCTGTGTTTCAAGTTCCTTACTTCTTTTAGTGAATCCACTTGAGTATTTCCATAGCTCTCACCCCAGGATTAGACTCAGTACTGTAGTTGTTGCCTCCCACCAGTGGGGAGGAGACAGAAAGGTTCACCTCCCTCAATACAATGGCAAAGCTCTTTCTAATGCAGTATTGAATTATTTCATTGCTGTGTAACAAACCAAAAAACATTCAGATGGTGAAGGGCACTCTGGGAGAGCTTAATTTCATGTATGACATTGTTTTAAATCAAAATGTAGCTTTTGAACAAACTTCAAAATTATATCTGATTTGTCTTTTTCACTTATTTTTATTTATGAACAAATGATTTAAATGTACAGTTTTGGGATACTTTTGGTAAAGCAGACCACTTATTCTTCTTATGTAATAGGAAAAAAAAGAGCATTGTCACAAAACATTACCTCAGGTAGTAAATATGAAGACTTTATCTTTTTTCAGATAGAAAACAAATTCTGGAATGAGAGAATAATATATTCCTTTCCACATCTACCAGGAAATACTGTTGGACAATTATGGATGTATTGTGTTTACTACTGCACTATTTTCCCTGTTTTCATACCAATCTCCTCAGTCTGCGTGTGGTTTACTCCAGTTAATCTCTTAGCTCTTCATGTACCCCAGCTCAGAAGCTCTTGCTTCTAAACTCTCTCTTCTTTCCTTTCAGTATCACTCCTATCTGTTGCCCTTTATTTTTCCCAGTGTTTACTCTTTCTCCCTTACTTTATCTCTTCTTTCTTACTTAGTAGCTTTTTCTTAAATGCAATCACTTCTTTCTTCTTATCTGGTTGAACAGTAGAGCAGTAATATGTGAAAATCCCTCTAGTATGGCATGGGATTGAGAAACTGTCTTCCAGACAGTGGAAGTATAAGAGGCTGTCGTAGTCTGAAGTAAAACTGAATGAATGTTCTGTTTTCTAGTTTCACAAAACTGATTTCCAACTTACTAAACCCTGAAATTAACACTATATTGTAAAGAAACTGTTTGGTCTCAGAGTGATAAAACCTGATGATAGCAAAATATGGTAGCAAGAGAGGCTCTTGCTTATTCTTACTGCTATAACAACCAAGGTCAGCTAAATTCATTATTTTCCTTGTTAGAGGATCAGAAGCAGGAAAGGGTAGAAGTATCCCAACTGCAGGGAAGAATCTAGTACAGGTGACACAAAACTAACAAACAGAAGCATTCCTTCCCATCTGCATAATTCTTAGTATAAAAGCTAAAGAATCCAAGGGTCAACTTCCTTTTCTTCAATGTCTAAAGATGACTCCTAATCCAGAATTTAGCTCCTGTCTATCACTGACTCCAGTATGGGACTTTCTCTGAGCCTGCAATTGTCGTTGTGGGAACTCAGTAGAGTTTTTATATACTGTATTCATATTTTAAATTTAATTACTATTCATTATTTCATTATTTATTACTTTTTTCATTAAAGTAGTTCTATTTTAAAAACTCATAAATCTATCTCTTCCTCTCCTGTTTGAAGAGAAAACATGGGTGAGGGCTTCTGTCATTCAGATTGGCAATCTGGCCAAAATAATGGCACAGGTTTGGGGAGTTTCAGTGTGCTAATGACTTAGGTGCACTAAGAGCTGTGTGTGGATGAAGTGTGTTTAGTGAGGATCACGTTTTGTGAGAAGTAATGGGAAAAAAACTTCACTTTGGAGAAGTGCACTTGCTTTTGCTAAAGACTATAGAACTTGGTAAGTTAAACATCCAGTAAAACATTTCCTGACTCTATTATGACATATTTGCAAATGGTTCTCAAAGATTCTGGGCTCTGTTAGGAAAGGGGAACACAACAGCATAGTCTCAGTAATGTTTGAATATATAAAATTTGAATTAAAGCTGTTACTCCTTGTATATACTAAGCTTGCTTTCCATTTTTCTGTTGAAATGATTGACTTTTTAAAAATTTATCTTACAAATCTGAGGAACTGGCAAACATCTGTAATTCATGATTTCTGGCTGTTCATTTGTGAAAACATTTTAAAATATATTTTTATATAATATGTATAATTTCTAATATTATATTCATATTGCAGTTATCCACACTTGCATTTTACAATTATTTCTTAACCTTCAAAAAATATATTGATTTTCATTTCAAAGCAAATGAAATGCATTTTGGAAACTTTTTAGAAGACATAATCTCTTTCATCTTATTTAATTAAAATTGGTGATTTCATTCTAGACAGAATTAAAAAAATTGAAAAAATATTCTATAGAGTAGTCATCTCTGATGAGAAATATGTTCACATACAATATCTTGATTAATTCACTGAATTGGGATAGAGGAAATAAAAAATGATGCCTCATATCTCATATGACAAGTTCCTTACAGCAGAAAAAGTTACTTTCTTGATACTCAGGATGAATGTTTTGGTCAGCATGATACTCTCTTTCGTATAATCCAAAATCAATTCCTAGAAATCAACAGAATCTTTAAAAGGATGGGATGATGACTGATTACAAATGGTTTGGATTTTTGCTTTAGATTATGCCTGTTAAAAGGACACAGATCAATTCCTCTCAGAATACCACAGAACATTCCTCTCTCAGTCACAGTACTGTTCATTTCTGAGTGAACAAAAGGAGGATTTATTTGAGTTCTGCAGAAAAGAGAAAAAGAAAACAAAAAATTAAATAGCTGAATTTTGTCTTTGAATAGGGTAGAAACTACTTGTATGCAGCCTAAGACCTTGTGTATCTAAGCTATTATTTGATGCATATGAATGTCAAAGTTTTAGTGAGAGTAGCTGGATGAGCACAAATGTGAGTGAAATAAAACCTTTTCTTTCCAGTCCACTCAATTTCTTGGTGAAGTAGTGGCAAAGAAGTAGATGCAAATCTGAAGATGTTTTCCTCCTCAAGCACTGAAGTTTTTCTTACAGAATCTTACTTGGGAATCCCAAGAATCCTCATACTTTATCCCTAACAGTAAAATATTATCCAACTGGAGAACCTTGTATGGAGATTCTGAGAATTTTCAGCCAATAAACTGAGGAATAACAAATTAGAAATATATATCTTGAGAGAAGTATGTATATCCAAATCAGTACATCATTGCATTGCAAAAAATGTGGCTCTTCCCTTTTTGTTCATGCTTAGTTTTCCTTCCTTCTGCAATAGTGTAGATTCTCTTTGCTAAAGAAGAAGTTTGTGCTGCTGCATACTGAACTATCTGCCCACATTCACGATTTAGAAAGAAATATTTTAGCCATGGTTACTCTATTTTACATGTTAGGTATCTACACTGTTATACCACCTGAGGGCTTACATACATTCTTGATCACAATATTACTAAATTAACAGCCCATAAGCCCAATATTACTAAATTAACAGCCCATAAGCCCCCGGAGTTTATTCACAATTTTTTACTACAGGCTGCAGGAAGATGTGCACAATGCCTCTTTCTATGAAGCTTACTCCCTGGTTTTTATTTACTGAACCTGAACTGGAAAAGTTAGGTTGTACCAAATAAGCATGTTGTACTAGTCCATCCTGATGAAGAATTCATGCCAAATTTAAGCATTGCCAAACCACAATGTTTTTCTTCCAGGTTCTGATTCACAGCATAGACTCATATCTCTGAATCCTTAACACAGATGAGATGGGGAGATGGAAGAAGAGAGCCTTATTTAGATGTTGTATCGGACAATTAGAAAAAGGTAAGAGTGCCTTTAGAAGTACTTCCACTAGCTGAAGCGAACTAACTTAGAAGATTCTCCATCTTGTTTGCTATTCCTCAGTCTTGTCTGCACAGTCCTTGCTCAGCTCACCTTGACGTTTAGCTCACTTCATTTCAGTAGCTCAGCAAAAATGTTAACAAAACTGTTGACCGGCTTTTTGCCAAGCTGATAAATAGAATTGGCTCAGCAAGATATCCTCCAAGCCATGTAACAGAAGGGAGTGAACAATGCAGACAAGAGCAGGGGAATGATCAGAAAGTTACACAGGTGTCTCGGCTGCTCAGAGAAATGTACCAGAAACTAAAAATGTGGCATTGCTCCTTATCACCTGGGAGATTATCCAAGTCCCATTAAAGTAATTAAGTTTTCATACTTATTTTAATGACACATGGATCAGGTGCTGTATAAACAGACTGGTAAATCACATCTAGTAAGTTATTAACATGCCAGTGTCTTTGGTAGGGGTGGATATCATTCAAGGAAGGCAAGTAGTGAAAAATCAAATACAAGATCCAAATTTATAAAATACCTTGTATGTGCCCAATAATCCTCATACCTAAATCTCAGAATAATGATGTAAGAATCATCATTACACACCATCACTACTAATTATTTATTAATTTTAGCTCAAATTTCTCCATATTTCATTCCATTGAACAACTTGATTTTTACGAGATATTGAAACTTTAATAAGTATCTTAAAGGTAAAAGTATAAGCTTTGAAATATTACAGACATACTTCCCTTTTTGTTGTAACCTGAGGTGCTAATAACCTCCCTTTTCTGCAATTTGTATTCTGTGTTGATTTTGCACAAACAAAACTCTTTTTTTTCACACTACCACTTCAATTTCAGTGCTATTTCTTGACTTTCAGATCTTTTAACTGATAGTATCAACAGTTGACAAACAGCAGAAATACAACATGAAGTGTGTACTGAACTCATTATTGCAAACCACTTTGGTTTTCACTACTGCTTTCTCTTTGGTATGTTAATTAACACTTGAATCCTCCTTTCACACTATCCATGGTCACAGAAGCCTGTTCAAAAAGCTAGCATTCTATTTGCATTATTCAAAAAGCCAATACGGCTTTTTAGGATGAATACTGCAATCTCGACTTTTTGCCTATTCTGCTGCTGACAGGACTTCTCACCTCATGCAAATCTGAGCATGGTATATATCATCTCACTGGGTACATGGATGCCTTCTAAGATAAGCAATGGTAGGATATAGGGATGGACAAGATATTTTGGACCAAAGTGACTGGAAATCAGCATTTAGACATAAAGGAAAAACCTGTTATGTTCCTGCCCCTAAAAACCTCCTTAGTAAAATGTGCTTGGTACTTCTCAATTGTACTATAATGTAATTTGTATTCATCAAAATTCTACATTTAATACTTAAACTGGCAGCTTAAGCTATTCAAAGGCGTGTAAGGTAATAATTTAAACTGTGGTATTTCATATGTTTAATGTATTAAAGTGCTATTATTGAATAATTTGGCATGGTTTTGCAGTAATAGGCACTCTAAATGCTACTTCAGTGATATTTTAATGCTACTATGTTTTTCAGTATTGTTGCTAATTTTGCCCTATAAATAATTTAAGGAGTCACTGCAAATAAAATTCTCAATGCATATTAATATGTAGATTGAAACTAGTAACACAGTCTGTGTCTTTACCTAGTTACCTGTCAAATTCTATTTCCATCTGCTTATACAACTATTCCTTCTGTTCCATGTGCTTTTGTACCCAGTTGTCCAAATGCCAGGACTGGCAGTTTTGGATGCTTCTGTGTGAGAGTATGAAGTAAGCTGGAATTTTCAGTACCTGAAACTCTCCAGGACTGCTAATTTGATCTCTAAAGAATACTACTTTCTAAGGCTGTATACCTGCCCAAAGAAATCCATATTGCACTTGAATTCATGTCATTTAGCTATAATGGGATATGACAATGACAAATGAGGATGCCTTTGCTCTGCTGGGAACTCTCCTCATCTTTTAACCTCACTGTAGTTCAATGTTGAACAATATGAAGCAGCTGCGGGACAAGTTTTGAATTTAATTTCTTTTTAGCTAGAAACAGACCATTTTCTTCCACTGAGCTACATTCCATAATTATAATAAACTGGATCAATTTTTCTTTTCTGGAATTACTGAAACTATGCTTAAAGCACAGTAAATGAAGGGTTACTGTTGAGTTGTTAATTTTGTTACATCTTCTTAAAGATATAATGAAATTGTTCTGCAACAGCAACAGTACTAGGAGCTCAGGAAACAGGATGCAATTGGTGTTTGTATTGGTAACTGTGTGTCATGAGTGTAAGAAGAGTAACAAATGAAATCTGGAATACCTACACTGGAAATCACTGAAACTTTTCCTTGGAAGTAAGCATAGTGCTTGTGCAAACAGCATTGTAACTCACAGTATTTATGCATATTCAAAGAACTCAATGATAATCTGTCTGGTGATACATAGAAAGGAATACTGAACGCAACTGAAACAGACGTAAGGCAGATAGATCACATTTTAGAAACATGGCAGTAGACAGTGATATGTAGTCAGACTCAAAAATAATGCAACTTAACATATATACATCTAAACTGAAATAAGGTCACCTAACAATAATAATAGAAAGTATTGCTTTAATAAGATACTAATAATAGAAAGTATTGAGATAACATGAAATATGATACTAGTCAACCAGAGGAAGTACTTAGGCACCAACATATGTTTTACAAAGGCAAAAGCAAATCAACAAAGAAGAGAACTTAAAACAGAAGCAAAAATGTACCAGCGATGAAATGGTTCTTATTATGTCAACTCAGAAAATATCTGTGCAGTTTGTCTGTATGAATGCAGAATTAAACAATGAATATGTGCTCCTTTTTCCTTCAAAAATGGCACAGAGCTCTGCAGAACTACTTTTCCAGTGCTGCTCTGATCAATTTAGATTATGAGCTCTTCAGATCGGGGACTGTAATTTTCTAGAAAACTTTAATGCAGCAAGGTTACCAGGACACTATCACACCATCACCACAGGTGTAATAATTACAGTTCAGTGTGGCTTCTTTCTTGCACATTATCACAGTACCACCTAATGATAGACTTGACACTACATAGGCCTATAAAGTAAACATCTAGTTGATTTAACATAGTTAATATATTTAAATGTATATTGTATGTACCTCTAAATATTCATCTTCTGTCATTGGAACTTGCCAGATAGCAAAATTCTTTTTATTTTGAATGTATTGGTAAACAGCTTTTCGATTGCAAACCAACTTATAACTATTCAAAAATGGTTCCTGTTTGACATTAGAATAAAATAAAAAACTATTGAAATTTAAATTGTGGTGAGTAAAATAAAGACATAAACAGGACGATGCTGGATGACAGCCATCCTCAGCACAGTTATTTGGGCCATGGGAAAAATTTTCAGGGTCTTTGCTCCATCTGAAACTGGAGATGTTTATTCTGCACCTATATCTCTTTAATGGAAGACTCTGAAATGCCAATATTTCTTAATGGAAATATTTACAATTTCACAAACAGAGGACAAGCTGTGTCTGAAGTGTGGTAAAAGAGGTACACTACCAGGCTAAAGGTAAACTAAGTCAGGATTTCAGATTTTTTGTTCATGTAGTCTCTCCTGCACAACTATTTTGTTTTTATCTACTGTGACTACCCACCAGCTGCTTCCCTGGACTGCTATTGAGACATATAAACATAGTGGGTAATCTGGTGGATCTAAGCTGCCTCTTGACATTTAATTTTAAGCAACTGGTATCCTTTCTTACAACCCAGAATAGCAAATAAATCACTGCACTAAAATATTTTCTGACATAGAACATCTTTGTACTGCTATTGTTCCTTGAAACTCTATCTTAGAAATATCTTAACTCTTTTACTCAAATGTCCATGAAAACTGGACAATCATCACCAAAATTTACATAAAAATTAAGAAACACAGAAAAAATATCCTCCCCATTTCCAGTGAATAGATCAAAGGAAATAAATTGATGATTTTTTTCATAGATTCCTTCTCTCTTCTCAGTCATAATTTACTGTACTATCTGCAACAGGAAAAATCATCATCTATAATTTAATAGTATTGGATACACTGAATTAATTTATGCTCTCTCTAGATTCAAACTACTTCTTGTACACATCTCATGGGGGTCCTTTTGCTGGATGAAATCTTAGCATTTATTCTGTATAATCTTGTATTTGGGGAAATATTCAAGTGATCTATAACAAGCTCCCTAAGTGTGACTCATAGCAATGCACAGGTTCACAGAATGTAGCATCTGCCAAGCAGCATATCTATACCAGTCAAATCTGCTGGGAAGAAACGGAGTCTAAGAACACTTGTCAATAGGGCAAGCATATTCTGAGAAGAAAATGAAATCAACCATACTCCGAAAGAACATGAATAGCTGACTGTAACACCAGAACAGGACTCAAGCCTGAGACTCAAGACTTTCTCAACTAAGTGACCTCCAAAAAGGAGTCTTAGTTATGTGTTTTTTCCCCACTTCTATAAAACAAGGATTACCATAAGACTTGGGAACATAAATAGGAATGCACTGCAAAATAAACAAATATCAGGTCTATAAGAACAAAAAGAAGTGTCATCTTGAAATGCAGGAAGCTTTCTTTGTCCTGTTCCAGCATGGCTACCATACTTCAAGGCACACCTTTGATTATCGTACCTCAGAATAGTTTTGATCAGCTAAATATGGCAATACAAGAACTGAGATTTTAAAAAGGTACTGAAGAAAGACTAAGCAAGGATAAGATAATAACTTCCCATTATGCAAAATGTGCTACAAAAAGAAATTATTCCATGTCCAGATGGACACAATAAAAAAAAAGAAGTGTTTAAATCTAGGAGAATGAGGGTTAGGTCAGTCCACAGGAAGAAAATACTGAATGTAAGGGTGGGTAAGTAAGGAGGAAGAAGAGGAAATTAAAAACACTTTAAAAAAACCAGCTAAATAATTCTAGAACATTTCCAGTTACCTCTTAATTTGTATCGAAAGAGGAATGCAGACAGTATAATACATAGCAGACATATATACTTTAAGCATCATATTATCACCTTCCAGAAATGAGTTGATTGCCAAACCCCAACTTGAGACTGGGTCTGCAGATCTCAGGATAAGGGATATTAACATCATCAAGACTATCCTGTGTTCTGTCTCTGAAAATGTGTGAAATCATTGTTTCAAAGCAGTTTTCAACCAACTTCTTCAAAACAAGCCTTTTTCATTCATCGGTTCAAAGCATATCCTGTCAAATTCTTTTGATTCATCCTAGATGTCTTGTGTTACCTTCAGCACTTACTATGACCATTCTTAAAACTGATCACTGGCTTTTGATGTCCCTCTTTTCAGTCATGACTGTAGATAAAAAGTGGACAATAAGCTGCCTATAGTAGAAAAAAGTTCATTTTTTAGTTTAGGATGCACTCAAGAATTTTTGAAGTTTCCTTGGAGGGAAGAGAATGTGAAAGGAGCCCAGTCACTAGTAGCAAAGTAGCAAACAATCCTGCAAAAATGGACTTGATGAAGTATTTCCCAGGACCAAATAATTTTTAATTGATGAATTATCTAGTCTTCTGATTCCTTCACAGTGATCCTTCACAGTCATACATCCTTTGGGGATACTTCTGACTGGATCATGATTTTACTTTTGCATTTCTGTCAGTGCTTGCATGTTACTTTAGACTAAATGATAGGCAGGTACACACGTGTCAATATGTAAGGCAGATAGAAACAGAGATGGTATTCATAAAATTAAATTCAGATCCTTTCCAAATTAATGATAGAAACAGAGAAAGCCAGTTACATTTCATCAGTTTAACAGATTTTTTGGCACTTCCTTCCTAATAAAGTAGAAATAAATTTAAATCTTTGAGGACTGTGCAGACCACGATACCTTGCTTTCCACAAAGGAAAAATCTAATAGTAAGGGAAACATTTCAGACTTAAAAAAAGGAATTTTAAGATCAGAAGCAGACAGAAATCAAGGGTCAGAGAAGGGGAGTATAAGCTTGAGGTGATGATAATAGGACAGGGAAAACCATTACTTAAAATACATCCATCAAATTAAGAAGAGCAAAAAAGTGCTTTCATTTTCTTTGATAGAGAGCAGCATTTCTCTTGAGAGTGCTGTAACATCCTGAGGACACCACAGAAGTAGCATACCAAGAACTGATCATCTGAAGAGCAAGTTTTTAATACAGCACCTTCACTCAATATTGTGATGAGTGAGATTTATCAATTTGAATATAAGATCCAATTTTGTAATATTAAATCACAGGAGATTTTTACAGAGGACTATTTTATTTAAATCCTTGAAAGTTTCTTGTCCTTAAATTTCACAGGGATAATTTAAATTAAGCACAAAAACTTCTTCTTCAGTACATCAGGATGAAATAGGCTTTTAGAAAATGTCCAAGTCTTTATTTGAAACCATCAAGAGATGTGAAAACCTATCACCAGCATTGATACACTGTCTTCCATAATTGATGAAAATGCACATGTTATTTCCAAAGTGAATATCTAGTTTCATATTCCAACTACTGGTTCTTGTAATGATGAGGGGATAAAAGAGCTCTGTAGTATTTAATGTACTTTCTTTTCTACGAAGACACTTACACACTGTCATAAAATCACCTTGCAATCTTTTTTTTGATGTGATCTCTGTTTCACTTTAAGAGTCCTTCTCCAAATCTTTCATCACTTTTGCTAGTATTTTTTCCATTAACTTTCCCTAATTTTTATTCTACTTTAAAAATACCTAAAGACCAGAATTGTAGAGAATATCCTGATAGCATTCCAGCACAGGCAAAATCAGCTATGTGCTCTAATTAATTTTTCCTTCCCCATGAAGGAGAGTGCTTTTAATGCTGCAGCATTGTTCTGAAAGCTGGTTATCTTATCACTTTGACTCAGATATTTTCAAACTTCTCTTTATGGGAAAAAATATCTTATTCTGCAGCTGCAAACTCCATTATTAAATTAATAGCTTTCTATCTGTCTGCAACAGGAATAATTTGAAAATTACCAGTTTATCAAACTATTCAGATTACTTTGTGATGTCTATATTCTCATTATTATTTACCATTATGTAAAGTGTTACACCATCCACATGTTTTATTGGTGTGGGTTAGATAATCCACTTCCTTACTGCCTCACAGTGCCCTGTTCCCTGTGGAATACTATTCTCCTGTATAGTGGTGATTAACTACTGATGTCTTGTTTTTAAGCCATTTAACCAATTCTTGATCCATTCAACATGCTATACTTTATGATACTGTACTGTCCCTACTATCTAGATTTATTAAACAGTGAAAATTAATGGCCTGGAAATCTTAAAAGTTCTTTCAGCTTCAGATTGCTCTAGCCTGCCTCTAGCAAAGATTGGTCGCTTTATTAAGGAAACATCAGAAATCATTCTTATACAGTCTCCTTCTGCACTAGAATGTAATCTATCATTACAATGCCATAATAACCTGTTTTCAGGCAAACAAGGCTGACACTGGCAACATAGAGGACAATTTACATTCAGGCTTTACTGGTTTTTTCCTTCATGAGGTAGAAAAAAATTCTTCAAGCACTTTGAAAATCTGCAAACATCTCATTCTGATGTAATATTCCTTTTATGTGTTCAGGAAATTTTTACCAATGATTTCCTAAGTCACCTTACAATTCTTATCAGTATTGCAATTGCATCCCCTCTATTTTCAATTCAGGAAGACAACGCACCAGGACAAGAGATGTATCAAAGTTCCTCTATCTCTTGGTGGCAAGGATGCATTGAAAACAGAAACCCATCCAATCTTTGACTTCTTTTGGATTAACTGCCATTCTTCAAGTAAGAATCGCAAGAAAAACCGCCTGCCAATATAACTTCACAGAAATACATTGTCCGTTGGCCTTATAAGTGGAAGAAACACTATGGAAGATAGTCATTAGAGAGTGTCAGGATATTATATAGTCCCTCTTAAAGTTTACTAAACTCTAAAACAGGTAATTCTGTATAGTTTTCTATAGGTTAGATGAGTTGTTGAGAGAAATGGACTCAACACTATTATTCAATATAAATCAGTAGGTCTACTTTGTTGAGCTACAGTGTGGGTTTTATAGCAGCAATTAGTTATTTTCCATCCTAGGGCCTAATGACAAAACATCCCAATTATCTTACACAAATATCAGTTTTCCTTCTTGTTTCTGTTAGATCTTGTTCCTGGCAAGGTTTGCTGCTCTCATGGCTTCATTCCAGCAAGTTTCATTGTATCTTCGTCCCAGGGTCAACCCTCACTTGCAGAGCTAAGCAACTGCATCCCAAAAAGTTGTCACTGACATATTTTTGTGCAAAGTGTGCAATAGTAACTATTTCCTCAAAATCATAATTAATTTGGTCATTTTCATGCTAACAAGCTAGAGAACATTTTTGAGTCTTCATTTGTAGTTCCTGTTTTGAAATCAATCTAAGTAAGCACTAGGAAAGGAATTATCTCCTATGTATTACTTCTGACCTTTGATAACAAAAGTTCAGATCAATATATCACAAGTTCTACTTTTGTGAAGTCTCTACTCTCCCAAAAGAAAATCTGTTAGACAAATAAAGCAGTGATAATAAGTCTCTGGAGGTGTAGGACTTATTAGTAAGATATGTGATGAAAGGACTAGAAACAATGGATGTAAATTGGAAGGGAGTAGGTTCAAGCTGGATATAAGAAAGAAATTCTTTACAGTGAGGGTGGTGAAATACTGGAATAGGTCGCCCAGAGAGGTTGTGGACATCCCCTCTTTGGAGGTGTTCAAGGCCAGGCTGGACAAGGAACTGAGCAGCCTGATCTAGTGGGGAGGTGACCCTGTGTATGGCAGGGGAGTTGGAACTCATGATCTTTAAGGTCTCTTCCAACCTGAACTATTCTATGATTCTATGATTATCAGTTCAAGAGATTTCAAGAAATTACAGCAGCATCTTCACTGAATTTCTCAGAGCCACTGCAATCATTATCACAAAGAAGGAGTTGCTCTGTATTTCTTTCCCTTGGTACAGCCTTTGTCATTAGGATGATGAATTTAATTCTGGTGTCTTGTATATTTCATAAATCACAGTGGTATGCCCTTTCCACTTTACCATCATTTCTGAATTATGGAAAATATTTCTTTTGTCATGTTTAGCTGTTGGTGTATTTTCACCTCCTTGAAAAATGTTTTAATGTCACAGCATCTTCTTAGAAAGTTGAGCAGAGGGAACTGTCTTCTGCAGAGTATAATTCAAAAATTTGAAAAGTTAATGTTCTTATTTAATTTAGCATTGTTGCCTGACACAAGTGTTTGTCACATGTGCATATAGACAGAAAGGAAGAGATGGAAGATATTATGAAATCACAGATTCAAACAGACTTTTAAAGATCAAGTAAACCTAGTACTACCATGTCCACTGCTGAACCATGCCCCTAAGTGCTACATATACTAGTTGGGGGACTCAGCCACTTACTTTCCTAGGAGGCTTGCTCCAGTGCTTAATAATCCTTCTGGTCACGTATTTTCCTGATACATGATCTAAACCTCCCCTGATGCAACTTGGACTATTTCCACTTGTTCCATTGCTTGCTGCTTATGAGAAGAGACTGACACCTACGTAGCTACAACTTCGATTCAGGGTAGTTGAAAAGAATGATAAGGTCTCTAATCAGCCTCCTTTTCTCCAGACTGAAAAAATCCAGTTCCTTCAGCCACTCCTCATAAGACTTGTGCTCTAGATCAATCACCATTCAGGGTTCACTGTCCTTCTTTGGAAACTCTCCAACACCTCAATGTATTTTTTGTGGTGAGTGGCCCAAAACTTGACACAATATTTGAGGGGGGTCTCACCAGTTCTATGCACAGGGAGATGATCACATCCTTACTCCTACTCAACATACTGTTCCTGATACAGGCCAGGATGCTGTTGGCCTGTATCAGGACCCACACTACTGACCCATATTCAGCCAGCAGTTGACCAGCATCCACACGTCCTTTTCTGATTGGCAGACAGATGGAACTACCACCTCTACTAGTAAAGACTTTAGATAAAGAAGGCACTAAGTACTTCAGTCTTCTCCTCATCCTTTCTCACTATGTTACTGCCTTCATTTCATAAAAGATGAAGATTCTCCCGAGTCCTCCTTTTGTTACTAATATATTTATGGAAACTCTTTTTAATGTTTCTTAGTATCCATTATCTATGGATGTGTACTTACACAGAAAGCATCATCTTTCTCTTAATGAAAGGCCACAGATGGCTATCAAACCATCTTTGCCTCAGCTATTATGAAAAAAACCCTGACTTCTTGGAGAAGTAACATATGTAACAGGCCATTGTTCTACAGACTCTTGTATTTCTGTAAGCATATTCAGTAAGAATAATAAGAAAATAATGAAATTACTTTGGACAGTGAGATAGTTCCACCCTCAGTACAGGAACTGTGTTATTTCTATGGATTCCTAGAATTCATTGAAGTTTGCCATTTCTAAGAGATAAACAAGGGCAGCTGTAATGAGTTTCCACTATAAGTTGCCTTTTACTTTGGATGTTAAATATTTTTAACCATGAATTATTTTAGGAATCTTCCTTATTGAAAACAGAAAATTTGTATTAAATCAAAAAGTTTTAATTCCCAGCAAAGTGATTTTCTTCATAGCAGCATTTCACCTGAAGTAAAATATATTAATTTTTCCACCTTTATGCTCCTGCTTTTCATAAGCCTCCGGAAAATGTTCCCATGAACTATTTAAAAAGCTCAGTTTATTGTGGGCTCACTTCAGCTCACCTCCAAGCAAGAGATATTGTCCTAGAAGTTCAGAAGCATTCTGATCACTAAATAGTGACTGCAAGAAACTGAGGTTATTACTCTGTTGTTCTCACATTTTTACCTGTCAAGGTGTACAGAAACTGAGAGCTAATGGAGAGAGAGTGAGTGTGGAAGTAAAATGTTTCAAAGCAAGATGAAATAATTTAAATTAACCTTCTTTCAGCATGCTTTACGCATGGACTCAAGCTATCCTCTGCATGTGTTTAATGCCATCTTAGCAATAATTCTTCCCTCCTGACTGAACACTGAGATGTGGTTTTCTGGTCCCAGAATGACTAGCTATGATTTGTAGTTACTAGCTTGGTCCCACCAAGTTCCTTTGTATTACGACTTAATTATGAGAATTTTGTACACCACATGAAGAAAATTTCCTCACTGTTATCTTGCAAATATGTTAAGAAAATCAGGTCTGGTCTGTGTAATAAAGATTCAGTGAGGGCATATTCATGAGGGCACATAAATCCGATTGCCTCATAATTCATGTTTGTTTCCATTTTGGCATAAAGTCTCTTGAAGGTGCTCATGTGTGCAATAAACCCATAACTCAATGGTTATAATCTATTACAGAAATAAAATATTCTATTACTTCTGAGCCCCTTCAGATGTTCATTGTATGGTTTGAAAAATATTTGTACAGGCATTTTCCAATTAAAAATACTTCTATTTTGTTTGTTTATATTTTAATATCAGAAAATTATATATGACTGGTGTCTGCAATAAGATTAACAATTTCAAATTTAAATTATGTTTTCCTTGCTTATAAATACTTTTCTTTTTAATAGTACATACTTTCTTAAAAATAAGCTGAATTTAAAAGAAAACTTCATATAGTGAACAAAGAATGATTTTACCCTCAGTACAGTCTCTGGAACATAGAGGGCAGTGTTACATTAATGAAAATAACATTTTACCAACTGAACCATTCAAATAGCTTATAACATTAGGAACTAAAGTACCAGTATAATATAGGATAGTGGCAGTTATGGTGTCTTGTCTGCAAACAGGCGGTGCATACAAAATGTAAGTGGAGTCATATATGCAGTGTGTATTGCTGGAATGAGTAAGAATTAAAAATCTCTATGTATCATTATGTCTATTATTATTTATTTTATTACTGTTGTCATTATTATTATTGTTGATTTTAATCTGAGTAAGATTTGCCCTTTGTACTAGTAAATGCTATGGATTGGAACCAGCTCCATACTAGACTATACTGCAGTGATATATCTTTAGCCCTCCTAACACATTTTGGAAATGTAAGCACATGAAGTACTTTATACATACAGGAGAACCTCAGTTGCTATTTTAAAGACAGAGAAACTGAGTATTTTTATTCTACTCTGCTGGATTCATGAGCAAGAAGTTTACTAATAGCAGTGCCATCCTGGTCACCAAACTGAAAAAGAAAGGGTTTGATGGATGGACCACTGGCTGGATAAGGAGCTGGTTTAATGGTCACACTCAAAGACTTGCAGTCAATGGGTCGTTGTCCAAGTNATTGAGCTGTTGGAGTGGGTCCAGAGAAGGGCAACGAAGATGGTCAAAGGGCTGGAGCAACTGCCTTATGAAGACAGGCTGAAGGAGTTGGGGTTGTTCAGCCTGGAGAAGAGAAGGCTCAGGGGGGACCTCATAGTAACTTATCAGTTCCTGAGGGGGTCCTACAGAAAGGCAGGGCTAGGACTTTTTAATGAGATATGTGATGGGAGGACTAGAAATAATGGATGTGAATTGGAAGATTCAGGTTTGACATAAGAAAGAAATTCTTTACAGTGATGGTAGTGAAATATGGGAACAGGTTGCCCAGAGAGGTTGTGGCCACCCCCTCTCTGGAGGTGTTCAATGCTAGGCTGGACATGGCACTGAGCAGCCTGATCTAGTGGGAGGTGTCCCTGCCTATGGCAGGGGGGTTGGAACTTTAAGGTCCCTTCCAACCCAAACTATTCTATGATTCTATGATTCTAAATCACAGTTGATTAGGAATGCAACTAGAGGTAAGCAATTAAGAGGAGTATTGTTCAAATAGCTGTCAGTGGGCCGATGATGCTAATTATATTTGGAAAATCAAGCCACCAGAATTCAAGGGATGAGACCTGAAAAGAAATACATCTGTGATTCTTTAGTCTTATTAAGTCTTAAAATAATCATTTTCCTGAGACCTTTAGTTTCCCTGTATGCTGTTAGGAACTTCTAGTGCTCTAAGCCACAGTGCTGTCTTAAAAACAGCTATAAATCTTGATACCTGCTATCAATTACAAAGGTCTACTCTTGTACCTTTTTTTACCTTCTGGATAAGACTTGAAGCAAATATTTCTCGAGCAGTTGTAAAATTTTAATTCTAACTTAAAAAACTGTAATTAGCTGAATGAAACAGATGTATCTGCTATAGAGAAAGAGTTGGATGCCTTAGAACAAATTAAGTGAATTGCAGGAAATGCAGAAGAATCATTCTTCTTGCAGTTTGGAAGCATTATGCATGTGAATTGGCAAGCCTTTTTTTGACATTAATAGAT
>VZTY01031799.1:0-29832 GCA_013400935.1 Turnix velox | reverse complement strand
CTCTCCTGTTCCCCATGACTTACCAAAGATGACGGAGGGTGGCCTTGCATTGACTTCTGCCAGCTCCCTCAGCACCCTCAGGGGCATCCCATCAGGACCTATGGATTTATGAATGTCCAGATTGCTTAACTGGAACCTAGCCCAGCCTGCATCAACCAAGGCACACTCCTCCTTTATCCTGACTGCCTCTGGAGTCTCAGGAGTATGATGCTCCTCAGAACATCCTCAACCAGTATAGATAGACCCAAAGAATGCGAAAAAGTGTCATTAGGCTTTAATTACCTTTCTGTATCTTTCATATTGCATTAGAGATGTGGCAACTCTTCAGCTGTTTGATCATACATCCAATTCCCAAAAGATATATTAATAGCTTGCCTTATAATTATTTTATTTTTAGCTTAATNGCACACTCCTCCTTTATCCTGACTGCCTCTGGAGTCTCAGGAGTATGATGCTCCTCAGAACATCCTCAACCAGTATAGATAGACCCAAAGAATGCGAAAAAGTGTCATTAGGCTTTAATTACCTTTCTGTATCTTTCATATTGCATTAGAGATGTGGCAACTCTTCAGCTGTTTGATCATACATCCAATTCCCAAAAGATATATTAATAGCTTGCCTTATAATTATTTTATTTTTAGCTTAATGAAATTACTGCAGTTCTCAAAAACTTGAAGACATCTAAGGTCAGTCAGATTTTCACAAATGTAAGTAGAATGAGTGCTTCTGAAAACCTTAGGCCAAGAGAATAATGGGACAAATTAGATCATGAGAGACTTTCTCTGAAGTACTTAAACTAATCAGTCTTTGAACCACTTACAGATACGGAGCTGAGACAAAGAGACTAAGTATTACAGAGCGTATTAATTCCTCCTGAGAAAAGAACTCTTCACACATGCAGGCACAATATTTTAAAAGTCAGATATATTTTAGAATCTCTGCCTCTGTGTCAAATTTATGAGAGGGGAGCAAGAAAAAGAATTATCTCAGTTTTAACCATGATGAAGGCCAAGTAGCTCTACAGAAAGTTGGTTATATCCACACTAATTACATTAATGCTAATGGGGACTGTGCTGTATGAGACTGATACAGATAATAAGAAACACCAGTTTGCTGCTTAAATTTTAAGGATTTGGGGAAGATTAAGATGCGTAAGGGAGAAACCTAAGAATGTTCATGAAGATGTAAGTATCAGATGGAGTGCCCAGACAGATAATTTTAAAATCAAATAGTAAATTAATTTTGCATTTCATTGGTTTGTGTATTCTCCTAGCCTTTAGGGAAGTTTTTACCATGATATAAACTGCAGGTTTATTTACTTGCATAAATCACTCTGAAATCTTGTTCCTTCTATTTATGCATATTCTAAAGAGCCAACTGAACTGTGTTGTGTTTGGATTGCTGCAGAAAAGGTAACTGCACCCATGGATATATTCCCCATATTTTTTGCCCCAGCTTTCTGCTAACAAGCTCAGTTCAGGGGGAAATAACACTTTGTTGATGGTGGTCCCAGGAAGATCAGACTTTTGTTTTCAGGGTCCACATCTTTGCTTTTTGTCTCCTGTATCATTTTCAGAATATAAACAGGTAAAATAGCTGTTTCAAAACCTGTAGGCTGCAAAAAATAAGGGGCTTTTAATTTCCACAGCATTATAATATTGCAGTTTTATACCTTCATTTTAATGGCTGCAAGGCTGCATATAGAGAATCAGAGCAAAAGAAACAGGAAAGAAAAGAGATCAAATCTGCGTGATGCTTTTGCCCAGTTGCAATCTTTACTTCTTGAATATTAGAGAACTACTCTAGAATTAAGAATTATGTGTTTGGACTAAATAATCCTCTGAATATTTTACATGTTAAATGTGCTTGCTTTAGATACTTTAATAAAATAATTGATTTAATAAAATATGTGCTTCTCGGCATTTACCAACATGGATTTATTTGCCCATGCAGATAAAGAAACATGATTTTTTTAATGGGTTCTTAATTTCTCTGTCACAACTGAAAGTGAAACAATTGAGGTTACTGATGCTGCACTGAAACTACTAAGAAAGGGATTCCTATAGCATAGAATGTGTTTTCTTATTTGTTATAATTTCTAAGCCCTCTTTGCAGCACTTTCATTATATAATAAAACAATTTTATTCTCTTTGGATGAAAATAACTTTTATATCTCATACATGTCTTCTGTGTGTATAGTTCCTCAACACTGCTTCTAGCTGTGCTAAGCTTATACTGTAGTTGAGCTATTAATTATCAGAAAAAAAGAATATTTTAGAGAAATGATGAAAAAATTAGAACTATTATTCAAATGCCCGTTTATTAGAAATGAGAACTTATTCCTCTATCCTTGTTACTCTGATGACAGATATTCATTGGAGGCAAAATTTAGCAATTCAAATCCCCTGTGCATTTTCTATCATTCCTACCATGCTGTTCACCAAATAACACAGACTTGAAATTTTTCTGTCCTTTGGCACATTGCAAAGAATAGGAAACTACAATTTTGTTAGAATGAGAAGACCCGACTCAAATCTTGGTAAGCTCATTCCAGGTTTAGAGAATTATCTGCCACCAAGTCTTTACACCAAATGGCAATTCATCACTGAGTAACTGACATCCACAGACCTTAAGAGTAGCATAAATGTTCATCCTGTGAATAAAGAAAGGGATACTAGAAGGTGAAGTATAACAGAACTTGTCTTTATTGAAAAGTTTCTGTATGCAAAAACTCCTTAGTACCGTAGCTTGATTCTTTCTTTTGTATCAATGGAATATAAATATTTAGAAATTCCCTGAAGTACATTAGCATTCTTATTTTATCTCAGGAGAGATCATTTCATTACCGAAGTATTCTTTGCAGACAATTTCCTCCGCATTCCTTCCACAGTGTGACTCAGTTTCTTCATGTTTCTTCTAATAAGTTGAATAGGTAACAAAAGAAAACTAATTTCTTTCTTTCCTCCTTGAAGGACTGTACAGGATGTAGAGCATTGTACAAATCAGGTAAAGATTTAATTCCAAGCAATGAAGCCTAGAACAGCTTAATGTGCTTTTAATAAGTGCGATTAATTTAATATCTTCTTTTCAGATGTCCTTTGGATTTTTTTTTTGAACTAAAGAGAATAGACAGACAAAATAATGTATAAATCACAGAATCACAGAATGACCCGGGTTGGAAGGGACCTCAAGGATCATGTAGTTCCAACCCCCCCACCTAGCAGGGCAATGTATAAAAGTGGTGCATAAGTGGTACATAATCAGTAGTAATGAGGATTATGGTGAAACTAAAACTTGATTACTGACTCCATATTGTCACAATTTTGGAGTACCAAGAAACATGTAGAACCTTGTGCATAGTTACATATGTTATTGTTAAAGTTAAATTCTTCAGTCATGGTTTCATATGGATTGGACTGGCAGGTACTCATAGTGCTATGATTTTGATTTAGAATAAAAACTGCTGGTAAAATACTGATGGTTTTAGCTGTTACTCAGCAGTCAAGGTCCTTCCTACTTCTCACACCACCCTGCTAGTGAGTTGAGAGTGCACAAATAGTTGGGAGGAGATACAGACAGGACAGCTGATTCAAACTGACCAAAGGGATATTCCATGCCATGTGACAGCATGATCAGTATATAAAGTTGAGGAAAAAAAAAGGAAAGGGGTACGCTCAGACTGTGGTGTTTGTTTAGTAGTTAAACCAAACAATGTAGTTTGTGTTCAAAATTAAAGCAGTTTATTGCCATATAATAACCATGAACTGGGAAAGAATCATGAGCTGGAACTTTGGCCTCAGCAGATCTACATTTCTTGCGTCTAGTTCTCAGAGCAGCTAGATGGAAGAATGAGAATCTGCCTTTGTAACAGGCCTTTTGCATATACTGGCATACTTCACCTCTTCCAGAGAGTGCCTTAGCATGCCAATAAGGAACAGAAAGGGTAACTATCAGGTGTGATATTAAGCAGAAAAGATAAAGAAAGAAACAAAATACCTGAATATTAAACACAGTCATTAACATAAAGGTATTCTGGTCTACCAGGCTCAGCTGATTCTAACTCTAAGGAAAAACTATTACTACCAAAACTTTTGAAAGACTTCTTGCTTACATTCGTCCTTGTTTTAGCACTACACTCTCACCTCTAAAGTGATAAATAATTAGTATTTTTATCTCCGTAAATCCTATGTGGTCCTTGGATGATGAAGTGGTTGCGTACGCATTGAAAAAGGGTGAAAAAACCAGAAGCCTGAAGTCCTTGCAAATTCATTGCAGGTTGCATTTTTAACTTGGTTATATATCACATATTCATAAGATATGCAGAAGAGAGGCAAGTAGTAAGGTGACAAAGTTTTCTAGTAGTATTTAATTAGTCAAGGTAATAAAAGCAAAATCTGGCTGTGAAAAGTTGCAGTTTACAATACTGAATGAGCAGTAAAAGATGAAATTCAATGGTGATAAATGTAGAATAATGAGCAGATGGAATAACCTGTATGTATATAAACAATGAGAGAGCATAAATAATTTGTGAATACTCAAGAAAAAGCTTCTGGGCTCATTGTGAGCAGCTCCATAAAAATATCAGATCCATCTTCGGAAGTGCTCAAAATCTCCAAATACAACATTTGGAATGACTGGGAAAAGATTAAGCAACAAAATAACAAAAATATTTTGGGCTATGCATAAGCACTTTGCAGTTCTGTCGCTCCTAGTCTCAGGAATATAGGAAAAAGTAATATAGGAAAAAGTAACATAGTAAAAAGAATAATGAAACTTACAGAGAAGTTTTGTGAAAACAGTCTTTAAGGGCAGAAGAAGAGGTAACTGTATAACATTAGATGTCAATAGAATCATGAATTATTTGGAAAGTGTGAATAAGTCTGTTGAATAAAATTCTCAGGGAGTATATTTTGAAGAAAACAAAGAGCAACACTTTTTACACAAAACTTCCAAATTGTGTAGCTTATTGTTACAGGAAGTTATACATGACAAAAATATGAGTTCATAAAAAAGACAAAACTGTGAAAGATTATGTGCAAGCCAACCTACTCATGCAGTCAGCGATGCTTTCTAGATAAGTTTATTAGAACTATTGATTTAATCAGCAGAAAATTGTCTTATCCTTTTTGGATAGTTTTAATTTCCATTACTGGTGAAACATCTAGAACTCTTTCCTATATACCAAGCACATTATATACAAATTCACCACCATGCTTTTGGAGATAAGAGAATATTTTCTATGCTGGCTGAAGATGGAAATTAAAGCCCAACACGAGGTTCCTTAGATCCATGGGATGTTAAGCAAATGCCTACTTGGGATTCCAGAGACCTAGAGAAACATTAGTACATATAATAAAATATGTTTTTCTTGAAATTTTGGAGTAAGTTTTAAAAATTCAGTGTATCTCTTCATGTATCTACAGTAAAAAACCTTTGTGAAGCACAGGCAAGAATGTGGAATATGTCACTGGCATTATTTAGAGATGAGAAAATATAGTTTTAAAAAATATTAGTATGTAGAAGATAAAAAATCAGAATTAGTGAAGACGTCTTTAATTTCCTTTTAGTTGCCTTTACTCAATGTAAAAATAATTGCGAGGTATAGTTAAGAATATTTGAAAATTTTCAGGCAAAATCTTGCTTTTCTGATCTGAGCTAATATATATGTGTGCAGAGTTAAAACCACTGTACTATGTATTTCTAAACAAATATACTACCAAAAGAAAATGAAGTGTTTTTGTAGCATGAGATGAAAGGTATGTGTTACATGCCCAGTTATGTGCATGAGGGCATGTGAAAGTACAAAGTCAACTGGAATAATGCTGGAGGAGTGTGCAGTATGCAGTTTTTTCCTTATTGCCTTTGAGAGTAGTCCTGGAGTGAACTATCCCTGAATGAGCCTCTTTGTAGAATGCTAATAAGGGAATCAGCAGCTGTGTGGATCAAAAACTTGAATGGTTTAAAAGAACTGCCTCAGCACAGAAATGAGGCTACAGATACTACAGCCAAGCTGATGGACTTGGTATTGCTATTTCTAACAAGAAAGGCTTGTACCTTTTGATCTGCAAATCCCAGACAACACTCCACCATGAGGCAACACCACTGGAATAGTTAAAATGCACCACCAGAGATAAATAACTGAATCTTTGTTTCTTTCTCACCTGAACTAACTTCAATGTGGCATTCATATATCCACATTAGCCTTCTTGACTCCCTTTAACCATCTATTGCATTAAGAATAGCAGATAATATGTCTGTTATCAAGTGAGGAAATATGGCTGTCTTTAGCAGCTCCAAGAGGCAAGGTATGGTAATTATTTGATAAATTTTACTTCAATATGAAAAATTAAAAAACATAAACTTTCTATTCTGCATTCTTTATTTCTCACTAAAAGCTTGTCTACAGTAAAGTAGAACAGATTACTCTATATTTTTGACCTGAGACCCTGAGGCAGCACATGAACTCTGATCTTAAATAATTTGGCCTTATTTTCTGGCAAAAACCCATTAGAGTTAAATTTGCAGTCAAAAGAGGAGTAGTGAATTGTACACAAATTTTATGTAAACTACAATTTTTGTATTGAATAGTCTCTACTTTTTTTTTCATATGTTAAATATTTTAGACTCTTACTCACTACTCACCTATAATTAGCCTTTAGCAAAGGGAAGTTCCAAGTTATAACATTTCTAGTAAATTTAGAATAAAAATAGAACTATTTGGCTGCTGCAAAAATAGACTTACTAGCAGAAGAGACAGTGTTTTTCCTGAATACATGTAAGAATCCTTGTAAAAAGGGGTTTTCTTCATTGCTCCATTGTATAATCCAATCTTATTTATACTTTGTTGTAGCTATAGATTCCATCATTTCAGCACTTCTATCTTATTTTCTGAAAAATAAGTGCTTCCTTTTCACACATATCAGTTGATAACACAGCTTCACTGGAAGAGAGATGAGGGTTTTTTAAACAGACGATAGAAAAAAAGCCCCAGATAAAAGGAACCATTTTATGCATTTCAGTCTATAAGCAATCAGTTGCATCAAGAATTTGTCTACATATACATTTTTTAACAGTACATAAAAGAATCAAAGTGTAACCTGTACTATGTAGTGCAAGACTTGTCCATCATACAACATTAATATCGCCATCTTAGTCTTTCATGTTTTCTGTACAACAGTATGAATAAGTTATTAAAGTACATGATTTCTTGTTTCATTTGCTCTTGATTGTGACTGAAATGTCCAATATTCCCATTACAATATACAAAAAAGGACTGTATTTTCCTGTATATTTCCAAGGTTTAAAATGCTCATGTATTCACTGGAAGTGCCTGAAAGAACATTTAGCTTCCTTTTATACTGTTCTTTTGTGGTTTTATTTCCTCAGATTCATTTTACACAGGTGCCTCTTTTGATGTCAGTTGCTGCCTGTAAATGGCCATGTACTGTAAATTTTAATGAGATGAATTCTTTGAATTAATGTATTTACAGAAGCTAAACATTATTTCCCCAAAGCCTCTACAAATTCCATACTTCCCAGACATACATCAGATTCTGTGCTGGGGCTGCGTGACAGCTTGGAATCAAAACACATAAAGAGCTCTTAGTTTGTGAGAACAGAAACCAAAGGCTAAAGTTTCTCCAGAGACTTTGCCAGTTATGCTAATCATAACATTGCACGTGTTTAAAAAGTAGTTTCATTCTATTATATCAATGAATTTCTACCAATTTTGAATATTAAACATTCTTTATTTTTAGAGTATTTGATAAAAATACTGAATAAAAAAAGAAGTATGGATTACAAAATTCTAATTGAATCTTGTGGCACTCAAGTGTGACTTTTAGGATAAACAGCATGGATGCAAATCAGACTTAGCAAAGGGAGACCCTTTATTTTCTGACTTCAAGCAGGTGCTTTTAAAGTAATTCCTGTGGCCAGTGGTAACAGAAGGAGTAGTGACACTAATGTTTTCTTTATAGTTTTCTTCTAACCTTCTTACAGATAAATTGAATTGACATCAGTTTTTATGAGTGAACAAAAAAGATTTAGCTCTTTCTGAGGTGCTTTAGTAAGGAACTTTAAGCCTTCTCTTATCAACCTTCCTCAATACAGAAAGAAGACGTCATGGAGTTCACTGTTCAAAAAATAGTTTAGTTCTTTTTCTGCTCCAGAATTGATCATTATAAATAAACCAGGTTCCTTATTTCAAGTGAGCCCTGCCAGAATGAATGGGAGGAATGAATAGGGACACAGAAGCAGCAAAGTCAGAGATATACCCCAAAATTATGCATCAGCTGGTGAAGTTTTATTAACAGTGTCTGCACTGATCAAATTGGGACAGAGGAATGCCAGGCATTTCCTGCATGCTGAAGTCAATACACTGATTTATCCAAAATTGGGAAAAAATTCTGAAAATGTACATGCTGTAAATGAAAATCTGCATTCATCATCTGTTACTCTCTATGGCAAAGGCTTGCTTAATATTCTCAGAGATGCTACCAATTTTTGCTAAAGTTTAAGGCTGCCTATTGAGAATTATTCAATGTAAGCACCGAATAAGAATACCTGCTAATAATTCAAACATAATTTGAACATTAAAGCATGTTGTGGGTCAAGACTGGAGAGTAAAATTGAAATAACAGCTAAAATTACAAAATATAGGTTCCAGGAACCTACAGAATTCAAAATCTTAGGGAGTTCCTTTTTCTGTGTTCAGAAAAAAAACTGCCTTTGTTCTGTTCTTTGGGGGAATAATTCTTGAGAGATGATTAAAAGAGCGAAAATATTGAATGCAGATGCAAGGTTAGTGGGGAGCATTAAAATCATATTAAAAGGGACTATTCCCATTTCTCATATTAGATCAAAGATTATTTCGGTGAGTTTTAAGTGTTTAAATCTTCTAATTTGAAATACATATTTTATGCAGTCTAGAGAAAACTTAGGCTGAAGGGAAACTTAACACCACATTGACCTGCGGTAATGGACTCAGAAAAATAGGTCTTCTACTGTGTGTCCATTTTTCCTCCTTGTGCAAACTCACAGGCTCGCAAAGTAGAAGTTCCTTCATGACTAATTGTGATCACTGAATCATAGAATCATAGAATAGTTTGGGTTGCAAGGGACCTTAAAGATCATTGAGTTCCAACCCCACTAGATCAGGCTGCTCAGTGCCATGTCCAGCCTGGTCTTGAACACCTCCAGAGAGGGGGTGGCCACAACCCCTCTGGGAACTACCCTCACTGTAAAGAATTTCTTTCTTATGTCAAGTCTAAATCTACCCCCTTCCAATTTACATCTGTTGTTTATGCTCCTCCCATCCAATATCATATTAAAAAGTCCTAGCCCTGCCTTTCTGTATGACCCGCTTAGGTACTGATAAGTTACTATGAGGTCCCCCCTGAGCCTTCTCTTCTCCAGGCTGAACAACCCCAACTCCTTCAGCCTGTCTTCATAAGGCAGTTGCTCCAGCCCTTTGATCATCTTCGTGGCCCTCCTCTGGACCCTCTCCAATAGCTCAATGTCCTTCTTATGTTGAGGGCTCCAGAACTGGACACAATACTCCAGGTGGGGTCTCATCAGTGCCGAGTAGAGGGTCAAGTGCCGAGTAGAGGGGCAAGAAGTCCATTACTTCTTTGTAAGTCTTCACATAAGAAACTATCATGACAAAAAGCTGCTTGAGTCTTGAATCTTCTTTGTAGACAATAATCAGTTAAAATATATTCTAATACTGTTGGGAAGAACTTATAATCTATGGGAGAAGAATGACTGTGCTTTATCTTTATGTTCAGTTTTCACCTGTTCTTATCCAACAGTATACTGCGTTTAATCTGGCTTTTGATCAATGCTCTGAAGACTGAAGTTTACCAAAGAGCATTTTGTGAGGTATTGTGACATGTATGGTAGTTGTCAGGGTCAGTATTCTCTGCATGATTCTAGGCTAAGTATCTTACTTGCACCATATGTTCATGCAAGTTTTGATGTTTTCCAGTCTCACAGTTGCTTAATTTATAGGGTTTTTTGCTTTCTAGATAAACAACTTATGCACTATTAGAAAAATGGTAAGCCGAGGGAGACTGACTACATGTAAAGATAACATGGAGAATGAAACTAGTATACAGGAATATCAAATTTTACATTTGTGCTTGCTGAAAAAGCTGCATTCAAAATGCAAGCTTTAAAGATTTTTTAAACATAGCAACATTCTTTAGCAAGTCTAAAGCAGTGGAATCATTGATCACTTTGGAGTTTATGTGGTTATACTTGCATTTTATTAAGCTGAAACTGGTGTTTCACATTAGTATGCATAGGATCTATGCATACTACTAATTCTAGAGAAGCTGGGTGTAGCTTCATTCTGTATGGAAAGACATGCTATTATTGATCCAATTAGCATTCAAGTGAGATGCCTGTCTTAAATTTTAATCAGTCATATTTGTTGCACACAAGCAATAGTTGATGTGGTCCTACAGTAACTTGAAGAAAAGCATCATAAAATTATCACAATAATAATCATTATTATTTAATTTTTAATTTCTTTTTTTTGTGTGTGCTATGCATGGATTGCAGTTATATAAAGTCTTTTGTTTCTCTTTCAAAAGCTGAACAGATTTCTTGTCAGAAATGTCTACAACACAAATACCTGAAGTTTCCTCAAGTTTCCCTTCACTGTAATGAAGCTGTTTTGTATTGCTTTATATGTGGAAATGGTAATCAAACATGAAAACTTGTATTAGCTGCCTTCTTCCCCACATAGACATTTTATCAGTTTAGAGAAGAAAGTATTCTAGAGTAAGCAGGCGTGGTAGTTGCCCAACCAACTTGTGGTGGACCTAGTTAAACTTTTTCTGGGGCAGTTCTTATTTACAGTGATAGTTTTTTGGCTCCTCTGTTTGTGATGTCTTCTAGATTAGAAATAAGATATTCAGCAGACTGTCAGGTGCAGCAATAATTGATTGAATAGGTAGGTAGATTACTGAATGGCTGTAGCTTCTAAGAACATATTTTCTTTAACTCCACTAGGATTTACATTTCTTTCATTCTGTAATGAAACTATTATAATGATATTTTATTCTTGGTCACTGTATCACACATAGTGGATCTTCCCATGTTTCTCATAACTGAAAAATCTGATCTTCAAGGTTTTTGAAGTGCAGCATTTTCATATTTTTTCTTTAATTGTGACTGATATATTATCATATATGTTTAGGTTGCAAGACAAATTATTATACAGATTCAAATTAATTTCTAGAAATTACAGGATAAGCTGATTTATTTCCTACATCTGAGAAACTGACAGAGCTCATTGATGGGATACATGAGCAGAATAATATGATTTCTTGTTCCCTTTATTTTTTTTCATACTGTTCAAAGCCAAATTAAGTAAGTTGTTCAGGTATAATATTTAGAAGTGCTTAAATAGCTTTGTATGAATGCATTGACATGGACATTATCATCAGAGCTAAGCTGCTTTGCCCACTCTGGGAGCAAAGCTGCTTTCAGTCTGGGAGCTAAGTGACTTAGCTGAGGCCCAGAACTATTATACAATGTGCAAGACTTCTAACCTGGAACCATCTCTCAAATTATTTGCCTGCTATGTAGACAGTAGAGTTTGACTCCGTCATTTTGAAACACATCATTGATCTCTTTTGAGTACTTAACCCAAAATGGAGAGGATTCATTGCCCTGTACACTAAGGATCTAAAACACAGTTTAGCTTTGCTATCTAGGCTGGAATATAGAAAGTTCTCTGGGGGAATTTTTTCAGTGTAAGACATATATCTAAATATAATGTTTATGTTTGTTCCATCCATTGAAGAAATATATTGAATTGCTTGATAGTGAGTGCCTATGAATTAGGTGATTAAAGGTAGATGGGTTCTACTAATGGTGAGAAAATTGTACTAAGTATTTGCAGAAGAGACAGAGGCAAATCCTTCAGTGTGATTTTTTCAGGATCCTTCCTTTAAAACAGATAGCACCACAATGTTAAAAATACATATCCATAATTCAGTGAATCATTAAAGCATGTCAAGCATTATTAGTCCTCTTCGAATTTTCTGTTCAGTAATTTTATTTCTTAGCCAAGTCTCCTCTAACTCTCTAAAATTAAGAGCAAGGTGTGCAGAAGGCTGTTCTGAAATTCATATTAATAATTTGTATAGTCTATGCCAAGGAATAGTATGCACAGAGACTCGTTGCTTACAACCAAGGTCAGCAGATTGAATTATTTGTCCTCTCGGAGGTTCAGAAATGGAAAAGTATAGAGGCATCTCACTTGCAGGAAAGAGAGAACAGGACAGGTGACCCCAAATTGACCAATAGGAGTCTTCCATCCCATACTGTTCCATGCTCAGTATAAAAGCTAAGGGATCAAAGAATCAGCTTTATTTCTGCAATGATCCTATTCTGAGAAGAATCCTATCTGTTCATCTGCCTCTGATCCTGATCCCTGAGTTCCTGGCTCCACCTGTTGCTGAGTCCAGGCTGGGATTCCCCAATGACTGCTGATGACAGCACCCCGGGAGCGTAACATGGTTTTGTATACACCATATTCCTTTATTCCCTTATTTTCCTTTTTTTTAATAATTAATAATTAATTAAAGTAGTTTTGAATTTTCGAAACCCATGAATAACTCTATCCCCTCTCCTTCACTCTCCATGTGCAAGAGATAGGAGGAGAAGCATATGTCATAGGCCATTTTCTGGGTGAATTTGACCCAAAATGACAACCTTTATAACAATAAAAATAAGGAGATAGGTCGCGATATTGGTGTTTGACTATCAGGCGATATCATTATTCAGAGTCAGAGCAATGTCTCCCTCTGGAATAAAAACCCGTCATAGACTTCTTAAATTGAACTAAACTCTACATATGTATTTCCATTCTCCTATTTACCTTGTGCAAGAAAGATACAAATCTGTTGTTTTTATTCTCAGCACAATACAAGCTAAAAAGTAGTATCATTTCCATGCTGTTGCCTGTACTAATCATCTTTGCATTAGAAGGGAGTACATTTTTTGCTATTATTATAACTTTTTTTGGAAAAATTTTGTGTTCTCTAATTACCAGTAACAAACATAGAACATCCCCTCACAGTAAGCAAACCATAGTCTTCATTTTCATGCTTAAATATGCAAATATATTAATTCCAGTGAGCTAAATCTTCTTCACTAAGGGCAATAGGCTGGAGCAGAGATTAGTCCCCAGAGATCTTATGAATGCTATGAAAAGGTGAAAAATTTTTCAGATGTTGATTCAGTACAGCTGAAAAGAAACAAAGAAAAAAAATAGCTAATTAAGGTAGTCAGAGTGAATTTTTTACAAATTTCTCATTGAATCATACAAAGAATCTTCAAACTTGCACATCACACATTCTGTTTTAAAAAGAATGAAAGACAGGGCGGAGGTTGCCTCACAGTTTCTCTGATCATCACCTTTATAAACATTTAAATTTTATTTTCCTAAAGAAGAAGAAAATCAATACACCAAAGATTTATATCATTGAATGTCATAGCTGATTACCTATGCAAGAAGAATGCAATTTTTATGCTTTATTTAAAGCTAAGCCATTTTTCCATAGCTGATTACCTATGCAAGAAGAATGCAATTTTTATGCTTTATTTAAAGCTAAGTCATTTTTCCTAAGCAAATCTAGTCAGGCCGGACAGGTTTAATTTTTAAGAATGCTTGGTACACTCTGGTATAAATTTGTAAATTATGATATGTTTTTAGAATCAATGTTTTCCTAAATAAAACATTCAGCACAATTCTAGTATGCATAACATTTCTGCAATAATTTGCAATGATATTAAGACCATATTTTTTCATAGTAAGATGCAGACACTGTGAAGTACTTGAAAATACCATTCACTAACAATTTATTTCCAGATGACTTACGGTTACTGTGTGAGACAAAAGTTATTTATTATGAAATTTCAATAAACTGGCTTCTCTTTTTAAACTTGCTTCTTTTTCTAAACTTGGTTCTTTTTCCAGCTAGTAGACTGAAGTTCTATACAGAACAAGATGTGCAAAGAATGTGTTAAAATTCTAATGAAATTCAAAAATCATTGTTAAAAAGATACATAATGATTGTCTGGCACTCATTTTATATTTATATTTGTAAAGGTATAAATAGTTGCTTTTGTGTTATATAAACTGTGTGTGGCCAAAACAGGCCCCAGTTCCAAAGACCTATCAATTTTGTTTCATTATGTGCAGTGCACGTCCAACAAGATACTCTCAAAAAGTGACCTATGTGTTTGATGATGTGTTTCCTCTTGAATCTGTCACTGAATTACACACACATTCTTCGTAAGACCTGAGGAGAGGAGAATGTGAAAAGGCAAGCCCACATCTGAACCTGCGTTCATGGGAGGGGAAAAGAAGTCTAAAACTATAACCATGCGGACAGTGCCAGCTGCTGGGAGAAAGCCCTTCTCTGAAAGGTGCATGCTCAGGTCTGCATTCACATTCACATTTGTCATAACATTTCTACTTATGTTTTAATTATCAAAATGTATGAATAGTAATATCAAAATTATAGGTATTTGATTTTATTTATTTAATAGAAATTCTGATATAATGAAAAATAACTACCACTAATTCCCCCATCACACACAGATCTGTACCTTTTCTAGTTTATCCTTTCTCTGAAACCTCATTAAGGCACTCTTTACCTTGTGTAGTCATCATGTTTCCTGGCAGGAAGCAGAGAAATTCCAGTATCGACTACCAATGAACATAAAAGACAAAGCAGAAAACACAGATGTTATAACAAGACTTAATCTGACAAATATATACCCAGCAAATCCTTAAAATTGTACTTGAAGTTAATGGCAAAGTCCCTATAACTTAAAGCTACAATGGAGTTTTGGCAACAACACTTGAGTTTGTCTTAATTATTCTATCTAGCTTTCCTTTAGCCTGTTGGTTCTGAATGCTTTGCACATCACTGCTAGGAGCAGCGATTACAGGAGCCCATATGTAATAGTGGAAACTAGAAACAGGCAGCACAATTTTCTTCTCAGTGCACTTGGTTTACCTAGGTTGAAATGCAGATCCACCCATAAAGACAGAATCCTGTCTTAGCTAGAGTTTTGAAGCAAATCACTCTACTCCTTTAAAGTGAGCACAAGTGAAAAGAATTTTCAGCCTCTTCAACAAGTTGACAAAAACCTGAGAAAATTATGCGTTGGATGAAAAAGGTTAAAATAGAAGTGTTTATAAACAGGCTTCCCTTTTTTCGTGTATTCTGACAGGATAGCTCCTTTGAATTTGGACCTCAGCCATCAGGTTTTGTCAGTTTTCTAGTATACAGATAATTTTACAGCCACAGCTGAAGTCTCTAAGAAACTTTTTCTCTACCTTATTTTCTACCACCTTTGAGATGTCACAGCATACACTACAAGCGTCCAGCCTGTCTTTTCTAAGGTAGAATTCCTGCTTACAATTTTTTCCAGCTCTCTTTCTCTCTGTCTTGTTTTAAGAATGTTTCACACTCCGGAATGTTTTCTGACTCTAAACATAAAATCTTCTATCCTATCCCATCAGAACTTTCCAAAAGGCTGACAGCAACAGCCATAAACAGAACATACATCCTCCTTCCCTGCTGTCCAGCTCCAACTTCTTTATATAGTAACATCCACCTGCAGCTAAAAAGCAAAGCAGATAACATTTCTTGCAACTTGCTTTTCCTGATCCCTGCAACAGATTGCTCCTTCAGAGTACTTTTTTTGTTTACTGCAGTGTAGATAAATGCATGATTTAAAATATTTAATACATGACTGAAAATAATTTTCTTGGGCAAATTGGTAGGTTTTCCCTGTATCTCCATCACGATCCTGAAATAGTGAAATTTTTGGGTTTTTTCCACAAGAACTTGCAAGACTTGAGCATTCATCTATGTAAAGCATTCACTCCATAGAGAAACAAATGTACTTCAATATTAAATTGCATACATTCAATATAACTTGTAGCCCATCACACAAGCTCTCATTTCTAAAATTCCAGTAGATAGAAATAATTCAAACATTCCTATTTTTCACTCACACATCAACTATTCATAATGCATAATCTATTTTGGCAGAAGGATAGGCATTGGATTAGAATAATGGTTGTTTATTTTTAGACATTAATCTGTATTCTTGCTTCAGCTTGAGAACTGCAGTTACCATAATTGGATGTGTTTTTTTCTGGTTACTGATATTCTCATATTCTAAGTAAACAGATAGTGACATGTTACAAGAATAGAACAAATATTGTTGGTAAAGTTTGAGGCAATTGTGAGCAAAAAGGTTCAAAATGAGCCTCTAACACCTAAAAACAGAGGTGACAGGAAAGTTGAACATCCTAAGAATGCTTATGCCTTGCGAATAGGGTCAGATGAAAAATGTTCCTCTTGAGAAATCTTTTCACTGACACTTATATGTTCTCAGATTACAATGAGCACAGAATTTCTATAAACCCAAGCCCAACAACTAAGGAACGTGGATTCCATTTCACAAGAATAAGCTGAGAACACTCAACTTGGAGATGAAATCTCTGTAAAAAATAGCAGTGCATCAATTGTCTAACTGAAATTAAATTGCATACATTCAATAAGTATTTTTTTAAAAATTCTTCAGCAGGTGTGGAAATACATGTGAAGAGTTCCCCCTACCAGACTATACAAAAATGATATTTCAGTGATGTAAATTTTTGCATTATATATACTCCTAGATGAAAACCAAAGGGATTTGTTTATCTTTATTTTCTATCAAGAATCACTGATATTTCCATCAAGTTCTATACACTTGATGCCTTCTTGTAATATTAATCAACTATAGGCAGAATAGAAATCAATACTGCTCTGAAATATAGCCATGCAATACCAAAAAATGAGCATGAGAAAGGTAGTCTATGCAGTGTATTTCTGAATGCTTTTGAAGAATGCACTAGCATTGCAAAGAAATTTTTTTTTCTCTTAAGGCATCTACAGCTATGCATTTTATGTGGCATGTCTGATGTTAGGTTTTAAATTCCCTTAACATCATTATTAAAGTCTTAAGAGTGTATTCTGATCACAGATACTCCAGTGAACATCTGGTACAACTCCTCTGAGGATCTTTGGAGTTATTCTAATTTACATTGTTGTCACTTGATGTCAGATTGATGAAAACTTGGTTCTACAATCCTACTTTCCACAAGTTGTTTATGTGTGCAACTTTGTGGCTAACAAGAAATTTTATGCTGTTATCCCCAGTTCTGAAGTTCTCAGCAAACCCTTAACTTTGCAAGGACCTACAAGAATGCTTTATTTACCCTTGGAAAAGGTAACTCTGGAGAAACTCTAAGTATATTGCCGGATATATTGCATTTTCTGATATAATTGCATAATTTAACTAGTTAATTATAGTAGCGTATACTCCTGTTGATATCATCTTTGTTTTAATCAAATGTGATAAAACATAGAATAAGTTGTCTGCTACTGATACAGAGGAATAGTCCAGATCGCACTCTCAATAAGGTAAAAGAAAGTAAATAATGGAAGATTAAAAAGAGTATTCAGACTTTACTGAGAAGTATGATTTAACCGCTGGTTTTTATGGGGTTTTTTTGTCCAGTGATAGCCTAGTTTCTAGACTTTTTTTTTGTGGAGTTTATATTCCTCCATGCATTGTGGACACTCTTACACTTGCCTTGCTTCAATTAAAATTGTCAGTAATTACTGATAACTTGTGCATATTCTTCTTGCTTCTCTAGAAGATTAAGTGTAAAAGTTTCTGTGATTGAACTAAAAACTCATACAATGGAAGAAGACTCAGAGGAAAGACAGAGATATGTGTTCATGCAGCTAAGCTCAAACAAGGACAACAAAGGAAGTGAACAGAGTAATGGTAACGAATAGGTCAGTACAAAGGAATCCAGAGGATGACCACTACTTGAGATAGATGGCTATGTCTGTTGTCAGGATTAGCTAACTCCATCAGTAGAGTGCATCTGTCAGTTGTGTAAATGGCTTTCCCAGTATCACTTGAAATGTTGTGAATGTCTTGAACGCACAACAACCAACCTATAGAATCAGTTGTGGAAAGAGAACGGTAGGTTGAGTAATTTCTTCTCTGAACACCTAGTGACCATTCCATGAGCAAGTAATGATATCTGTTACCTGATATATGAAATGTTAACTTAAAGCTACTATTCAGATTGAGCAAGTCAAGATTGAGCACAGGATAACAAGGGTTCTCTTGCTAATATCAACAATCCTCATCTTTTTAAAATAGATTAAAAGTTACCTCTGAGCTTACAGCTCTGACAGAACGCAAATATTTTTCAAAGGAAATATAATCTTTCCTGACACTTGCAGTTCATTTTCTTATCCTAATATCTGTATCACTTTTTAGACACTAATTAATCCTCTTAACATTACACGGATTACGTTCCAACATGATATGAGTGATCTAGGATATTAAGAAGGATCTATATGAAGAAACTGGTAAATATTACAATTTTGCAGTGAGTTATAAAATATTTGATGTTATATTTATGTATAAACATAACACTTCTGTGAAGGAAAACACTTGCTATTCATAAGACTCTTCCATTGATCTTTAACACATCTAGTCAGTAAATATTTTTTTTCAAATTTTGGTATTATGTTTCTCATTCTCTTCCCCAAAATAGCCCTAATGGATACCTCATAAAGAGACTAGAACAATTATTTCTCATATTTTTAAGTTATTAGATTCCAAGTTTTGCATGGGCCTACTAAATCTTCAGACAGTATTTGACAGTATTTATCACAATCTATGAGGAAAAGCTATTTATTCATAGTCACTTATAAGAAAGCCTACCACCTCTGAAATAAGCTCTAACAATGAGTAATGTCACTTATGCACATGCCCCAAAAATTAAAAATAATGAGTACTTGTAATTTGAAGAAATTCAAGATATATCACAACTGAGCATAAAAGTACTTGCTTTGAAGCTAAAAAATCCCTACAGGTTTCCACTTAAAAGTTAATCTGCTACATTCTTTGATTTAGAAGAAAAACAAAAGAAGAAATTTATAGAATTGTTCATTACAGTGACCGCAGTTTTACTGGATTATATGGGCTGAAAAATCAACCTCATTTAGGAAGCTAAATTATTTTCATTGTTACATTTTCTTTCATCATCCTTCATTAAGAAAATCTGTTTCAAGCCATCACATTGCCTAGTATGAGAAGTAATAAAATCAAATAAATCTCAGGAAAAATAATACTATCATTACTTTCCTGTCTGAAATTGTATGAGTCTTTTACAACTGAATTTATAGAAGTATTATTAAAACATTAAAATTTTAAAAATAAGAATTTTTACCTAAATTTTGACATGTCTACTATGGGGTTTTATGGAGCAGGGTGAGTTTTATCTCTTTAAACATAAATTAACAAGTGAGCAATGTCTAAAACAGATGCTTAAGCTTGTCCTAAGAGTCAATGAATATGGGTTGTTTCAGCACAAAACTATTCCCATTTTATCACTGTCTAGAACTATCTGAAAGATAGTCTCTTTTCTCAAGTAACAAGTGATAGGATGAGAGTAAGGAGCATCAAATTGTACCAGGAGAGTCTTTAGACTGAATGTTAGGAAACATATTGTCACGTATTGAAACAGACTACCTAGAGAAGTAGTTGAGTCATCTCCTCTGAAGATATTTAAAAACCACAGTTGTTGCACTTGGGGACATTGTTTAGTAGGGGTTTTGACAGTGTTAGGCTAATGGTTGGAACTGATGATATTAAAGATATTTTCCAACCTAAGTGATTCTATTTCTAAGATTCTAGGTGTCCTCTGATGAATCATTTCCTGAAAGTAGTACCATTTTCTCAATTGACTGACAACAATATGTCTCCATAACTTATATTCACATATTTTCAAAACAAATTTCAAGTAAACTGGTTAGAGGTTAAATTGTCCTTTTCTGCAAATGCAAAAATCTGCTCATAAATGTTCAGACAGAGATAAATATCCTTTTAAATATGTTCTTAAGCATGCAGCAAATTCTCCAATATGATTTCAGGCTCTGAGTCAGAATATTCATATATCATAGAGTTGTTTGGGTTAGAAGGGGCCATAAAGATCATTGAGTTCCAACCCCTCTGCCATAGTTAGGGACACCTCCCACTCGACCAGGTTGTTCAGTGCCTGGTCCAGCCTGGCCTTAAATACCTGCAGAGAGGGGGCATCCACAACTTCTCTGGGCAACATGTTCCAGTGTCTCACCACCCCCACCATAACGAATTTCTTTCTTATATCTAGTTTCAATATCCTCTCTTCCAATTTGCATCTGTTACTCCTAGTCCTGCCATCACATATCCTATTAAAAATCCTACCCCTGCTTTTCTGCAGGCCCCTTTCAGGTATTGGTAAGTCACTGTGATGTCCCACCTATCCTTATAAGGGGGGTACTCCAGCCCACAGATCATCTTCATAGCTCTCCTCTGGAAACTTTCCAACAGCTCAACATCCTATGTGCATACCTGTGACTTAATGAGATCTAGAATAGTGAATTCACTAGTTAAAACAGTGGTTAACATAGTTCATGTCTCCACAGTACTTTATTAATTCTTCCTTCCTTTTTAAATGAAAAAGCACTTCAATTAGAGAAAGTGCTCTTTGCTTCCTTAAACTATTTTTGGAGATAAAACGCTAACATTTTATATTTTTTACAAAACTGTTTTCCATTTACCTCAGCAGAGAACATGTTCCTTTTGCCCTGTGGTTTCAATTATACCTCATTTATCTCTCAGTGTGTTCTCAGAAAACACTCACAGAATTTAACTTATTCATCAACAAAATTAACATAAAAATTAAAGATATACAAATGTAACATTGCTTTTTGTTTCCTTATTTTGAGGTGAGTTTTACAGAAACCTCTCAATAAATCGTACACAGAGCATACTACTGGCAATTATCATTGTATCATCAAGTATTATTAAGTGCATACATTGATCCTGCTCCATTGATGTTAGTGAACTAAAATTAAGTAAAGATAGTGTTAAAAAGCCTCACTAAATAAAGAAAAATAAAGGTGCAACAACATCAAATTCTTATTCAGCCACAAAATGTCCACCTAAAAATTATATTTCCACTTATAAATTATGTTAGAGTAACGCAAGAAGGGACTGACATTCATGACCAATGTGATCAGCCAGAATCCGTTTATTGAGAGCATCAGACAAGCTTATATACAGCTATGGTTAACCATGCCCACCAGTCACACTCCGATTGGTCACATGTTACATCATCAATGTCGAACCCTCCCCTTGCGGTTTCTCTCTTTTCTCCTTCCGGCACAGTTGACCACGAGTTCCTTGTTCACTAGTTCCTCAGCACTCCCCCAGGCCTCCAAGGACATACACGATTGTCACGGTCGTCACGTGGCTATGGCTCCAACCTGGTGAGGTCTGCCTCAGGCCTCGATTGATCTTTTTGTCTTGCTCCGAGAACTTGATGGCAGTCGTTAACTCCCCAGCCTGTGCCCACCCCCCAACATTAGAGTTCTAGAAAAAATTGAATTTACTTAATTATGTAACTACATAGGAATTTTGCTTATTTCTCATGCATTGCTTCTTTTTCCTGTTTTTCAAGACATATTTACCATACACCTTATTCTGAAATTTTAATTTTTAACAATTCTTTTTGTCAAATCTTTATGTTAGCCCTGAAAACTTTCCCCCCACACTTTTTTTGTAATTTTGCTATGTTCTTTATTGTTACTACATCAAGTTGTGATTTACCTGGTTTACTATGAAAGGCTATATTATCTTTTGATAGAAAATATCAAAATCATAATCTTAAAGATCAATAAATCATTACACATGAGTATCACTAGTGATAGTGGCTTACAGTGAGCATTAGTGAATTATTAATTGCAAACTGTTTCTAGATCACTTACTCAGTGTTCAACAGTTGTCATCACCAGGGCTTGCTCTGGATCTATCTTGGTGGCTTTTTGAGGGTGAGCATGCAAAAAAAGCCCTGCTTTTCTGAATCCATTAAAATATATTCTTTCAAAATATTTCATGACAGATTGAGGTCGTTTATTCTTCTCAATCCAGCAAAAAATACAGGGGCCAATTACTGTCTTAGCCAGGAGATGAAGACAATATGTTTGTACCTAGATTTGGTACCTAGAAGCTGTAGAAGTTCCACCTCATGCATTCTTTGCATGTCTACCCCCCATGACTAACATGGAATATACTGAAACAGTGCTGCTGTTACTACAGGGTATCCCTGCATGTGACAGTGTTCTGTTCATCAAATGCTAGCAACAAAGCTGCACTTACTGTCACACAAAACTTCACAAGTTCTTGCATTATCTGAGATGTTTCTTATCCACAAGAGGACAATTTTGCATTCTGCATGTGCCTCGGGACACATTCTCCTGATCACATTAATCCTGAAATGCCCTCATTCTTTCAGTAAGTCTCCTCAGAACACAACAAATCTACAAAAGTCACTGAACTAAAATTTTTTTGTTTTTCTTCCAAACCAATGGCAATAACAAAACAAAACGAAGCAAAGAAACTAATCTCACTCTTTGCTGTACATACAAATTGAGCTTTATGTGAAAGCATCTTGTTTTGTATGTTATGTGTGGGGGGCCAGTTAAATGTCAATATTGAATGCTTCCCGTATATTGAGCATTTATCAACCACCAGGCATTTCAGTCAAACAGCTGTATTTTTTCACTCATCTTTTGACAAGTTTTTCCTTGTTTTCCAGAGAAATTAAAAGGTTTTTACTTTCACTGCCTTTTCTTGACAGAGATGCCACAAGGTATCTATACATCTCAAAGGCTAACACAAAATCAATCTGTGTGATTATGCAATTTAACTGCATTTTCAGTGCTAATTTATCTTCTAGCTTCTGTAAATTACTTTATTATAAAAAATTCAAAGTCTTAGCTGAAAGCCAAATTAGACCTGGTAGCAACACAAAAACCTTATCAACAAGGGAAATCTCTAAAAGCACCAGCAGACAACAAAACATCAAGTGATGTGTAGAAAGACATAAAATGTGATATAAATTCATTAAGTGCTGACTATTGTTGTTTTTTCTGATATCTGAGTAAAGGTATATTGCTGTAAGGGGTTGTCAAGTTGCACTAAAGGAAGTCAGAGTGTTTATAGGAAGTCAGAGTGTTTATAAAGTGTGAGGGGAAGGGGATCATGAGACCTTTGAAAAATAAAGGAAAAAATTGTTCTCGTGTCTGATGAAGTTGATAGCTGAAACTCTTTACTCCAGTTATTAAATGACAAGTATTTAATTCAATATTAAACATTTATACAGGATGAAAAAGCAACCTATGAATTAAAGGTTAAACATTTATGTAAAAGAGCAGCTTGAAAAAAAGAAAAGAAACTTGGAAGGAAATTCATGACCTTTAAACATCAAAGGCAAATTTCCTGTCTATGCGGAGGTCAGTGTGCTAATGTAGCACAAAAATGCACTGACATGACTTCTGCTGTCATATCTCATAGGAAAGAAAAGCTTGTTCTCACTAAAAAAAGGCTGTATCCTACTAAAGGGGAAAAGATTTCAAAAACCTTTCTCTTTTGCCTTTACAAATACTACTTGAGTTTTCCTGTTTTATACTTTTAGAAGATATTGACATAAGACTTGACATTCATATGAAGCTGAAATCTAGCAAAGACTAGTATATTTAACGTTTGAATATCAAACAGGTAGTAAATACAGTGATTTGACAGAATAAAATCATAGAGGAGCCTAATATTCAGAAATGGTAGAGAGCAGTATTAAGCAGAGTATAAAGACAGAGAGGGATGTATACCAGTATCAGAACTATAATATTGAGGGAAGAGCAACTAGAGGAAACAAGTCATTATGGGAGTCCAGGAAAAGAAATTAAAGTGGTAAAGAAGTATTGTGTTGTGTTTTGTGAAGGGAACAGAAGCATCTCACAGACTCTCTTTAACTAGGGATTAGTTGCTTCCACATAGTACATAACATATCAGTGAAGCAGAACTTGCACTTTGTAGATCTGAGAGACTTGTGAGCATAACAAGGGTAATTTTTCATGTATTGTTTGCATAGTCTCCTTGCTATACAGCTTTCCCACATGAACACTGCACTCTCTTTCCTTTGACTAAAATTCTTGTTTATATAGATGCAAAAGGAAAGGGTGATTTTTGGTGAACCCAACATTTTAATAGAGAACTTATGTTATTTAAAAAAAGAAATATCCTAAACGATTTGAACCACTCCTTGCTATGATTAACAATGGCAAAATGAATATATGTATGCAAAAACACAAAATAAAATGAAAACTACATTGTTATTGATTGGTTTTTCTAAGTTATTCAAGATTTTACTCTGTTTATGGGATTTTTTTTATTAAGGTAGTCCAGTGAAAAAATCTTCTGTTGATCCAATTTTATAATTTTTTATGAAGATGCCAAATCAGCCCTCTAATTTTGACACAACCCTCTTTCTCTCAAAATTGTGAGGATATTAGTATCAAGAGCCTAGTTTTGAGGCTGTGTAGGTAACATGGATTTCAGCTGAAGAATTAATTTTGAAAGGGAGTGATGCAACAACAAAATTGTTTTCTAGAAAGAAATGTGACAAAGTTAGAAATATCCCAGTTTTGCTTTTGAGCAGAAAATTAGGGAACATCATAATTTCCTCTCCTGTAAATTTTAGTAGGAATTTCAGAATCAGATAAGAACAAGAATCTGAATCAAAATAATAAATATATGTCCAATGAAAATTAAATCTATATCTGCATATATAATGATCTTTGATATCTGTATTTTGCATGTAAAGCCTTAAACTAAGATAGATTCGTCTGTGGGTGCTTTTAGCTACCTGCTAAAATATCTTTGTCCATCATTCAAAGAGTTGAAAAATAACAAAAGCATTAAATATAGAAATGCTTAAACTGAAGGAAATCGCGTATTTTGATATGTAACATCTTTAAGATTTCACTCAGATGAAAAAAAACCCAAAAATGTGCTTTCAAAATCAAAGGCAATCCGTTGTTTCTGGATTTATATTGTTTTTAGTACAGATGTTACACAGAAAGTTACAGTCTCCACTTCTATAAACTCACCAGGTCACTAAGAAATTCCTATCTGTCCTCCCCTGTTTGCTCTTTTTCATCCTAGAAGATCTCTTTAAATTCTTACCACATAAGTGCCTGCATAATCACTCAGCAATACCTCAGCATGCAGAAAAGATGGGAAATAGGGTGTGCTGTTTTGTTGAACAGTGAGTTCAGAAATATCCCAGGTCATGAAGGCAATTTAAATGTGTTCTGGGCTAAAACCCAGTTAAGACTCTCTGAAGATTCTAGCACAGGAGCCAAGAGACTGAAACCACTCAGAGGCTATCAAGTACCGCAGTGTCTCACAAACATTTTTCACAGAGAAGAGCTTACTGAAACCTAAGAGGAGGAGATGGATCATATTAGAAAATCACCAATTGTATACAGAAAAAGTCATTTTGTCCTAATTATCCTTACTGTTTTACTTTCAAAACATGAATTTATAGCTTCGACTACTTCAACTTATCCTGATGCTGGGACTTTCCCCTAAGGCTGTGGGACTGTCTGCCTGCTGCCTGCTTCAAATAGGGGTCAACCTATTTCAGGGAAGGATTTATTTCATAATGGCATTCAGTCCTGCCACTGCTTTTGAGCACAGTTCTCAGAGGATGTCACTTTAAGTTGGAAAAGAAAATAATGCTTCATACAAGTTGTGCTATGAGGTAGAGAGGGTTTCACAGCAGCTAGGAATTCCTTTGTCTAAGTATAGCCGTTCTGTGGCTTTATGAAATCTTCATCCAGACTCTTACAATTTTTGTACTGGAGCCACAATTGGATCCAATATCTCCTCATTCGGATTTAAAAATGGATACATCCAAAGGAGCAATAAAACTTGGTTATGACCAATATGTAGAGCATGGGACATTTTTATGCTTTGAAGGTCAGTTAAAATCTTCAGAAAAAATGACTAAAAAATGGTAAATAGAAAGTATTCAGAATAATTGAAAGTACTGCAAGGAATTATTAAGATAGAATATCTTTGATTCTAAAAAAACCCCTGAGATTGTAAAATTAAAATTTGAATACTAAGATTATTTTTTATTCCCACTAAAGTTAAATCTCTGTATTGGTGAGGACAGATAGATATACCAGACAAATTATCTAGAACTTATCACTATTAACAAAATTTCTTTGGATTGGCTCTTCATAGATCATATCCACAAATTTCAATTATATAACTTGTTCCAATTATTTTTATTGTTATAACTATAATATCTGTAAAACTAAACCATGAACTCCAAATCCAGGATGAATTTCAGGGCATTTTTATGGAAAAATATTTAATGTTGAAATCAAAATAATATACATTTGTGTGCAGAGCCCTTCCTTTTTTGTCTGCTGTAATAACAGATTAAATGAATAAACTCAGAAGATTTTACCTAAAAACTGATTTTATTTAAATCCAGAATACCAGACTCTGTTCTCCTCTGTGTATTTCTCAGAAAGAGTACATGTACAGTGAGTTTCTATCACAGGTTAGCTGACTTTTGGCTTAGCCATTGCATATCTAAACTATGATGTGTTTTTACTTCTGGGACTAAAATTTTAACCTGGCCAGAGAAGTGCAATTAACTACACTACATTAATATGATTGTTGCTGGGACTGTAAGATTCACGCTCTGTTTCATTGTAATTAACAGTGGGTTTAGTATTATAAAATAATCATAGAATCATAGAATCATAGAATAGTTAGGGTTGGAAGGGACCTTAAAGATCATCGAGTTCCAACCCCCCTGCCATAGGCAGGGACACCTCCCACTAGACCAGGCTGCCCAGTGCCCTGTCCAGCCTAGTCTTGAACACCTCCAGAGATGGGGCATCCACAACCTCCCTGGGCAACCCGTTCCAGTGCCTCACCACCCTCACTGTAAAGAATTTCTTCCTTATGTCTAGTCTAAATCTATCCCCCTCCAATTTATATCCATTGTTCCTAGTCCTCCCATCCGATATTATGTCAAAAATTCCTTCCCCTGCCTTTCTGTAGGAAAAAGTATTCTTCCAAATGCAGTTGGAATTATTGCAAAATCCCATGGATGTGTTTTTACATAGGGAGGGGACAAATATGCTTCTCACAGTAAAGCAAAAGTATTTGCAATGCCAGGGAGGGAAGATCATATTTTATGTGTATTTCTGTGTTTGCTCAGGCTCATTTTCTCTGTTCTATGTCAAGTCTGTGGATTTCTGGTGTAAAATGATTTGTAGATCCTTTATCTGTATTTGTGCAAATACTACTATTCCAATATGATCCTTGGATATAATGCTGAATGTTATAATAGCTCTTATCAAATATCACTGGGAGAGAGCAAACTTCAAGATCCCAAGACATAACTGATTATAAATATTTTATAAGATAGATGTCTAATGGATGGATCAGATTTACTATGTACAAGAGGCCTTTCTTTTTCTCTTCTCCTTTTTTACTTTTACCTTTTTCTCTGCAACACAACATGAAAAAGGAAAACAAGATCATATGGTTTTGAAAATTTCCCTCCCTAGACAAATTTTACATAAAAATATTCTCTAGGATAAGTTTATCCTTGTTGTCTTAACTACTTAAACATACTAATGTTGTTATATAGTTGTGCTTTTCAAGAGAAAATTTGTACCTTTGTAAAGCAGCTATCCTATTTCTTGGGTTTTAAGTACAGCAAAGGGAAAGAAAAAAGAATAAAAAATTAAGGTTTCCTAAAGGAAAGCATGACAATAAGTGGCCTGCTTACATAGTCTGTAGGGTTCTTCGGTTCATTAGCAAGTATTGATGAGTTCAGAAATTACACATTAACCCCTATTTTTCAATTTCATCATATATAGTGTAAGACCTGTGGACATAAATAGTCCGTTATCAATTTTGCTTGACAACTAATATAGATATTTCACACTTTTAGCATTTCTATATTTAGTTCAAGATTTGTGACATAAATATGAGGTCTACTACAATAACNAATAAGTGGCCTGCTTACATAGTCTGTAGGGTTCTTCGGTTCATTAGCAAGTATTGATGAGTTCAGAAATTACACATTAACCCCTATTTTTCAATTTCATCATATATAGTGTAAGACCTGTGGACATAAATAGTCTTTTATCAATTTTGCTTGACAACTAATATAGATATTTCACACTTTTAGCATTTCTATATTTAGTTACTTATATTTAGATTTGTGACATAAATATGAGGTCTACTACAATAACACCAAAAAATAGGAACTATCTATTCTTCCTGTATGAAAAATGGGGAAGAGATAGTTAGTACTGGCACATTTAATGGATGCATTGGATACTGCTGTTTGTCCACCTGACAGTACTGTAGCAGATAAACTGAATAATTGCTGGGAACCACTAAAGTGCTTCTGCTTTGTGAACTGTTGCACTTGTATTGCACTGAAAAAATTGTACCATTCTGCCACAGAGTCTGGACTGTGGTTTTTGTAGATATTGTATTTCTATCTGAAAGAAATTTCCACACTAACAGTTTGTTAGCAGGCAAACATCAGGTAGATGACATTAAAGAAAACATTATTATTTTCTGACTTAGTATATATTCTTTGAGAATTCCTAGTTTTCTGAGGATGTTCCTTTGCGATTTCCTGGGGGTTTTTTCTACAACAACAGGATCAGAAATACAGTTTTAAGCAAAAGAATGAACAGTTCACTCCAGAGTAGGTTTAATTTTCCTTTTTGGCTCGCAAATATTGTTACTTCTTCTGGAGCAAAGATAATCAACACAGGAAAAGATAAAACATTCTATGCTCAATGAAGCATTTTACCTGGGCTATAAATGTTATTTCATATTATACACTATGAGATACATTTTTAGAATTACAAAGTGGGATAAAAATCTTGTCTTGCTGAAGAGAATTAATTTTAAAAATTCTTTATAAACAGTTTGGTTAATAATAAAAAACTTTAAAACTTAAACTTTTGGTAGCTGTTTCACTCTGCATACTTTTTTGAGCAGAAGGTACTGCTTTCAGTGCTCTGGTGAAAGTCAGCTACTGAAAGAAATGACATTGAAATTCTTCAGTGACATTTTTTGTTAAACTTCATTAAAGTGGATGAAATGGGATCAATTTCAGAAGAGTGATGGAGTAGTAATGAAGAGGACCGGTGCTCTTGAAAGCAGCTCACATCTGATGTTTATATTCTTCGACTTGTTCCAGGAAAACATCCTTACTCCTTAGTTGCTGTTCTCAGTGTAATTATCACCTTCACTGCTAAAGGACAGACTGCACATCATTCAATCACAACATCAGCAAAGCCCTTGTCTGTGACATCCAAAAGCAGGGAGAAAGGTGTTACTCAAAGAGAAAAGGACACAGAAGGATTTTTTTAACATTCTAAACCAGAGAATCAAAGCTTTTGTGTTTGCTCCAAATGATAAATAAAAATAATAGAGCCGGTATTACTCAACCTTTCTCGTGTAAGTCAGTTTTAAAATCCAGACTGCAGGAAACACTGATGCTATCCAATTTCTCTGATGAGATTGCAAAACTTTAGATTCTATTAAGCCATTGGTTAATGCATTCTGTTCATCTGTTGTTTATGGTCAGCAAGAGACACTATTATACTGAGGCTAATGACCTGAATAAGGTGATATCTGTCTGACTCTGCGTTCATGCTTCTGTTCTTTGTTTGATATGATTTCAATGCCTGCCTTTTCTTTGCTTGCTTAGTTGTATCCTGTTTGGGCAAAGAAAGTTTTATAACACCATTTCCTAGAGTGTCTTGAACTTGAAGA
>VZTY01031795.1:35643-93667 GCA_013400935.1 Turnix velox | reverse complement strand
CCAGAACTAGACACAATACCCCACCTGAAGACTCATCAGAGTTGAGTAGAGGGGCAAAATCAGCAACGTACTTATTGTCAGGAATGTATTTATTATTGCCTTTTAAAAAAAATCAACATTAATTTTTCTTATTTCCTATGCATCGTAACATTTATATATAGTACACACAATTACATGTGTAATTATTGCAGTGTGTATTCTTAAATATAAAATGGAGACAAGCCATATGTCTTTTCATCCATTTGATTCAATAGAACTAAGTGAAAATAGCACCTTGTTGGAATTGTTTGTTGAGTGCTTTTAAATTCTTGTTATAAATATGAGAAGTATGCTACCAGCATTGGTTTTAATTGTTGAAGGTATATGTGTAATGCCCAAGAGATGTTTTGATGAAGGCAGGAGAGGAAACAGGAAGAGCAATAAAGTTGTGCAGGATAATAACTGATAGGAAATTTTACTTTGAGCTGGTTCATCACAACAATAAAATATCCTTGTATGACATTTTGAACAACCTTATGCCCAGTTCCTTATTTCAGCAGGACAGAAGAACTGCACAAAGCTATGTAGTGGACTGAGAACTCCATAATCAGAAAGAATTTTTTACTTATTGCAGTATATCCTAGTTGTACTATCAAAGCATGTCCTCCAGTAGTATTCATATATTCATATTAATCACAGAAGTTATTCCTTGTGTTCCTTCTTGTTACAAAGAAGGTCTGTTTATACACAGGTCACCACAGGTGACAATCACCTCAGGGTTTATCTTCCTGCCTCCAGATTAGAATTTCCTCAAAGGAAAGTGTCCATGAAGAACAAAAGGAACGTATACCTGACTGCTATACTTATTCTTTCATTTCATACTAAAACTAAAGGTATTTGGGTAATTCCCACAGATATAACATTATGGTTGCCTTTAATAGCTCAGCCTACAGTTTCATGTGTATTTTACTACAGCAGTTTAAGTGTTCAGTCTAGCCTAGAAAATGTCATCTGCGTGGAAAAGGAGAGGCTGTGTTTAAAAAATTATCCCTTGACTATTGGAGTACCAGATTCTTGACCTTTTATTCCCCAGTAGTGCCTATTTTTGTGAGATCTAGTGAAATTTAGATGTAAGGATGGCAAGAAATTAAAAAACCAAAGGAAGTACTTTCACCTGTGGAAGGAGCATCTGTTGCATTGCAAGTTGATATCCATATTCCATCTCTTTCTTTGCAATATAGTGCTAATCTAATAATGTTTAAGATAATCTTTGGCCTAACAAATGATTAAAGTAAACCTAAGAAAACTGTAATGCTAAGAGACATTTCTGCAAAAGTTGAGCATTACTTCTGAAATACCAAGAGAGCTTTATTCCGAATTTGTTATTTTAAGCAATTATATTAAATGATTTCACAGTTCATAAACATTTCACAAAACCTGTATCAAGTGCATGTTTTTATACATCCTAAATTGTATCCCCTTACAGTTCTACAAGATACATCTCTCTTTCTTACTTAGTAATGCCTCCTCCTCCCCCCAGCTCCAAAATGTCTTAATCATCACAAAGGTTTCTGTGAATATCCATGAGCAGGTAGCTGGAGGTTCACATTTTATGAGTAGTATGTGCTCTTGTGGGCTGTTAATTCAAAGTATATGGAGAAAGTCCAAAGCACAAAGCTGCCATCCCTGTATTTCTGTGCTTTAGCTCTGAGACACCCCATGTAATGAGTGACATTGTACTGAACACTGTGGAGATGTGCTTGGTAGCCTGTGGTAAATGTGAAATTATGATAGTAATTTAGGATTCTTTACCTTTATGGGCTAAGTCAGACTTTCACAGCTGAAATTAACAAGTGGGCAGCTCTTTACTGAACAGTCCGCCTTTGATCTGTCCTTTTCTCTTGCCCCTGTGCTTTCCTCATTCCCTTACACCATGTGTCAGGTTTTTCTGGGATCTGCTTTAGCTGAGATATAGCTAAAACTATTCAGCATTATTTGCTGATTTACTTTTCTGCCATTTCAAAAAATAAAAGAGCCTGAAACAGGTTGCCCAGAGATGTGATGGGGTCCCCATCTCTGGAGGCATTCAAGGCTAGGCTTGATTAGGGTTTGAGCAACTTCATGAAGTGCAAGATGTCCTTGTTCAACTGCAGAGGAGTTGAGCTAGATGACCTCTGAAGGTCCCTTCCAAAGCAACACATTCTTTGATTCTGTGTTTGCAGAAATGCTTCATCAGCATTGAATTGAAGGAATGAGCAGGTGAGGAACAGGCCCATGAATCATTTAGCATCCTTCATAGCACAAATTTTTAATTTGGGCTTTGGCTCTTTCCATGAGCACAATAGCTAGTTATTACAGTTTAGCTGAATGGTGTAATTACATTTTGTTAAACCTACATCTTGCATATAGAATCATAAAATCATAGAATAGGAAGGGATCTTAAAGATCACCAAGTTCCAACCTCCCTGCCATAGCCATAGGTAGGGACACTTCCCACTGGATCAGGCTGCTCAGTGCCTCGTCCAGCCTGGCCTTACACACCTCTAGAGAGGGGGGCATCCTCAACCTCTCTGGGCAACCTGTTCCACTGTTTCACTGTAAAGAATTTCTTTCTTATTTCTAGACTATTTTTATTTTTTCTCAATTTACAACCATTATTTATGCTCCTTCCATCACATATCCTATTAAAAAGTCCTAAGAGAGACATTTGTTCCCTTGTATGGTTAGAAGTAAACTGAGGTCCTATGTGAGCTGTTTCTCAGTTGATTTTTTATAACTTAAAAAGGTTGATTGTATCAATGCTTTTGGATTACTCAGTGGTTTGAGGCACTTGAGTTAAAATTTGGTGTTCTGCAGGAAATGAAAGCAGTCTGGGTTTAGACCTATGAAAACCTGTAATTTCTAACTGCTTTGTACTGAAAAACAAGACTGGAGAGAAGTGCATGTTGGAGAAAGGCATCCAGTGCTCAGCTCCACTTTTTCCCTCTACATGTGAGACTGCGCACTGCCACCACAGCAGCACCTGAACAAAATGGTACAGGTCCTCTGGTACAGACAGATGTTCAGGCGTCCATAATGTGGCCACCCTTGCCCACAAGTTGTTCAGAGCTTGTTACAGGCAGTTCCAGGTGGACCATGGTGGTGGGCACCATTTTCTGGACTCTTCTCATGTGTGGCTTATGCCATGGTAGGGGAGTAGGGCAATCTGTAACTGAGAAACCTATCTAGTGCAGGATGTCCCTGCTTACTGCAGGGGGGTTGGACTACATGACCTTTGAATGTCCCTTCCAACTCTACAATTCTATGACTATCCTATCCTAGAGACTGCAGTAGTTGCAAACATTGTAGATATTAAGGAGGGCTGTTTCTTAGGTATTAATCTGAACAGAATTTGAATTATACCAGGAAAGTTCCACTAATACAAATACTACTGCACAGGCTTTTATGTAAAATTTAAATGCAAAAGAAAGCATAAGCACTATTTCACATCATTCTGTGAACTCTAGGTTACATATTGAAGCAGCTGTAAAAAGCATAGGCGGAAGACTGGAATATAAGAGGTCTTTAGTTTGGTAAATAACAAATACAGTTATTTAATACATTCCACATGTCTTTTAAGATCAAATATTAAAAAGTGAAAATGGCTGGATCCCTCAACTTTTAAAGTATTTTAATTGTAGTCTGTTCTTTTAAACTCATAACATTTGCTTTACTGCAAAATTGTTAGTGTTTTCTGTGCCTGTCCTCAGCAAAGATGAACTCTGCTGTTCCAAGGGAAATGGAATGAGGTCACCTTATGAAAATGTTTAACCTGGGTGTAGGTCAATTGGGAGAGCATCAGACTCCTAATCCGAGGGTCAAAAGCTCAAGTCTCTGTCCAGGTGAGGCATGTCAGAGTTGGGCTGATGGTTGGACTCAATGATCTGAGAGGTCCCTTCCAGCCTAGATAATTGTGAAACTATTTTTGACATACAATAAACATCATAGGAGGAGAGCATAAAAATGGAGCATAAAGGTGTCAGATAGCAATTTGTCAGTCATTGGCAGCAGCTCAGAGGAGCAGAAAGAAGAGTGTGGCAGCAGGGAAATGTGCAAGAAGAGAAGGAGAGAGCGATGCTGAAGGAGCTGGAAATGACTTCCCATTGTTCTAAAAGGATACCACCCGTGGCAGCTTTGCATACCCCAGCAAAGGTCAGCAGCTGTGTATTCACTGAAATACTGAAAACACATTTAAGTCTGTTAAAACTGAATATTGGCTGTAGCTGATCCTTCAAAGAATCTTTCAGAACATAGTGACTTTGTCAAGCAGATATCCCTGCAGCCCAGTGTCCTGCCTTCCAGTAGTCCTAAGCAGATGCTTGGGGAGAACAGGGGAGACATCCTAAAAAATTAAGAGGTCCAAAAGCTTTTCAATTTGTGTTTCATTCCACATTTCTTGGAATTTCAGTCAACTTTTGAATACTTGGAGATGACAATATTCCTGTATCTGAGTACACCTATTGTGCTGTCTCCTTTTTATTTCCTGATAAAAATTTAATTTCTTGATATGTCTTGACTTTTTTAGGAAGTAATATTAAGATCTTTCCTAAATAATAAATATTGTCTCCTCTTGTCCTCTGAAGCATTTTTCATATCTTAGATTTTGAAAATGGGGACGCCATTATTTCTTTTTACCAGAAAAAAAAAGAAGGTAACCAGCTTAGCTTCACCAAAATGTTGTCTTTGCTGCTTTTTGAAAGGAGCCTGTCCCTCGAGTAATGGTAGTGCTAACGTGCTAGTTAGGATTTAGTAGTCTTATTTCATTTAAGTAGATTATACTTAGTCAACCTTGACCTAAGGGATTGTTACCTTCCTCTGTTCCATTTTAATAGGGCACGATTCTTGTGTACTGTTCTTTTTGAGGAGAGAGTAAGCTGTCTATTGCTGTATTCATCCAGACCCCAATGTAATGTCACCTGCCCAGTGTGGTCTGTAATATTTGCACATACACAGCCATCTGCAAAGTGACCTAATGGGAGATTATGATGTTCTTCAATGCCACCCTGGGTGGCTGTCCCTAAAATAACCAGATAATGCTATTTAAATTAAGTCCCCAAGCACATTGAATGCAACCAAATGCCTACTGTGCTTAACTGCTAAACACTGAGCTACCATCTAAAATACAGGTGAGTCATGCAATGCTCATTGGGGTTCTGTCTGCTTTAGAGTTGATCACAGCATGCAGTTGTGCTTTGCACAGCCTATATTGTCATTTGAAGAGTCCACCAACATGTAGTCTTTCTCTCACCTATTTGCCACATTATTAAGGAAGAGAATCTCTCATATTGAAAGGATCCAGTTATTGTTTGATGCTGGGGTAGGGAGCTGTGACAAGTGACTCTTGTGAAACATCATCCCCCCAAATTACTACCTCATTATATCCTGATCCTTAAGTCTTAATCATTGCTTAGTCCAGACTCAAAGTTTCTCTTTGCAAAAGGCAGACATTCTTAGTTAAATATTATTTTAGATTAACATTATTCTACTTTTTTTCTTTATGTAAAATACTGAGTGGAGTTCTTTGTGTTCGATATTTTATTATTCTATTTTCTTCTGAAGCAATAATCAGTGGTGATTTCTATGGTTCATATAAGGATTAAGTGTTAAAGAAAGATAAATACTAAGATAAATTATAGCCTTAGTATGATTTAATCACACTCTTGTTATTCATGTTCAGTATATTTTGTCCCAAATTATGTGCTATTTGTCTTTTCCCATGTTTCATAAAAATACTCAATGAGCATATCTTGGAATCTTTGTTGCAGTTAAGGTCTATGCCAGACACCACTACTACACAATCATAGAATCGCAGAATAGTTTGGGGTGGAAAGGACCTTAAAGATCATCTAGTTCCAACCCCCCTGCCATAGGCANTTATAAGGGAGGTGCTCCAGCCCTTTGATCATCTCTGTGGCCCTCCTCTGGACCCACTCCAACAGCTCAATGTCCTTCTTATGTTGAGGGCTCCAGAACTGGACACAGTACTCCAGGTGGGGCCCCACCAAAGCTGAGTAGAGGGGCAAAATCACCTCTCTTGACCTGCTGGTCATACTTCTCTTCATGCAACCTAGGATTTGGTTGTCCTGGGCTGCAAGTGTACACTGGTGGCACATGTTGAGTTTTTCATTCACTGTCAACCCCAAATCCTTTTCTTCAGGGCTGCACTCAAGCTGCTCTCCACTCAGCCTGAATCAGTGCTTTAATAATCTTGGGTCAGACTTAAGGTGAGAATGTTCCTCAGAAAGTATTGATATGAAAATTAATCTCTATCCTGTGAGGATATGCTTTGAAGATCCTTCTGATTGCCAGTGTAAGATATGCTGAATCTTAGAAATTCTGTTCAGTGGCTGACTATTATGGGGAAATAAAGCTCAATCAGCAATGGCTGTGTCTAAGAGAAACAATATTGTCTGTCTGGTACTTTTCTCTCTCACTCCATATTCTCCTTTGATTTATACCACAAAGTAATTTAGACTATGATTATTAAAATGCATGCTTTTCTTTCTCCAAGCTGCTTATAAAAGGCAAAATAATCAATTTTCATGGCCAGCCATGCTGAACTCTTACCAACCACAAACTCTTTAGCCTTTCATTTTAGGAAGGCCGCTTAGATCTTCTGCATAAATAAAAATTACATTCTTACATTGAAAGAGATGTCTGGCCCTTTATATGCAAAAGTATGTTTAAGTGCTTTTAAATTCTTGAATACCAATTTAGTGCAGTGATGGAAGGGCATTTTGTTTAGGGTGTTCTCCAGCTTTCTTTGGTTTTAATACCACTCCTGTTGATGGGGTGTATGAAGATGAGTGTGGGGATAGAATCTTAGAATAGTTTGGGTTGAAAGGGACCTTAAAGATCATCAAGTTCCAACCTCCCTGGCGTATAAAGATGACACCTACCACTAGATCAGGCTGCTCAGTGCCTTGTCCAGCCTGGCCTTGAACAACTCCAGAGAGGGGGCATCCACAACCTCTCTGGGCAACCTGTTCCAGTGTTTCACTCCCTTCACTGTAAAGAACTTCTTTCTTATATGTAGCCTGAATCTCTGCTTCTTCCATTTTACATCTATTATAGATCTCACAGTCAGTGCACAGATCTTTACAGGTGATGCCTACCTGCAGCAGATGTCTCAAATCCTCCACCTCACACTGAAACAGTCCCTAAGAATATGCTGAGATGCAGGATAACCCAACTGAACAGTTTCAATGCAGCCTCAGTTTTATAGCTCTTTCCCCAAAATAGAAGGTAATTTGTGTAACTCTATTTTTATTTTTTTTTCACGCAGATAATTTCAATATTACCCAATTTAAATGCAATTTCATTGTATTTAAACAATAAGAGGAGATGTCAAAACAAATGAAAGAAACATAAGTATTTGTTTTCATTCCCATTTTTCAGCACTTCTGTGCAACCCACAGTTTTGTTAAGCTCAATCAGATCTGCAGGCTGCTGTTGTAACTCTTACAAGGCTGCTCTGGTATGCTTTAAACACAAGTCTTTTGAACACTCAGGAAATTTCCAATGGTAGTAATTTACTAAATGATCAGGATAGTAAAAAGCTAATGTATTATTAATGTGGGAGACAAGTAGCATTTCTTTCAATTGGCTTAATGGGTAGGACAAAACCCCCCATTCAAAATGCATCCCCTTGGAAATGGGGGCGAATTAGAGCAGAAAATAGTTTTCTGATTGTACATTGTGTACATTGCAGGGAGGAATATTAAAAGCATTTGGAGGCACAGCTAAATCATTCTGCAATTCAAGCGCTGGATTTGACATGAGTGGAATATTTAGTGCTATTTTAACATTTTGTATAATTTCCTGAGACTTGAATGGAATGTCTTTTTCCAACTTGCAGTAGTGTTTATTACTTAATTGTTCAGCGCTTGCTGGTATAATCATGAAATATAAGCAAAAATCAGCCTATTTTATGAAGCTTCTTGTTTTATGCAATAAACATATTTTTTGCTTTTAGAAAACAATATATTGGATTTATTTTTTTTCTTCAAAACTACTATGATTGGTGAAGAATTTTAATTGCTATGTAATTTAATAATTGATTCAGTATGTTTTCAGTGTCCAGCTATAAGAATTCATGCTTGTCCTACCTTTTAGTTGAACAAAAGCTGTCCCTCGATAGAGGGAGCGTCTGCTTGCCAGCTGTCACCAAAAGTCCCTGCTTTCTTAAGTCAGAGGTGCTCCACTTGCAGTAGGCATGGTTCACAGGAGTGCTCAGCAGGCATTTCAGCAGGAGAGTTAGAAGGAGGCAGCCCTCTCATTCAAAAAAAGCCCTTTTTTTGGTGTCTTTTGGACTTTTTAACTTATTGAAAAGCTGAGCTGAATCATATGCTGGCTACTGACTGACGGGTCTGCCTTCTGATTCAGTTCCAGGAGAGAATAATTTTTTGTTTCCCAGCAGAAAATGCTCTATATGAGAGGTGGAAGGGGACTGAGGAATTCTCACTCGTTTAACCCCCATCTTCTTATTTATCTGTATTAAAGAGTAGCATAAAATTTATTTGACATGTCTCTCTAATGGGACGGGCTTTTTTGGAGAGCAGAAAACCAAATTCCTTTATGTTCTGTAACCAATAAAAATTGCTTCTTAGGAGAAAAAGTTACAGCATTTTCCCAAGTTTGTTACACTGTTCATATTCTTGCAGCAAAACACAGATTTCAGAAAGGGGAGACAAGCTTCCTAGAAGACCTTACAAATACCTTAATTTTTCTATTTCTGTGAATGTACGAGTCAGATATAATATCTCTGAATTCTTTCCATATTAAGGAATGATACGTAAGTCCAAAGTATCAGTGTTTCCTGGAATCCAAGAGAATAATCTCAAATCAAGATCTTCTCTTCCATTCTGTTACTACTTCTGAATCTGTTAATTCAAGTGTTGGATTTGGGTAACTGGAAAATTTCATCTTTCATGCCTGTGATAGTTCATTACCAGACTTTTAAAGCTGACTGTGTTGTGCTTTATTGAACCCATATTTTACATCCCATTTTCTTGTTTTTATCTTTTTGGTATGGTCTCTCTTATGCTGGTATCTCTACTCAGCATAAATAGTTCTGTCTTTTCGAAGGAAGAAAACCTTGCTTTTAGAGTGTGATCATACTCCATGGCCCTTGGACAAACAGAAAAAAAAATGCATTAGAAAATTAAGTGTAAACCTTGAAGATGACACTGCAGGGTGTGAAATATCATCATATCCCTTATCGGAGGCATATTTCTCTTTTTACAGTCAGTATTTGCTTTTGATATTTCCTTTATGTGAGACTACATCTTACAAGTGCTTTTTAAACACCATGAGTTACATTATTGTGCTATTCAGAATGCAGTATCAAAAATTCTGATTATTTAAATAATGAAATTCTGTTAATTTACATACACAGCTCCATTATCATGTTCCCTGCCTTTCATTTCAGAGATAGGTCAACCCATTTTTCAAAACATAGTGCAGATATCAAAATTATAATCTGATCCATTGCTTTACATTTTCTCTGGAATGATAAAATGAAATACTTTTTACTTCTGATTCTTTTCTGCACATGGCCAAAATCTTGTAAGATGAATTTGTCTGCAGCTTTTGATCGTGCTTCATGGAATGTATTCGTGGAGAAGGAGATTTATCTTGCTGGATTTAGTTCAGTTTAAAATGGGTCTGTCCAATCTAAGGATGAGAAAGACTGTGTGAGATAATACTAACTTCATTCAAATTACAAGTCAGTTACATCTCTAAACCTGAAATTAAAGTCTGAAAGTTTAAGTTTAGTGTTATAGAGAAGACTCAAATGGGAATGCTGATGTTAGGGCATTGCTACTCTAGAGGCAGGAATCCCAATCATTTCTATGGCATTTTTGACAGTGACTTTGGGATAGATGAGCTGTTGAATCAACTATGGAACTTCTCTGCATTTAAAGGCACAGGGCTGTCACAAGTCACATCTCTTTCCAGGTGATCAGTCCTTTTTTTTCCTTTTACCTTCATGATAAAAGGGCAGAAGAGAAATGGATAGTGCAAGAGAATGGGATTTCTCTTTATAAATAAGTTTAGAAGAAAGGAAAAACATGTCAAGGAAAAGACCATGCACATTTACTGGATATACATGCCACAGCATCTCTTGGCTTCATGAGACTTGGGACTCTTGTATCACAAAATATCTGTTTCATGCAGGAATCTAAAGAATATGCATAAATGTTTGTAAAACTCTCAGATGCCTTGATAGTTTCTAGTACTGACAGTCATGAGAAAGCCAGTATTAATAGATTAGTATGCAAAGTATACGCAAGCATGTAAAAAACATCTAGAAAGTAGATAGTGAGTCTGACATACTCAGAGAAAAAAATGAAACTGTGTGGTTATAATGTACAGGGAATATAACATTACTTTTTGGAATTGTCATTCTCAGCTATTTGCTTCACATAATGGATGCATGCTTTGGTTTTTGTGGCAGATCTTACAATGAAAGTGACATTTCCTGCCCTGTATTTATTGAGTTGGGCCTTTAACATGTATTTGAAAATCATGAATACATCCCTTTAAATTCACAGTTTAGGACTACAGTGTCCTCTTGCAGTCCAGAGCTGCAGGAATATTGAGAAAGACAGTAAATGTCAGCAGGTCCAGCCATCGATCTCCATAAAATCATTTCTGTATTACATGGGCTTGAATTCAGTCTTGGTCAGTTCTGAATGTATTTGAGTTGAATGCACTTGTACTTAGCCATTCATCCATCACTGCTGGGTAGCTAGCATCACACACACAGAATCACACAGAATATCATGGATTGGAAGGAACCTCAAGAGTCCTAGTCCAGTCCCCCTGCCGGAGCAGGAACACCCAGATCAGGACACACAGGAACACATCCAGGTGTGGTTTGGATGTCTTCAGAGAAGGAAGCCCCACACCCTCTCTGGGCAGCCTGTTCCAGTGTTCTGTCACTCTCACTGGGAAAAAATCACTGGGATAAAGACAGGATAAACCATCATTCCCTTGCAAATAATTCTTCTTCCGCTCTTTAAATTTTCCTACTCCCATTTTCCCATGTTTCTTTCTTGAAAATTTCCACCCCAGTTGTCTTCAGGATTTGTCATTTCTTGGGAGACTCCTTTGATTTTCTCCAGAAGACCAAGGTAGCTGAGAGTCGAGAAGCTCTCAGCTCTATCTTTTTCTCCACTGGGGGAAGGAATTGTGCTAAAACCACTTGGAACAGTGTGCTTTGGGTTTCTAGGCAGGAATAATGAATTATGTAATCCTGCTAGCATGGCAGCACTACAAGGAAATAGAAAATGCATAGGAAAAATGGAACCTTTGAGGAATTTTGCTGCCTAAATCCATAATGCAGATTTCAGAAGGGAGTACTTTACATTGTTGCTGAAATATTTTAAAAGAGCACTTTAACTCCAGGAGAAAGTCTGTGCTGTTACCTAAATTTCAAGGACCGGTATTATAAAAAGTAAGAGTTTCTGGTTAATATGATTTATAAGTGGTAATGGTGATTGTTGTTCTTACTATTATTACTAGTGAGTAAAAGAACTTTTTCTTATTCATGTCAATGGCCAAACCATTTTCCTGAAATTCTACAAATAAACTTTTTTCCAACTAGTAAAGAAACTTATCATGATGTAGCCACCTGGTTTGGAAAATCCCAATTGATCCGTAGATGTTTAGCAGTCACTGAGTTTAGGAGTGGAAATTCCTCCCAACTGTAGCTGTAGATATGGGGCATTATCTATAGATTTATTCTTTTCATGCCTTTCACATTTTTTTCCAAGGAAATCCCTGAAGAATGAATGGTTTTAATTCTGTTTACAAATCTTGCTTGCACCAGACCTGGATTTTGTCTCAACGTGCTTGTGATTCCAATACACTGTAACAATAGGAATGACAAAATCATATCATTGATACAAACTGACTTTCTTACAGTAAATCCTGCATAAGGCAAAGCATTACAGCTATATGACTTTATAATAGGCTTTTATTAATCCTATATCAAATCACATTGTCCCAAACACTGTATTCACATATTTCTTTTCCCACTTCATATTCTACTTGACATGTAGCAACACTTTGTTTTTCCTGCTTCAATTTAAATACATCATTAGACCTTTTAATCAATGTGCAATCATACCTAAAACACACACACACACACAGTCAGTTCTAATAGAACATTTAGGCTTTACTCTGAATACTTAAGTTACTAACCCTATTATGATGAATTTAATGGCTGTTAGTTTTTTTTCCACTAGAGATATAGAGAGGCCAGGCCCTGCTTACTGTAAAATTCCAGTTTTTTTCTGAGTCTTGCTGGTCTGCTGTCCACAATTTCAAATGAAATTGATTTGTTGGCACACTGATACGTACTTTTGTACCTCTTCAAAATAGTATTTGTTCTAGTTTTACTATTCTGAAATTGCTGCAATAGAATGTTATACATCTTCCTTCATTTGGAGATCGATTTTCAGTCTCAAACATAGAATTTCCTCCTTTTCATTCATATTGAATCTTTTGTATTGCCTCGTTTTGTGCATTTTTCAAGTTGCAGGAAATTTCACAAACAACTCAGAGGTATCTCATTTTCTGATTTTTATGTTTTTAAGGCTAGATATAAGAAAGAAATTATTTACTGTGGGGGTGGTGAGACACTGGAACAGGTTGCCCAAAGAGGTTGTAGAACCCCTCCCTGGAGGTGTTTAAGGTCAGGCTGGACAAGGCACTGAGCAGCCTAATCTGGTAGGAGGTGTCCCTGCTCTATGGCAGAGAAGTTGGAACTAGGTGATCTTCAAGGTCCCTTCCAGCCCAAACTATTCAATGATTCTATGATTTATAAGCTTGCTGGGAATTGTGTTACAAGTTAATAATTGTCTGTCATCTTGTAAATAGAGAAAAATACTGTTTCCAAACAACAGTCATGTAAAAATAGGTCCAAATAATCATAATTTCGAAGTCCATGTCATGTTGTTTGCAAGAAAGTGAAAATGACATCTTAATGAAGAAATGATTCTTTAATGTTCTGCTCTGTGGGAAAGAGAACCAGCTTGTTCTTCAACAATGGACAAACTTGTGCTCTTTTGAAAGGTCTGGCTGCAGTTTTGTGTTTAGCTTCATTTCCTTATACTTAACTGAAACACTTTCATGTGTATGCTTGAAGACTGCAACCCCATTCATGTGACCATGTTATGTTATGAGCATTACTTTTCAGCACTTTCAGTTGCAAAAGGATAGAAGGTTGTTAAGAAGATACTGCAAAGTGTTTTGCATCTGTTTTGCTTAAAAAAACCCCTTCTTAAGAACTGTAGTACTAACACTAAGATGTATATATCCCTGTGAATAATGTAATTTATTTTTCTGAGATGAATGAATTTGCTGTTGGTTAATGCTACAGTTATGACAGGCATACGGCAAAATGACAAAGTGAAATTTGAATTCCTAGTGGGGAATTAAAATTTGGTTATTCACTTACTTATTCACTCTTTACTTACTTCTTACTTACACTGAGATGATTTAATCTGGTCATGGTAGAAAGTCATATGTTTTTGTTGGCTGGCTATGTTGCAGGCTTTTTTTATTAAATTCCTCAAACTCTTTCAAATGTAGGCAAGGACATCAGGAAATATGTATTCAGTGAATTTTAAATCTTTTATTTAGTTTGAAATTGCAAAAAGATAATTATTGAAACACAACAAAATTAGAATATTCTATTATTTCAATAATTAATTTGTTTAACAAGGGGTATATACCAAAACAGGTTAAGAAAAAAAAAGTTAAAAAAGCTCTTTAATGAAAATTTTATATGCTTGATCTATTCAAATGGAAAAAATTGTAAAGAAATAGTGCATTTGACCACAATGCAAAGAAAGGCTTATTACTATTATTCAAGTCAACTTATCATTGTTTCTTAAAAAAAAAAAAAATCCAAGACCAAATAATCAACAACCAAATGTATGATATGATTAGATTAACATTCCCCCCTAAAGGAAAACATTAGCTTTGGATTCAAACATTTGGTTCTGTTACTGTCATCAGAATTGACAAATCTGTTATTTCCCTCTGAAAACCTATATAAATATAATAAGGTGAACTGGAAAAATATATTAAGAGCCTCAGAAATTGCTCTTTTGGTCTTTTTAAAAGACTAAAATAAAGATTTTCCAGGTCATTTTGAAAAGCCCATTTCCGAAGGACAATTAGGAATAGCTTCCGGAGTCTTCTTTCAAGTGAACATAAAGCTAGCAAGATCTCCCCAGCATTCCAAGTAAAGCCTCTTCTTTTCAGGCCCTGCATCATATAATCTATTTCACAAAACTGTCCAGTTCACTGATAAAACTCTTCAGGTTTTGAGCCTTCAGCAGCCTTCAGGAGCCCTACAACCTCACTGTTACAATGGTTAAGACATTTTCCAGCTTAAATCTGTTCTGGGCTGGTTTGTAGCTTGTTGCTCTTGTGCTTTTTAAAGATGAAATTATCCTTCTCCCTTGCAGGGGGGACTAATGATGTGATGTATTTAACTACTTACTTGATTCTGGCTCTTGCAGTGCTTTTTTTGCAAGACAGGCTGCCTTTCTTTTGAAAAACTTGAAGATTATGCACAGCTAGATGTTTACCCAGATAAGACCTCACAAGTGTTTTTTGACACTTGTATTAATTAACTCTCCTCTGTGTAATTGAATTTACCTTGTGTAGTATGTCTGAAGAAATTACACATTTTCCTCCTGTCTGTTTTCTGTCTGACGAGCTGCTGTTATGAAAATCTGTAATAGTCCATGGAGAGATTTTTCTCATCAAATTTAGATATTTAGAAGTTAGGCACCTAAGTAAACCTTCCAAAAGTTCTTTATGAATGAGTATAGGTTGAGGGAAGAATCTCTAAAAATCTCCATTCATCCCATTAAGACATATGTCTGAACTGCATTAATACAAAATCACCAATCTTCACATCTTTCTACTGGTTATACAAGAAGAGCCATCAGGTGTGGAGATACAAAGCTTGTAGATGGATTGGATGAAGATGAATTCAATCTTAACTGCAGGATGCTGTACTGTGTAGTGTTACATTTCATCCCAGTAGTTGTCTTTTAATACAGAGGAGTTCTCCCTTCATTCTGGCAATGGATCACTTTTTTTTTTTTCAGGCTTCTTGAATTCATTCTTATTTTAAGGGTGAAATCACAAAATAATATAATAAGCAAAATGAATGACAAGATTAATCCAGGAAAAGCACTACTGGGGTAATCTGCTTTCAGCCCAGAGGTTCCCCTTTCAGCACAGTTCATTAACATTTCCTCTGCAGCAGTCACTTTAGTCAGCACCTTCATATTCTTTTTCAAATGGCCTATTTTTTTAGTTTACCTGCTAATCACCATTGTGACACCTCACCAAATGTTCTGCTGAAGTTCAGATAAAATCTAATCTCTCTGTGCAGTTCTTTTGTCTGGAAAATAAGGTATCCTATCAAAGGAAAAATCAGGCTAGTCTGACATGACCTACCTTTACTAAAGCCACGTTACATTTGCTTAAATTGTCCACTTACCTTCTAGCCATTACTTATTCTTTCCTTCAGATTTTATCCTGAGATTAACATAGAGCCTGAAGTGTGAAAGGGTAAAGAGTTTTGAGTCAATTCTTATTCTCCAGTGTTGGCACAAATCCAGTTACAATTTGAGCATGTTTAGTTGATGTACCTAAGTAGCATCTTAATTTAAAATCTTTTCTAACAAATCTGGTGTTACATGACCATTTTTCAGAGCTGGTTTGTGAATGCATTGAACTGTTCAAGCTTGGTTTGGTCTTTGGATATGTTCATGGGTTCACTGTGTTGTCTTCACAGAAGACTTCTTTTTGATCTGAGCACAACACACTGTTTTGTTTCTAATTTCCCGGAGGTATGGTTTTTCTCCATTCACTAGAAATTCCTGGAGCGTCTTTTTTTCAAGGTAAAACCATGCCGTTTTGACAGGTTTTTTTTTTTTCTTGTCCATTTTAGGTGCTCTGGTTTTTTTTATATCCTCATTTGTCCATTTGGATCTGTTCATATTAAATAAAAGGGTTTCTTTCTCTTGAGGTCCAAGTTCCTATTAATACTTGAATATTTGATATAAAGAGATTCAGATGTTCTTCATCAATGTATAGGTGTTTTTAGGAATTTTTTGTCAAGACAAGACATTTCAAATACATAGGATCACAGAATTATATAATAGTTTGGATTGGAAGGGACCTTAAAGATCATCTAGTTCCACCCCCCCTGCCATAGACAGGGACACCTCCCACTAGATCAGGCTGCTCAGTGCCTTCTCCAACCTGGCCTTAAACACCTCCAGAGAGGGGGCATCCACAACCTCTCTGGGCAACCTGTTCCAGTGTTTCAATACTCTTACTGTAAAGAATTTCTTTCTTATATCTAGCCTGAATCTACCCTCTTCCAATTTACATCCACTGCTTCTAGTCCTTCCATCACATATCACATCAGATCTCAAGGGGGGCCCTTGAAAAGGTGCTTTAAAGTATGTTCTCTCTGCTGAATAAGCTCTGCTGAGTTTATAGGTAAACCTATGCATGTTTAATACTAAAATTAAGTTTACATACTTTCAAGAGAGTCTCTGGTTAATCAAAGCTAGTTTCCAGCAACTGCATCATTTACACTTAAGTTGAAAGAAAAAGGCTTTGATATTAGTGACTAAACGGTTTTTACCAAAAACTTTGGCTGAGATATAGAAACACCATTTAATGTAATTTGTAGATAGCAGACTTAAAAACATTCTGCAAATAAAATAATGCACTGGCATCACTCAGTAACAATTACAGAATTACTCTGCTATAAGTTCACCAGAAGGATGTAGAAAGGGAACAATACCAAGTGCCTATAGGTCCATGCTTCACACAGTGGATGTGGCTTTCCCTTTTGCTGTCTATGTTTAGAAGCGCTTTGAGGCAAACGTGTTGAGCCTTTTGCTTTACAAGAAAGGAGAAGTACAATTGATTAATGCCGTTTTGAACTGCATTTACTTTCTTGACTCCCTCATTTGTTTCACTGAACTAATTGGACCCAGTAGCCTCATTCAATAAACAAGAGATTAAGATTACTAAGAATATCATAACTGAATATTTTCTTGTGAAATCAAAACACCTCACCATCAATTTCACTTGGCTGCATACTTTTTTTCTTCTATATTAAGTGGAGAGAAAGACAATTATTTAACTTGGAGAAAGAGAATTATTTAGTTGGCTTGTTCAAATGTTTAGTCAATGAGGTTTTGGAAAGTTGCTGATGAAGTACAGGGGCCAATATTCTCTTTTGCAAATGTGGAATGAGGCTGTTACATGCCCCACTGGGAATACTCTGCATTATTTGCCCTATGCAGAAGGAGAGCAAAGGCTTTGCATGACAAAGGAGACATTGGTAGACTCTGTCAAAAAAAATCTCTGCATTACCAGTTTATTAATCCAGGTTATGGAATGAAGCAAAACCATCTGCTGTTTCTCTCTTTGGTATCCTGAGCTTTAGGATTGGGATCAGCTAGTTACCCTTGCTTTGTATCAGTCATCTTAGCCTAATCTAATTGCTTACTTAATTGAAGAATTTATGATAAACAGCATAGTTGCAAAGTTTGTATGAGAAAAGTGAATTCAAGTAAGAGGAGTAAACTTACATGACTTTCATTGGTGTAAATATTAGTTTAAAGGTTTCTTTCCACTCCATACCCTTTAACACTATCTGTATTCAAGCGAGACCATCTCATCTTCCCCAAATTATGATTATTTGCAAAAGGCACTCAAGATTTGGGCTATGTCCTTTTTATCTGCATGTTCAACATACATCTTTCATGAAAGAGAGGAAGAGGATGGAAAAGGAGATAAATAATATTCAGGTAGTCTTATGCCTCTAGTAATTTGGTGTTCATTAATACAGTTCATTCTTGCTCAACCATTCATTGTTTGCTGTTCTCTGGTTTAAAGATGTTCGTGTTTAATTGGTCTGTCTGAGCAAATCTCATCCTTCGAGCCCCACTGTGTTTCGTGTGGCTGAGCACTGCACATCAACAATTAGGCATCTGTTGTCTAGATTCCTTTTTTAAATGAAGGAAAGAAATGGGCATTTGCAGTGTGTGACTCACATGATCTATTTTGGACATTTGTGTACACTGGGATGGGAGGAGCAGCAAGCTAGAGACACCCATTTGTCTCCACTTACTCTAAAAGAGGCCTTGCTATTCTCCACAGATTCAGGGATTGTCTGCCTTAGATGGGGTGATTCCCATCCTTAAAGACTCTTCTTATACTATGTTTTTTACCAAAGGTGGTGATTCATGAGGCAGTCCTCTCCCCTTCTTTCAAAGCTGGGAAATTTCCACATCCCAGAAAGAAACTTCTCATCATCCCCTTTTTCTTACCCCACAATTAGGGTGTCACTTTGGAGTGTGTGTGGTTCTCAGGGGAGAGCTCTTGTCAGTCCCAGAAGTGACCCATCAGTGCTGGCATTAATTGCTTTCTGACTCTTCTTTATGGCAGTGTGACTAAGCCATGAAAATCTGCCTTGAAAGAACCTAGAGGCAGACAGGAGTTCCCAGCACTGTTCTTCTCCATGATCTCATATAGTTTTGGGACTTTACCCAGCTTTCTCCTTGCACCTGCAAATGTTCATGCAGCAAAGGGAAACAGACTATGGTAATTCATATGGAAACTCTAAAGCTTTCACAGAAACAGTGTTTGCAGTAAGTAGAAAACATTGCAGATGTTCCAAAACTGTTGTCATTATAGACAACTGTAAAAGAGAACCTTTGGAAACATCCTTATTGTCTGTGTGTCTTGAAACACTTTCTTATGAGTTGAACCTGAAGGTGTGTCTCTCAGGTTGAGTGATGAACTGAAGCTGGCTTGATGCTCCTAATGCAGAGGACTTCATAACAAGAAGCACTAAGAGTAGGGTAAGGTGATTGTGGTGATAAGATTTCTCTCCAGAAATACCGTCAGGTTAACTTTGTCCCAGTAGGCTTTTTTTGAGGGCTCTGCTACTCAAATCTTAGAAAAGAATCAGGTATTTGATTTTATGACTTTGATCAGCACAAAGTCATAATGTCACCACTAAGAGCTTTTATGATATGCTTTGGAAAATGTTAAAGTGATGGTGCCTCCACCTGACATGGTGCAAAACTGGGTTATCTGCTAGGGCACAGAACTGATATAAATGTCTGTGGAGCTTAGGTTTTATCTTATTACTCTTCTGTGACTTTACCTGCCAAGTCTAAGGAGAATAAAAAAAAAGTGATAGAAACAACCTAATGAAAGTATTTAGATGACAAAGTTGCTTGTGTTGCAACTGTACTACTATGACCTTCCCTAAAGGAAAATGAATCTTGTTCTGCTTCCTGGGAGGAATGATAACATGCTTATCACAATTTGGAACAAAACAAAACAGAAAAACCTCAATGCTTGTTCTATTAATTTTTAAGTCTACATTTTGCAGTAGGAAAAAAGAAAGAATAAAGAAGTGGAGATACTAAGCCTTTAGTATCCCTTTGTGGTTGAAACAATGTTCCAGATTTTTGCTGGTGTAGATTTAATTAATTAGGAAAACAGTAACATTTTCAATATCCTTGCTGTTCCTCTACATTACAAAGCACAGTAGGGCTTTGGTTTTGTAAGCTAAAATATAGCAAACTGTTAACAGAATTTTATATTTGTACTCCCAAAGGATTTAAATGAAGTCATGAGGGTAACCACAATCCCTGGCGAGAGTCCTCTTTCCTATTAAAGCTGACCTGGACAGAACTTGCTTTCATGCCACATTTAAATTGTCCAGAGGAAAAATTCTCAGCGGGAGACATCTCACATTCTCTTGCCTCCCCGCCTAGCAGAGCCACTGCATCTTAGTCATTAGCAGAGGAGAGAAGGAAACCAATACTTCCCAGTTCTGGAAAAGAAAACCATTCAAGGAAAAAACTTATAGATCCCACAAACTAAAGGTCTGTTGGATCACCAGCAACTTACTCCTGACCTCACGAACTGGAAAGTATTTTGTATTCTCCTTCTGTAAGTCTTGTCAGTGAATTGTTTTGAGGTTTCTTGGAATGGATGAAGTAAGATAAAAGGTTGTTAAGGTTGATAAACTTGTTAAGGTTTTTAAAACACTTTATTCATTCAGTACACTTTAGTTTGCTAATTATTTAACCTGAGTAGAAGCAAATAGCTGCCAGTAGAACATTAGCAGTGAGCTTTCTGTGATGTTCTCTGCACAGAGCTAGCACCTGCACTAAACTCTGAATCACCACCTGGACCCTTCTCAGTCTCTGCTTCAATAAATAAAAAGTTTGGAAAAGTTAGTATAAATGACTTCTCAGAAAGAAATCCTAATACAATATTTGCATTATTTCTTTATCAAATAGATAATTTAAGGTACATTTATTTTTGCATAGTTTGAAGTTATTGAAACTTTAAGTCCAAAGTATACATTTGCTGAATATAAACTTGCTTGCTAAATAGAAACTGGTAAATGTAAACCTGGAGTTAACTGTTTTGGTCTTTTCAAGTTCTTTGAAATTGGATGTACTGTGTTGTTGCTATCCTACTTTTTAATGAGGTTAAAAAGCTCAGAATACTGAGGAGCTATGGGATTGATCCCATACAAAGTATGGGATCTGACTCTGTGTGCAGTGCCAGCTACTTTTTAACTGCTAAAATATTTTAGAAAAAAAGATATCAACTTCTTTTTAAAAAGAAAAATATCACTAGGCTTTGAAAAGGATAGAAACAGAAAAGGAGCCAAAAGTTGTGTGCAGTTTAGGTAGCCTTAAAAAATTTTAAATTTTTTTCCTTTAAGTAAGTGTCTGCTAAATATTGACACTGATTTTCTGACAAAACTGAAAACAAAACATGATACGTGATCATGTGCTATTTTTGGACAATTTAAGTGTCAAAGAAATCTGTCAGGAAGCCAGATAACTACTTTAACACAGAATTAACTCTCTGATAACTTACATCAATTCATAGAAGGAGACTAGAACTGTCTTCCTGGTAAATTTGAAAGCAGTGTGATGCTTGTCCAGTCACTGGGGATGTGGCAGGCATCCACCTTCCTGCATGGAAACCAGTGTTAATGTGTATTTCAGAGGGAAACTGACTCCCAAACAGCTGGAGGATACCAGCCAGCTGCCTGTAGGGAGAGCAGAAGAAACCAAAAAACCCAAGGGGAGAAAACACCACTCCTGAAATCCTTTAAATATGCTGTGCCTTTGCACCAACTATTTGTCTTATAGAGTTTGCAGTAAAACCAAACAGGAAAGATCTTAGACCCGCTGCTCTGCCAAATATTTTGTGGTCTCTGGTCTGGGAGCTTGAGGGTTGAACTCTGGGACCTGTGTGGTATGTGAGAAGGCTGGGAGGGATTTTTTCAGGTAGGGAGGCAGCGACAGCACTGGTGGATCTCAGTAGCTTGTGTAGGTGCCAGGTGGCCTCTTCTGAGGAGTTTAAAAAAGGCAAGTGAAATGATCCAACAGCTAGCAAGTTTATCCAGTAAGGTCGGGTGAAATGCAAACTCCCTAATTGCAGTGAATCTCTCTACTTAACCACAAGGAGGGGAAAATGCTTTGTGGAGTTCATGAAATCAGAGTTACAGTCTTTTCATTCAAATATACTCTCTGGTCTGTAAAAGCTCACTCTTCTCCCATAGACCTGCTCTACCCATTTTGTGATGGAGTTGTACTAGTTGCAAACTGTAATCACCACATCATTTCTCTGAGATAAAGATGCATATGTTGCAAGGCTGTCCCACACAGAGATGGTTATTGTGGTGTGAGAGTGAGAGTTGCTAACATGGCTGGCCTGGAGCCCTCTCAGTGCAAGCTGCCGTTGGATCAGATCCATGAGCAAACCTAACAGTTCCAGTGGGAGAAGGTAAGTATCAAAAGAAAAATGGAACTCAAGTGGCTTCTCATAGAAACTAAATTCACTGAATAACTAAAATGCATGAGCTTGGTGAAATGCTACACCATTTGTGGGAGCTTAACAGCAACACTAGCAGCAACATGCTGTGAAGGGAAACTCGGGACTCCAAACTAGTGGTGAAGACAACTCTGTAAGAAAAAGTTCAACACAATGTTTCACAGCATAATATTATCTCATCAATAGGTTGAGATCTGAGGGGTGAACTCATTGATGTTTATCAGTAGGTAAAGGGTGAGTGTCAGGAAGATGGAGCCAGGCTCTTCTCAGCGAGAAATAATGGTAGGACAAGGGGCAATGGGTACAAGCTGGAACATAGAAGGTTCCATAGAAATATAAGAAAAAACTTTTTCACAGTGAGAGTGGTGGATCACTGGAACAGGCTGCCCGGAGGGGTTGGAGAATCTCCTTCTGTGGAGACATTCATACTCCACCTGAATGTGTCACTGTGTGACCTGGTCTGGGTGTTCCTGCTCCAGCAGGGGGATTGGACTAGATCATCTTTTGAGGTCCCTTCCAATCCCTGACATTCTGTGATTGTGTGAACCAGCCTTCAGTCACAAAGGAGATAAAAAGAGGTAGTTAGTGGGTACAGTCAAAAGGCTATGGCTTGTGTTTTCTTTTAGTTCCTTAAAATCTCATTTAAGAACCCCCCTAATTTCTAACCAGCCATGTACAGAGCCTGTACATGCAGACAGTATAGTGGTGATGTACCCTAAGGAGAGAAATGATTCAGCCATGATGGGTGAGGGATAAGCTTCTGAAGATCTCTGTGATGAAGTGCAGGTCTGGTGTGGTGTGACCTTCTCCATAAATGTGTCTGTCTCTTGTGCTGCCCATTCAGGAGGCTGTGCTTGCTCCTCAGCAGCCCTCACCTTGCCAAATACTGTGCCAGTTCTGCTTTTTTCAGCCTGTAATTTTGAAGCAGGAAAATACTTTGGGTCTAGGAATTAGAAATACTCCTGATGCTGCCTAAATGGTGGCTAGGCAGTAAGGCATTCTCTGGTACTTCTTTTGTTTGATGACTTTTAACTGACTTAAATACAGCTACAGGTGATTTTGGAATGTACTGTCTTTCAATATTTTTTTTCTCTTGCTCCTTGCACACAGATCTTGCTTCTTGCAGTAATTATGATGATCAGATCAGATTAGTGTCATAGTGTCATGCTCCCATGTGGTCATAAAGTTTTTGCAATGAATGTAATGTGAGCCATTTTGCTACATCAGTTCCCCAAAATAACCCTGGTTTTTGCTGCTGTTGCCACTCCCTGATCAGAAACTCTGCTCACTCAAGATTATGTTTGTAACAGAGAGGGTTATTTATTATAAGTTAGAACTTAATATAAATTTCAGGAAAGAAAGAGGATTAAAATTTAAAAAATATATATATTTTAAAGTGAAACAGAATTAGAATGCACAGTTTAGTGAGCTGAAAAATTCTCCATAAGGAGAAATTGCACTAATGCTAATGAAAAGACAACTCCTGACTCCAAGTCCTTCTGGAGCTGATCATGGGACAGTGCTCACTGTGAGAATCCCTTGGGGTCTCACCATGTAATGTGTGATAATATCTTCTGACCATATCAGGGCCCATCATGATGACACTGTAGGATTTATATAATTGATAAATTTTAAACAATACTAAAGATGTATTGTCACCTAGGAGCAGTTAAACAGTTTCAGAGTTCACAGGAGTGAGCAGCAAGGTCACTTCTGATTTAGATCTAGGTTTTACAGGTGTGAATCAGGAGAGAGATAACTGATTTGTGTGGCTTTTTCTTTTGAGCCTTGCACAGGTTTATTCCCTTGTAGATCACAAGAGAACGTTGGGTATTTTCTGAAGTATTTCAGCCCATTGCATAGGTGGGTTTGCTTTGGATAATTTCTATGGCGTGTGTCTTAACCTTCTAGAGAAGGTGTGATTCACCTTCTCTAGACTTTGTGCCGTGAAGGAGGAATGAGAGTCTAATGTTAAAAACACAGCTGTTAAAAACATAGTACTGAAGTAGTCTTTTTATTAAGGAGACTGAAAGGCTATTAATTTTTCATCACACAGTCAGTAACATTTTAACTGTATGCATAAAAACCTGCTGCCATCCTAATGAAGTCTGTCCTCACTTTTTCTACTGTTTTTTTTTTGCATATTTCCTCACAAGCTTTGGTTCATTGGCATGTCCTCAGTCATTTCAGGCAGCCTTACCAAATTCTTCTACTTTACTCGATGTTGAATCACTGTCAGTAGCCAGTGTCAAGGAAAACATTCACTCTTCTGTGAAACTTGCTCCATCTGGTGGTTCAGGAACAAAAAGTGCTTGGTGACTTTAAATCCAGGCTTATAAATTAATTGCTTCAGTGTAATGTGGAAATTTTTTCTTTATGAGATTTGCAAAATTATTTTTTCAACTTATTATATTAAATCCTTATTGGACAAGAAACCTGATCTAGTGGGAGGTGTCCCTGCCTATGGCAGGGAACTCGATGATCTTTAAGGTCCCTTCCAACCCAAACTATTCTATGATTCTATGTTTTGTGTTTTCTTAGGGATGCTCAGGTATCATTGCAGTGAATATAAAAAGCAATACAAATACCTTCCCATATGAGTCTGAATGCTGTCTTCCTTCATTTTATTATAGTATTTCACTTCATTTCCATGTTTGGTGGCTATAAAAGTGATGAAAAGTAATTTCTCAATCTGATTTGAGAACCTTTTTGCTCTTGTTTATATCATAAAACTATTTTCATCTGTCAAGCAAAAGCACTTAAGAATGCTTCTAATTTAAATCATATCCATAATATTTCTAGAAGATCTATTTTGGGAACATAAATTATCCCGGATACTGAACTGGATTTATGTTTAAGAATAAAAAACTGAGAAAGAAGGCAGCTTTCTATATCTGTCTCATCTAAGATATTTCAAGGCTTTAGTCTGAATCCTGGTGAAACTGATGTTACAAATCTCTTTGATCCCTAAAGGACAGTGACCTGGCCATCATGAAGATGTTATGTGTGTAGCAGTGGAGATTATAGAAAATACTTGAAAAGTCAGGAAGTTGACTGATGTAGAGGAAAGACAGATTACAGATGATCACAGTGATATTGAAAGCTCCCTCACAACTCTCTCCCATGTAATTTGGGTGGATTATTACTTTCTTTATTTGCTCTGTTAATAGAATAGTTTTGGTATAAAATGAACTCGTACTTCAGTTGATATGTGACATGTTATAGTCCTTCTCACCTACTCACCTACTACACAAGAACTTGATGTTTCGTTCTATGACATTATCTAAAAAAACCCCTCTATGTTAAGATTTTTAGGTTTTTTAGGTTTTAATTTGGAGTGATGTAATTTGCCTACATTAGAATTTGAATGCATGTTTACAACTCAAATAATGTTGAGTGAATAAGAGTATGAGAGGCACATTGTGTAGGTGAACTTTCCAAGCAGCAACTGAAGTGTTTCTTGTGTGCCTAAGATTATAAGTCACTCAGACAAGCTTCTTATCACACCTTGGGGAAATACTGTCACCTCTTTCTCTGCACTTAATTGGCCAGAGTATTTTTCTCAGTCTGTAGTCATCTCTACATACATTTTGTTTGGCTTACGTAAAGGACATTTGAAAGAAGCTGGAAAGGAAGAGTTTAAACTTCCCAGATGAGCAGTGGGAAAGGTGTTTTTAGCATGGTACTTTGCATGGGGACTGTTACAGGGCTTGGAAAGGGCATAAAAAGTTACTGCTTGCCAGGTGGAATGGAGTGACTGACCGTATATGAGCACATTAAACCTGCCCCCAGGGCAAAATAACATGTTTGCCTGAGTGAGGGAGAAAAGGAAGCAGTTTTGCAGGTACAAGGTCTCAGCTGCCAGATGACAGCTGCTTAGATTTGCTTGCTTGATCACTTGGAACTCTGAAATTAAAATGAGAGCAAAATTAGCTTGTGTCTTTTGAGTGTATAAAATTTCAGTGGCACACTCAGTCTGTCTCTTGTCGTTTTTAGGGAGATAAAACCCTTAAAGATCTTTATCCCATTGAAGTCAGCGATAATTTTGGCTTCAGAATGTTAATAAATCCTTAAGAGGCACACTTCTATCAATCTATACAACATCTCTTAGTAGTACACTGTCAGTTATGTTCAAGTACCAACAGATAACCTGACAGAGACCTAGACAGGCTGGAGAGCTGGGTGGGAAGTAATTCAATGAAATATTGCAAGGGTGAGTGTAGAGTCTTGCATCTGGGAAAGAACAACCCCATGTATTGAGCTGTTAGAGAGCAGTGTAGGGGAAAGGGACCTGGGGGTCCTGGTGAACAGCAGGATGACCATGAGCCAGCAATGTGCCCTCATGGCCAAGAAGGCCAGTGGCATCCTGGGATGCATTAGAGGGGGTATAGTCAGTAGGCTGAGAGAGGTTCTCCTCCCTCTCTACTCTGCCCTGGTGAGACCACATCTGGAATATTGTGTCCAGTTTTGGGGCCCTCAGTTCAAGATGGACTGGGAACTGCTTGAGAGGGTACAGTTCAGAGGAAAAGCTGAGGGAGCTGGATCTCTTCAGCTTGGAGGAGACTGAGGGGTGACCTCATTTATCTTTATAAATATTTAAAGGGTCAGGAGGATGGAGCCTGCCTCTTCTCAGTGACCTCCAGTGATAGGACAAGGGTCAATGGGTGCAAGCTGGAACACAGGAGGTTTCACCGATATATAAGAAAAAAACTTTTTCATGGTGAGGGTGGCAGTGCATTGCCACGGGCTGCCCAGAGAGGGTGTAGAGTCTCCTTCTCTGGAGACATTCAAACCCTGCCTGGACAACTTCCTGTGTGACCTGATCTGGGTGTTCCTGCTCCAGCAAGGGGATTGGAGTAGATGCTCCCTCGAGATCCTTTCCAATCCTGACATTCTGTGATAATGCAGATATGAAATTGATGTATCTAGAAAGAATCAATCAAAGTTATTTAGACAGCCTATGGCATGATACCTTTTGTTCCCATACAGCACTCACACTCCTTAGTCAAAAATATTTATACAAGAATACAACTATCGATCTAGGATAAACCTTTTATTTCTGCATTGACTGACTGACTGAGTGTAAAGGAAAATACCAAGTAAAATTGTATGACAGCTTTTCTGTATGTTTCTGTGCCTAACAGCATGTACTTTGTATTTTCTAGCAGTGCATTTATAGAAAAAAATGATTTTATTCTATCAGTGCAGTCACATTCCTGATTTCATGAACAGTAGCTATATATAATCCCACACTGGGCATCTTGAGTAGTTACCACGTTCAGACACCTCACAGTTGGCTGATTTTTCCATTCTCCTTGCAGCTTACCTACCAGGACATTTGTTCCAGTCCTGCCTGTACCAAGTCTGTCCACAACAGATTATATTCATGTCTGGATTTTTGTTGCTCTCTTGACGAGGATATATTTCATTCTTCTAGACTATTGCATGTTTTTCCACTTGAAGATCTTGTAATTGCTAACTGCCTGGTGTGCTCCTTAGTTATACTTTCTAGTGTAGTTTTATTATATGCTCAGTCATTCCAGCCAGCAGTAAAACTGTATTGCCACAGCTTGACTGTCTGAGAAAGGCAGGTTTAAGTTGTACCAGACATTGTGTGTTCATCCTCTCTTTGATATCTTAGAATTGATTATGCCAGTAGAGAAAACATACCACTGTCAGAACATCCTACACCTTCGATTTATTAGAAACTCTAAAAGCAGTATCAGTCTAAATATAAGAAAGAAGTTCTTTACAGTGAGGGTAGTGAAACACTGGAACAGGTTGCCCAGAGAGGTTGTGGATGTCCCCTCTATGGAGGTGTTTAAGGCCAGGCTGGACAAGGCACTGAGGAACCTGATCTAGTGGGAGGTGTCCCTGCTTATGGCAGTGGGGTTTGGAACTTTATGATCTTTGAGGTCTCTTCCAACCTGAACTATTCTATGATTCTATATACTAACAGATAATTTTGTAGCCTCTTTTTAAAGATCTGCACTTGTAAGAACATAAAGCCTCCAAGGCAGCTCTTCTGGTGTGTCAATGCTCTTAAAATTAGAAATGTTCTTATTATTTCTATTCTAAACTTGCTTGCAGCGGCATAAGCTCACTGCTTCTTGACTCACTGAGAGAGGGTTCTCAAGGGACAGATTATTCCTTACTTTTTTTCCCCAAGCAGGAGCTTTGTTTGAAGAATATAATTTCTCTCTCAGATTTATCTTTAAGCTCTCCAATCACCCAGTTTCTATTAAGCCTTCCCCCACGCCCACATCCTGGCCTCCATTGGTTGATATTTGCAGATCGAGGCTGTTTGGGGTCACTTCTGTCAAACAGCTTTTTTCAGTTCTGCTTTGTCTTTTAAAATTTCCATCTTGAAATTTCCAGGGGCCCTTCTGCCTTCATGGGGGGAACAATAAATGAAGTAAAAGAAAAAAAAAAATCAGGAAAACCCCCACAGACAGCCTGGAAAATAATAGGAATTTCATCTTTTATTTTATTTTTGGTAACATCAAGTCTGCGGTGCCATGGATTGATGGTGTAGCTCCACAACCGAGGGCGTCCTCCACCTTACTGCTTGAGGTGCCCACCAGGGCGGTGAGGATGCTGGCGTAGGGGGGGCTGTACTTCCCAAAGGACTCTCAGAATCTGGGTTCCCCGAGAGTGGTGTTCCCAGGAGCAATGTCCCCTGCTCACTAGATGGCACCACCCGCACATTATACCTGGAAAACTCAGCCTCAAGGGATGAGTTTCCAGCTAGGAAAGTTGTGCTCTCTCTTTTCAGTACCATGTGGCTGAAGTTTTGCCATTTATATAGCAAATGAGTAAGGGCACATATTTTGTTTTCTCCAAATGTGCTAAAAAAAAACAGGTAAATGAGTTTCTTTGTACCCCATCTTGCTGTGGAGTTTAAATGTAGCCTCCCTCACTGCATCCTCCCAGTAATATTTCTTCCATACACAGAGACTGGAGATTCACTTCTGCAATCTCATCCAGGAACTGGTTTTTGAAGCTCTGTAGGGAAGAACTGTGAAATATACTGAAATACAGCACCTGTCTTCTGAGGACAGGCTGAGAGAGCTGGGTCTGTTAAACCTGGAGAAGAGAAGATTCCAGGGAGACCTCATAGTTGCCTACCAGTACTGAAGGGGCTACAGGAAAGCTGAGGGTCTGTTTGACAGAGTATGTAAGCAATAGGATGAAGGGCAATGGTTTTAAAGTAGAGCAGGGCAGGTTTAGGTTAGACATTAGGAAGATGAAAAATGTTACAAATCTCCCTTGTAGTCACACTGTTCTGTATTGGTCTTTTTTGTGATACAAATTAAATGCTTCATTTTTTACACCTAGTTCTACTCCTTGCCCCCATTCTTGTGGTGCTTGTTGCTTGCTTGCAGTTTCCCTGTTGCCCAACAAGGCTGCTGTTGAAGTGTGGATGTGGCATCTGTATGGGAATGTTAAGTAGGAAGCAAAACTGCCAAAGTGGAGTGTATGTACAGCTCTTAGACCATCCTTACTCATTTGGAAAATTTACAGCTGTGGTCCCAGAGACTGGAATTAACACCATTTTTTATTGGCAGTGTACAGTTGCTTGGGAGACAGAAAAAAAGATTATTTCTGATTTTAAGAAAAAATACTCACTTTCTTTACAATGTGTGTATCTTTGCATGTGTGTGAGTTAGTATGTGCATGTGTGTGTGTAAGAGGTACGTAATGCTACTGCTTCCAGTAAAAACCTTTCTGAGAACTTTAACTTTCTGAGACACTTTGAGACAAGTGTCTCAAAGCAGCTGGTGCATTCAAAGAGCTTCAGAAAGAGTTTCAGTTCCTCCTTAGAGCTATTTTAAATTGAGATCTATAGAAAAGGGGATTACCTGTGATGTCTTCTTGGTGGAGCAGTACAGCCAAGTAGGACTTTTAGTTTATCAGCAACCTGTGGTCTCAGTGTTGTATCTATGGACTGTACTTGATTTCTTCATTATGCATTCCATTTCCACACCAAACATAACAGCATATAAATATAAATATTAACAGCATGACAATACTTAGATAACAAATTATCCATGTAAATTTCAAACAAGAGTGAAAAATGTTGATATTGCTGCTTTGAGTACTCACTGTATCACCTTTCTGTCTTTTACTTCCAAGCATAGGCAAGTGTATTACATGAACCCTGTGGGAAGACATTCTTGACCACGGAGAAAAACAAACAAAAATAAAAAGGAGAGATTTTTTTCACCTGCAGAATATTCACTGTAGATGTTCACACATTGCAGAAGGGATTTTGCAGTTCTAGGGAATCAGACTGATTTAATCAAGCATGTTTTTATAGTAAATTATACTTACTTCTGCACAGGGTTTGTGCTCAGCCTTTGAGCTGCAGGTGTCATTACAAACTCATTGATCTCATACAATTTGATAAATGTGGCATGTTACATTGCAGATTAGCATGCTAATGTAAAGCAAGGAAGTGAATTATTTTGAGAAAGAAATAATATTTTGAGAAAGAAATAATTTCCTCTAAAACATGGCAATGCATCCTGTCCTACTTCCAAAGTATGTCCTTCCTGCTTTGTAGTGTACTCTGGAAACGTTGCTATGTTGATATAAATATTAACATAAAACCAGAAGGAAAAGAAAAAAGAAGGGAAGAAAGAAATGTTGTTTCCGAGCTTTGTATATACAGGACTTTGGAGGGTCATTCTGTGTCCAGTTCTGGAGCCCTCAACATAAGAAGGACATTGAGCTGTTGGAGCTGGTCCAGAGGAGAGGCACAAAGATGATCAAAAGGCAGGAGCAACTGCCTTCTGAGGACAGGATGAAGGAGTTGGGGTTGTTCTGCCTGGTGAAGAGAAGACTTAGTGGGACCTCATAGTAGCTTCTCAGTACCTGAAGGAGGATACCTGAAGAAAGGCAGGGATAGGACTTTTTAATAGGATATTTGATGGAAGGACTTGGAATAATGGATGTAAATTGGAAGAGGGTACATTCAGGCTAGATATAAGAAAGAAGTTCTTTATGCTGAAGGGGATGAAACACTGGAACACGTTGCCCAGAGAGGCTGTGGATGCCCCCACCCTGGAGGTATTTAAGGCCAGGCTGGACAAGTCACTGAGCAACCTGATCTAGTGGGAGTTCCAACTAGATGATCTTTAAGGTCTCCTCCAACCCGAACTATTCTATGATTCTACCCACATCTAAACACCTTTCTAACAAATGACATGTGCTAACAGTCCTCTTGAGGTCAGGCTGCAAACTTTGCCATGTACCATATTCTTCTCATGACTTTTCTTAATTTGTATTATTATCTCAGACTAAAGGAAGGGATCTACAAGCACAGAATGAGACAGGGTAAAGGCTGCAGATTGGGGCTGACTCTGGCAGTGGGAGCTGTTATGGAGCAGCAAAGTAGAGATGTTCTAGGCTGGTCTTGGTTGTTTGAGAACACTGCACCAGTAGGAGCAGATAACATATGAAAATAGTCTGACTTTCTCTTCTAGTGTCCATGGTTCTCAAGAGGAATCAGGAATAACTCTGCATGCAAAAAAACATGCAAGCATTTGTCTGTGACAATGCTCTCCTAGAAGCCTTGACCATTCTGCAGCCAGGACACTGCTGATGTGATGGGAGATGAAGCAGGACTAGGAAGCAAGAGGGTGAAGAATAGGAGCAGGCTGAACAGAGCTGTTCTTTTAGATAGTAAGTAGGGTGGGGGGGAAGAGAGGCCTCAGGAAGTGGTAGCTTTTAAGCTTGCTTGAGCAGCTTTGTGGAAAAAGTAGTTACCAAGTTATGTTTTCAAGAGAAAGTGGAACCTCGCCTTGAAGCTGACTTTGGCCAGGGCAAAGCCCTGAGACCTGCAGAGTTGAGGTTCTGGGATGGCCATTGTAGGTCTTCGGGCCACTGTGTAATGCAATAAGAGGAATGAAGGGGGATACCCAGCTAAGAAGTGACAGAGCAGCAGTAGACTCTAATTTTGAAGTTATGACTTCCATTTAAATATAGCCACTGGTCTTGTGCTGTTCCTGAGAGCCTTTGGCACTGGAATGTCAACTCAGAAACATAAGGTTGGGAGGGAGTGTGGTGGTTTCTGCCTTGTTATGCCAGACCAGAAGAAAAACCAGCTGCTCTCAGCTTCCTTGGAAGAATTTCTAGTCGTTCAGCCTCCTAATTTGAGGCCCCCCTTTGGCTACTAAAGCATTTTAATTGTTGCAGTAAGCTTCTTGCAGGCCACAGGAGTAGAAAATGAGTAGAAGAGGAAGTGACCTATGAAATATTTGCAGAGGTGACATTTTGTATGTGTTCTGCTGAAGTGTTTCATTCAGTATATTAAATATTTATGTAGTCACTATTAATCCAAGTAGTCATGTTTTCCCTAGCCCACCATGGATCCTTACCTTATGGTCACCCTTTTGAAATCAATCAAGGTGAACAGAGCTGTCATCACTGGAAAATAGCTTATTATGTTAGAAAACATGGTCTTTTTCTGCCTCATCTGAGCTGGATGTTACTAAAAATATTGAGAAGGTTAATGTTACAAGAGTTGTAAAAATTTTCCTTAACAGAGACACAGTGAAACGAGGCAAATGGACCATCAGCTGACAATGTATATCCATTCGTACTCTGATTTGTTCAATACTGAAGTGCCACATGCAAATTTTTCACTTTGTGATTATAAAAATCCTTACTTTTCTGAGAACCTGGGAGAAAAAGTTCTCTCTAGTTTGATTTGACAAACTCATGCATTTTCCTTATGTATGGGTTTGCCTTATTAACAGAATACAAGTTATCATTAATACTGGTCTATTCTTTATTTCTCTTCATACTTTTTATCTCCTATTTTGCCTGATTTCTGTAATCTTTTCCCCTTTTTTTCCCTGTTCTGTTCCTGTTGTGCATTTGAAAGCAGTTTGAGAGGTACTCACCTTTGTAGCCATCCACCCATATATCTGGGCACATAAGCAAATTCTTTACTTCAACAAGCAGAGGTTCATCTTGCTGCCAAGTTTGGCCTTGTAGCAGGCAGCAACTCCCTGAGGTGTCATTCTGAATTCTTGGTCTCCATACTCCTCTTTTTTTCCTCCCAGAAATACTGCTTTTATTTTCTTTCAAGTGAGAATGAGAGATTTGGTGCTGTAATACTAACATCTACTTTGTCTTCAAATTGTGTCCTATTTCACATCTACTGATAGTTGACTAAGAGTTGCAAATAGCTAGTATTCTTTCTGCCTAAGATGGACCAGGATCCTTACCCCTTTGTTCAGCATAGAAAGGAATTGAGACAAATGCAGAAAACATGAAAATACAGCATATTTTACATGTCACGCTTCTTTTATTCTCTGATGACATTTGCCTCTTCCTTACCTCCTCTCTTCCTGGACTCTTGTCCTTTAATTCTGTTTTTAAACATCTTTATCTGCTGGGTGAAGGAGAGGGATGATTTATGTCTTCCTTCTACTCCCTCTTCCTGATATCAGCCTGAACCCAGGCCTCCAGAATCTAACCATATTTTGCTCAGCCATCCCTGCTTCATGCTTCACTCTACTTTCTTATCTTGCTTTATTTTAACATTTCCTTCCCTTTCTCTCTCTTGTTTTGCTTCTGCTGCTCCTAATATGACATACACTTGAGTTTAAAAGAAAAAAAGTGAAAGATGACTTGCCTCATGTAATTTAACCATCCCCCTTGGTCACCTCTAGTTGCTTTCATGATATTGAGTCTAAATTCTTTTGCAAAATGCTCTGCAATTAATGTATTTCTCATGTGTTTCTGTTAAGCACTCATGTTGGTTGATGGATATGTTTATGTAGATGAGAGATGACAAAAATAGTCCAAAAAAGTGTCTCTACCTTCTAAAATCCTGAAGTGCTGTAAGTTGAAAGCACTGTTTCTGTTAAGCACCCATGTTAGTTGCTGGATATGTTTATGTTGATGAGAGAAGATAACAAAAATGGTCAAAAAAGTGTCTCTTCATTCTAAAATCCTGAAGTGCTGTAAGAGGAAAGCATTACAAAGTTAATATAGTTGTCTGCATCGTTGTTGATAGTAACACATCATTTCAGATTAACAATTGTTACTTGCAGGTCTGCATTGAGACAAAAATCAGGGAAGAAGTGTAAAAGCTCTTATTCAAGTCAGAGCACCAGAGAATCTGGCTACAGGGTGGATAGCTGAGCTATCAAATTGCATTTTGAATTTACAAGAAAAAAAAGTAATATTCCCAAATAATACTTCCATTGTAAGAGACAGTTAGTTGTTAAAGCCACCAAATGCAAGCTACAAATTGGAAGCTGGAAGTTTATTTTTGTTGGCTGAGCTCTAGGGATTTTTTTTAACCTCATACCTCTCTGCTTAGCTAAATTGGATAAATAATGGGTAAATTCCTTTTAATTCAATCAAGCAGGTGCCCCTTAAAGCAGTGACAATACTCAAAAATACACTGTGTTCCTGTGTTTTAGTTCTGGACTGAAATCTTGCCAGAAATATGTTTCTTGAACATTTGCTTTTTTATAATCCAAGTAACAGTTAAGGGATGAAAACTGCAGTGTCCTGGATTTAGGCACATTGAGTCCAAAAGAGTCCAGAGGCAGCAGGGTGTAAACTGACCTTGCCAAGAAGTTGTGCAACAAAGAGCACAAGATAAATCCACAATTATTTTTTCCCCAAATAAAGATATTATATTAGAACATCAAACTGCACACATCAATGAAGTAATTTTGTGACCTTAGTAGAGGAGGGCAATTGGATTAAACACTGGATTATTGTCTGTGCTGGAGGACTTCTGCCAGTCACAGCAAGCTTTACACAGGTGCATTCAGAGTTTGGTCTGGGCTTTCTGCATTTCCCATCACACATAATTCCCATCACACTTGCTGTCATTGCTGTATCACAAGTAATTAAGTTGTAAGGCATGATGATGCTAAGAACGTCCTAATCAAACTCCAGCGTGGAATGAGACAAGATAAAACCACCCCCAAGCTGAATACCGAGGGAAACTCTGATAATAAACATAGAGGAAATGAAACCGCTTTGAAAATTCAACAGGATGTAGACTTAATAGGAAGCTCTGGCAGGACATAAAGATGTATCAGTTTTAGGCAACTCATTTTGGCTACTTATATTTCTATCTTCTGCTTCAAATGAAATTTTTTTTCTGAAAGGATGCTTAATAACAATTAGTGTTTTTGAAAGCGCAATTGGAAGAGGATTATAAATCCTTCCTGCTGCTAATTTGCTATCCCAATCTGTATTTCAGAGATTTCACTTAAACCCTAGATGTTTAATAACTAAAATGGAAAAAACTGCATTTGCTCCATGGCAACATACATGTAATAAATTATGAAGTTATTCATAAATTGCTTCAACATTTGCTATTCACATCAATTTTTCTCATGTGCTAGCAGGGAGGTAGATATGTTGATTGTTCTGTTGATTGTCATGGTCTTCTTGATTCCAGTTTTTTATTGAATGCTGTTTTGAGAAAGCATTCACACTGCCAAAGAGTCAGGGATTACTAATGTAGGTTTTGGCATGCATGTAGATAAATGAAAACAATACAGACATTCAAAGTCAAAGGCATTTGTTCTTTTCTCGTTGTTTTTCTTTCATTGATTTGTGGGTACCCATTAATACAGGTCAATGTCCCTGTAGCCTGTATACTAAGTGATATTCATAAAATGGAGAGGTAAAAATTAAAGGATTTTATTTTAGACGTTGTACAGAGAGCAAACTGTCAGATGTAGATCTAATGGTAACTGCAAGTCCCCCATTTTAATACAGTGAATTTGTGGAGCAACAAAGCTTCTCTAAGGCATGCTTATAGTTCCAATTTTAAGAGCATTTTGAAACCTGAATGGTCCATAAGTGTTCTCAGGAAGGTACTGCAGGCTACAGACATTTCTAATTTCTCAAGAATGGTGTTTTTCAGAGGAATTACTTTTTTGTTTTTCATGAACAGAGCTGTGACAGTTGCATAAAATCATTCATTACTGTTAACTTACTTTCTCCATTCCTCTGTTGGCTCTGGTGAAGGTAGTTCTTTTCTGATTTCTCAACTGACTTTGTGCTCAATAGCGTTTTCTCATTATTTTTTATGTCTTTTCTTGCTTTAGAAAAGCAAAATGCAGCACACTGCATAATGGTAATATATACCCTTGGAAAAAATTTTTCATTTCCCACTGTCAAATCCTTTCAGTTCATTGTGAAGTTTTGAATAGATGCTGTTTCTCCATAGCATATTAAAACTTCCAGAATTCTTTTTGCCAACAAGCTGCCCATGGCTCTGCTATCCCACTCAAAACTTGCTCTTGTTTGGGGATAATGAGCAAAGTTTTCAGCTTTTATTTTATTTGGCTTTCAATAGAATATTACATTCTTTGGTGGTTAAACTCCTTTACAGGTATGAATATATATATATTCAACCAAACAGTCTTCATCAGGCACAGTACTATGTTAGGAATTAAGTTAAACTCTCCTTTCCTGGAACATGCTGGCCTAATTACAGTAGAGTATGCTTTAATGAGGGTTCTTCTAAGGTATCTCTGCCTGATATGGCAAACAGCCCAGAGGCAAACTTCAGGTCCTGGTGTCAAGAAGTGATTCATTGCTTGTCTGCAATTAACAGCTGGGCTTAAAGGACTGGATAGAAAACTAGAATAAGAGTCTTTTTCATCTCATTTGTTGAATCCAGAGTTGTTGACCTTTTCCATTGCAGATGCAACTCAAAGGCCAGACATCATAGATCTGTCATGCTGCACAGAGTGTGGATAAAGAAAACAATATTGATTAAATTTACTCAAAGTCTTTAATTTAATTAGTTGCACGTCAAAGAATGGTTTTACCTTAAGGTAAAAAGAGTGTTAGATCACTGTATATGTAAATGAACTTTTCCATCTTTCTTTTAGTTGTTTGAGCCTGTGGCATACAATGGCACAGCTGCTATTTCCTGTGTCCCCATTCATTCTGATGTGATGCTGAGCATTTTCTAACACAACAAAAAAAAGAGAAATAATTGTGACATATCATATGAAATATAATTATTGATGATAATACTGAAAAAAAACCCCACAACCTCTGCTCCTAGAGATTCTACTGCTTATTACAAACAATATTCATGCTCCAAGAAGAAGGGGGAGAAAATAGTACAGGAAGCCTTCTTTTTTAAATCTGCTTTTTTTAATCAAAAAAATCATTTGTCTTGGCTAGCTCTCAAGGTAAACATCATGGCATCTCATAATGCTGGCTGCAGGAACAGGCTCGTGTTCCCTTGGTACAGGCTGTTACACAGCCTGACCTAAATACTGTGGAGAACTGTAATACTGACCTGGTTGTGAGTTGGGAGATTTTGTTCAAGACACTTCTCCTTCAGAGTTCACTGTAGATGTTGGGAAGAAACCTGTCATTTTACAGTACAGAATTAAGACATTTTTGCCTTCTGTTTAATTGCAGTGATAGTAGCCAATTTGAAATGTCTTCTGGGAGACCTTTTTTCCTGCAATCTGTAGATGTTTGTAAATTATGAAATAGTTCTATGTTTAGCACCTTTCATCCTTTCTTTGATACTACTGTTTCAAACGTACACGTTCTCTTTCATTAAGGAGCTAAAGTTCAAGTGGTTTAAGTCTCATTTTTTCAAACTAGAGAATAGCATTACTCACATACCAGAAGGCTAAGTAATGTCTGGGATTTATTAAATCATTCAGCAAAGTTGACCACAGACAGTTGCATATAGAACAAATGCTGGAAGAAAAATAATCTTCTATGATGATGTTTATTGTACTGTAACACACAGATTGAAAGTTAAATACTGGGTATCGTCTTTGTCTCTATTTTCATTCTTTCTTTTTCAACCTTTAGCTTGACATTTTTAATTATAGAAAGTATGAGCACAGAAGAACTATGTAGTTTTAGATCATAGCAATGATTAAAAAATATACACTTAATTTCATGTCTTGGTCAAGCAGCTGTGGGTTATAACAAGGTGAATAATGGTGACTTTAATGAATAGCTGACTTTTACTGCCAACTTTGTGTTACTGCACACTTCTTAACATCTTAAAATCTGAATGTATTTGAAAAATTCTGTTGTTGCATGTGGCCAAAAAGACCATTATCAAAGCTGGGATTGAAAATGGGGTTTTTTTTGCATTGATAGCTAGTATTGCACATACCTGTGGGTCTTTATCAGTTTTTTTCATCAGCCTTTCAAAGATAAAATGCTAGTTGTGAAAAATGCAAGAACATTTAAAGGATATTATTGGTCAGGTGTTGCTAACTTAGAGCATCAGAAGTAACTGAACAGATGTTCTTGGACATCTCAGATCCTTACCATTTTATAAACATCAAACTCATTTTAAAATCACAAATCAAACATCCAAAAAATGAGAAAAGGAAATGAGAAAGTAATTATTTGCTTTAATAGGATACAGGGTGGTAGGACTAGGAGGAATGGATGCAAATTGGAAGAGGGGAGATTTAGGCTGGAGATAAGAAACAAGTTCTTTACTGTGAGGGTGGTGAGACACTGGAACAGGCTGCCCAGAGAAGTTGTGGATGCCCCCTCTCTGGAGGTGGTTAAGGCCAGGCTGGATGGGCAACTTAGTGGGAGGTGTCCCTGTCCATGGCAGGTCATTGGAAGTAGATGATCTTTAAGGTCCCTTCCAACCTAAACCATTCTATGTAATTCTTGTACTATTTCTGCTCACAAGCAGAATGACATCACACAAAATAACTATAAAAATTCCAACCCTTAAGAAAAAATTCTAACTGCTGCAGTGGACCCTGTTGATTTGACTGCGTTTTTTTTGGTTTACAGAGAAATTTTTAAACTTTGCTTTGCCTTTGCAAATTTTGTGCATCAAAGAAAGTATTTGTTGTGTGGCTTACATGTCTTGTGAGCAGGGTTGGATAACACGTAATTATGTTTTAATTTTCTAGAAGACTGTGGGATGTATTTCCCAGAAGTGAAAAAGCATCCAGACAAATATTTACAGAGATGTCCCGAGTCTGTAAAAAAGTGGCTGAAACAACTGAAGAGTGCTGGAAAGATTCTGCTATTAATTACTAGTTCTCACAGCGACTATTGCAGGCTCCTGTGTGAATATATTATTGGGTAAGTGCAATATTCATTTCAAATTATAACTGCCGGACAGCAATTGGAGATAAACCTAAAATATAGGGAAGATGATTTGAGTGGGTTTATGTGTTCTGGATTATTTGTATCCAAGTTTTTCCTCTCCCTAGTCAAGCATACTAAGGAACAAGAGACAAAGTAGTCCAACTATAATCCTGTGAGCTGTTACCTGACCCACAGCACACACATCCTTCATCTTTACTGGCCACCAGATGGGATTGAAGATGACAGGGAATATCTTTCAGCCCAACACCCAAATTGAGGGCATTATCAGAATCTCAATTTTATTTTTAATTTTTTGCTAGACTGGCTTATTCAAGCTACTTCTTTTCTGCACTTCTCCAATTGTGAGTGTAAGTAGTATCAATACTTCATTTCCTTGCAGTATATCTGCATGAAAAAGCTTACCAATACTTCTTGGAAGGACTGGGGTCAGTAGATCGAGAGAGGTTCTCCTCCCCCTCTACTCTGCCCTGGGGAGACCACATCTTGAGTATTGTGTCCAGTTCTGGGGTCCTCAGTTCAAGAGGGACAGGGAACTGCTTGAGAGAGTCCAGGACAGAGCTTATTTCTTCAGAACTCACTGGCAGCTCTGGCTGAATTCCCACTGGTTACAGGGACACATGTAGCTCATAAATGAATACCTACCAAGCAGAGCCATGAGGATGATTTGGGAATTCGAGCATTTCCCTTATGAGGAAAAGCTGAGGGAGCTGGGTCTCTTCAGCTCAGAAAAGAGGAGGCTGAGGGGTGACCTCGTTCATCTTTATAAATATGTAAAGGATGGAGCCAGGCTCTTCTCAGTGACCTCCAATGATAGGACAAGGGGCTACGGGTGAAAGCTGGAACACAGGAGGTTCCACAGAAATAAGAAACGGCTTTTTCACAGTGAGGATGTCAGAACACTGGGACAAGCTGCCCAAAGATGATGTTGGAGTCTCCTTGTCTGGAGACATTGAAAACCCACCTGAACACCTTCATGTGTGACCTGGTCTGTGTGTTGCTGTTCCTGCAAGGGAATTGGACTAGATGATCTTTTGAGGTCCCTTCAAATCCCTGACATTCTGTGACTTTCAAGAGATGATTGTGCATGAGAAATGTGCATTTAAAACAGATGGTTGATTGCACTTTGCAATTGATTGAGATTGCAGTTGCTGATGCCAACAGCTGTTTTCTATCTGTAATGCTGAGTATATGACTGGTGGGATCATTTTCAGTGGAATGCAGCAGAACCATCACCTACACCTCTAGAAACTAATCAATCAGTGTTGAAAATAGCTAGAAGGGTGACGTGGTGAGACTATTCAATAAATGAATCAAAGAAACAAAGTGGAGCAATGCGAGCCAGCCTTGGCTATCAGAATGTGAATGGAGCAATGTGTAAGCAAAACACAGGTAAAGCAAAAAACCTCCCAGAACCAGTCTTGCCAGTATCATTATTCTTTTGTACTCTGCTTAAATGGTAAGTGGATCATCAGCTGTGCCAGCTCTCACTGCCTTGAATCATTGTGCTTGCTTATTTGACTTCATTAATGTTTATAAATATATAAAGGATGAGTGTCAGGAGGATGGAGCCAGGCTCTTCTCAGTAACCTCCAATGATAGGACAAGGGGCAATGGGTGCAAGCTGGAATACAGGAGGTTCCACAGGAATCTGAGAAAGAACTTTTTCACAGTGAGGGTGGCAGAACACTGGCACAGGCTGCCCAGAGAGGCTGTGGAGTCTCCTTCTCTGGAGACATTCAAAACCTGTCTGGGTGCATTCCTGTGTGACCTGGTCTAGGCGTTCCTGCTCTGGCAGGGGGATTGGACTAGATGATCTCTCGAGGTCCCTTTCAATCCCTGATATTCTGTGATTCATTTGAGGGGAAAATCTAACTCTTCACAAAAAAAAAAAATTCTCCTTGTAAGATGCCTGTGAATTATTTTTTTGTGTAGATCTATCTAGTTTTTTTCTGATTTGAAATTTGGTATTTTGCCCTCTTATAATGATTTTGGCTTTGTTTTCCTTGGTGAATGTTTTCACTGTTTAAGGCAGTTGCAGAGATGCTGCTGGAAGACAGTAAGCAAGGTGGCTGAGAGGGTCAGCTGCCTTTCAATAGATAGAGAAGAGATATTCTGTTAGAAATTAACTCTTCACGTCTCTCCTTCCACATGAGTTCTGCAGTGTTTATTGAAATCGTATTTACTGATGATTCATGCAGTGTGATTTCCAGGACATCTTCTGGACAACTGAATAGTCCTGATGTACTCCTTATGCTCAGCCAAAGTCAACCCTCCACACTTGTTCATTAATGTGAGCTATCTAAAAGCTAAGAATTCTTGGAAGATTATAATCTTGATTCTCTCTGTGTTTAGTAGAGGGGAGACACCAGGCAGTTCGTTCTGTATCACAGAAATTAACGGGATGAACTGACTTCTAGGAATGTTGGATGTTTCTCCTTTGACTCTGTGGAGTAGACCACTAGCTGTGAATTCAGTGTGCAATTTTTAGATGGCTAAAGATACATCCTTCCACCCTTTTATCTGAGCCATTTACTGTAATCACATGGCACACGTGCAAGAACAAGCAGTAGCTGTAAGAGATTTTATCATAGTGGTATGCAGTAATGTAACTACAGATACAGGCTCTCATAAAATCAGTAACAGTATATGAAATTTAGTATGATTCAAAAAAGGCCATAGATAACATCTCTCTCGGTGCAAAACATCTTTTCTTCTTCAACAGATCAATAAAAATTTAACTGAATTGGGAAAACTGTGCTCATTCCTTTTTATACAAAGCACTAACCACTTTCCCACAAGTTTTCTGAGCATTGCTGAAGTGTTGGCTTTATTTTGAAAGTTCAGGCATGCTAATTTGAGAAGTATCCCTCTGCTGATATTTTTCACCTAAGGACAGAATAGCCTTCCCCATTTGTACAGCTTCTGGAATCTTCTACACATTAATCCAGTTATTAAAACATATTGTCATGTTTGGTACTGGTTCTTTTGAAATGGTAGCAGTTTACATGTGGTCACAAGTGGAGAAAAATAGACAAAGCCAAAATTTCACTAGAGGAAAGAAATTTGGAGTCATTCTGGTTTTAGACTGGAATGTAATTTAGAGCACAAAATAAAAGTTAGAAGATAAGCTCATAAGGAAACTATTCAGTTTTTTAGTTAAGATATCTTGGTCTCATGGGAAGTCATAGATTACTTGAAAATTTACATAGTTAGTTAGTTTCCTTACAGTAAACTTTGTCTCCTGTTGATAAATATTTCTTCTCCTAGCCTTGCCATCTGGAACTTCTTTGTTCCATGGAAGAGTATCCATAATATTTCAGTTATTATTGGCAATGCAGTCACTTAAGCAATGAAAAATTCCCACTAAGATATAATATGTGGGGAACATTTTCTGGTAATAAGAATTAACCTCTTTAAGCAGAATTTATGTAATTCTGTGTTTTAGTAACTTTAAAACTTTGAGGTAGATGTTACTATTATTGTATCTTTCTACCATTCCCAGCCTGATGATGTAATAAACAAGATCTAATTGATTGCTCAAAATGAAGATGCTAGAGTTGGAATCACTGGCACCTCCAGAAATAGTCCATCTCATGGCAGGACATGTGGCATGTCCTACCATCTGATGGTAGGAAAGATTCCCCAAGGCTGCCTGTTTTTCCTATTGGCTTTGTAATGTTACTGATTTCATACAGTTCTCTACAAAATTCAATGTTCAATCCCCTTTAAACTGAGGGAATGCCCATAGTTCAGTTTTGTTGCCTTTATGGACCTCGTGGTCTTTGAAAAGTCTGAATTTAATGATGTGATTCAGCTGTCATGTTAACTTAGAAAATCACAGAATGTAAGGAATTTAAAGGGACATCAAGAGATCATCTAGTCCAGTCCTCCTGCTGGAACAGGAACACACAGACCACATCACAGAGGAACACATCCAGATGGGTTTTGAATGTCTCCAGAGAAAGAGACTCCAACAGAGCCTGTTTTGAATGCTGCCTGTTCTAGTGCTCTGTCACCCTCACTGTGAAAAAGCTTTTTCTCATATTTCTGTGGAACCTCCTTGCACCCATTGCCCCTTGTCCTACCATTGGAGGTCACTGAGAAGAGCCTGGCTCCATCCTCCTGACACTAATATGCTTAACATATTTATAAAGATGGATGAGGTCTCCTCTCAGTCTCCTCTTTTCCAAGCTAAAGAGACCCAGGTCCCTCAGCCTTCCCTCATAAGGGAAATGCTCCAATCCCCTAATCATCCTCGTGGCTCTGCTTGGTAGGTGTTAATCTGTGAGCTATATGTCTCCCTGTAACCAGTGGGAATTCAGTCAGAGCAGCCAGTGAGTTTTGGAGAAAAAAGTTCAGCTAAAAAAATGGCATTTCAACTTGAGGGTATGTGAAATCATCTTTAGACTTTATTGCCTGTGTTAATTAGATGTCTGTTGACTACAGTGGCAGTTTAGGCACGTGTTAGGCCTGTGCATATGTACAGTATGGGTGCCAACAATAAAAGAACCTTTGTTTAAATGTCTTCGGTTACTTCCTATTTCATCACTTACCTTCATATACTCTGTTTTATAAAGAAAATCCCTCATTTACACCTTCCTATTCTTGAACATTATGTATTGAAACATGTCATCTGTTACATTCTGAGATTTTAGAACTCCCTGGGGCTAAGATCATTTTACAAATAACAAGTGATTCTGAAGACATGGCCATTGTGTTTTCTCAGCCAAATGTCATCTAACCTCAAAGAAGTCTTCTGCTATTTTCTTAAAGAGTATTTAGTAGTACATTAGCTAATTTACTTGTGTGATTAATTCAGTTTCCTTCACTTTCCAGAAATGATTTTGAGGAGTATTTTGATGTTGTGATCACAAATGCTTTGAAACCTGGTTTCTTCTCCCATACCCCAAACCAGAGACCTTTCCGAACTCTTGGTAAGTTATAGCTGAGGCTTCCATCTTAACTGCTTACCTCTATCCAAAAAAAGAAATAAAAGTGAGAGGACTGGGCAACATGCTTTGAAAGTCTAGCACTGGGTAGAAAAAAGGACCATACACAAGGCTCTTACAAAGGCATTAAGAAAAAATTGTCTTAAGGTTGAGGAGCACTGAGAAAATCAGAATTACAGTGCTGTGATAGCAGTTAAAAATTACATTGGGGAGCAGATACTGCATCATTCATTAAAAAAGGAAGAATCCTTTATTGTGCTGCCAAGGTCATACACAGAAAATAAAATTTAGTTCAGGGAAAATAACAGAAATATTTCAAGAATTTAAAGGAAATTCAAAGAACAGTACAAATAGAATTGTGAGGATGCAGTTAAATGTTTTATGCTGGAAATCTTAAAGAATTAAATGTGTATTTTGGCTAAATAATGACCAAGTAGGCAAAAAGGAAGTGGCCCTGTACTCACCTAATTTAGTTAAAACAATCTGAAACATTTGGCTCTGTTGTCTACTAGGTAATTAAGATTGTAACAAAAAAGAACAAGTTTCCTTGAACTACAGTAACAGTAGTAACATATCTGAAAACAGCTTATTTTTCCATATGTTGGGTAAAATATGATGATTAAAATTAACCTTATATCCAAAATAGCAGAAGTCAGCATGTATTGAACTCTATTGTAGCATTTTATGACAGGAATGTCCTCTGTTCCAGTCCAAAAGAAATTTGGCCTGTGGAATTTTTGCAGGAAAACTAAAGTGAGCAGTGGAATATATATTGAAAATGTATTTTAATATTTCACCAATTTACGTGGGAAAAATAAGTAAGAAATGTCTTAAATGTGATTTTGAAAGGATTCATTGAAATGGGAAAGTGCCAAGTTGACAATCTGAGAAGAAAATAAGTTCAGAAAGGAAATTGAAATTATTTATAAGCAAAGGAGTGGGAAATAAAAACATAAAAGGAAGAAAAGGCTCAGTTCTACAAGCTTTTTATTTAGTGTTGTATAATGCAAATTGAAAATAAGTTGAATTCACTTAGGACGATTTTTAAACAATCAAGTTAGTGTGACTTCCTAAGGAAATCCCGCTGTGTCCCTCTGTCAGTAATCCAGCCAGCAGCTTTTGAACCTGTTGGCTAGTGTCAGTGTATTCAATAGGCAGCCAAAAACCTCCAAAATAGTTCAACAAGGGCTTTTTTTGTACAAAGCAGGACACAACAAAGAGAAGCCATGAAGATGATTAGGGGATTGGAGCATCTTCCTTATGAGGAAAGGCTGAGGGAGCTGGGTCCCTTTAGCTAGGAGGAGACTGAGGGGTGACCTCATTCTTCTTTATAAATATGTAAAAAGTGAGTGTTAGGAGGATGGGCCAGCCTCTTCTCAGTGACCCCCAATGATAGTACACAGGGCAACAGGTGCAAAGTGGAACACAGGAGGTTCCACAGATATATAAGAAAAGCTTTTTCACAGTGAGGGTGACAGAACTCTGGAACAGGCTGCCCAGAGAGGTTGTGGAGTCTCCTTCTCTGAAGACATTCAAAACCCATCTGGACACCTTTGTGTGTGACTTGTTCTATGTGTTCCTGCTCCAGCAGAGGGATTGGTCTAGATGATCCCTCAAGGTCCCTTCCAATCCCTGATGTTCTGTGATTCTGTGAAAAGCCTTGAAATAACTGTCTCCAGTGAAAAATGCTACATAGCATTTTCTTAATCGAAATGTTAGATTCTAAGTACCAGTTTGTATGAAGCTTCTTCTTTCTGGTGGGATTCAAATAGGAACAGCATTCCTTGGCATCCTTTTGCTGACTGTTTTTTATTAATTTTATATTTTGGCATTGGAAAGAGGCTCAACTGAGGATTGACCACTCATTACACAAATTCCATATAAATACAGAATAAAATGTAGTTTGTGTTGCGATGACCTCACTGTCTAAATAGATAAGGACACAACAACAGCCAAAGCAATCATCAGATAAACAATTTTCTGACACTACTTACTTGTATGTGGATTTTCTTTTTAATATATTTGCAGTCATTTGACAGGAAGTGCTGCTTTCTTCTAAAGGTCAACCAGAACATTCGAAGTGAAAGATCTAACATACAGGCTAGATTTTCAGAAACAACTTTTGAAGTAGCGAAAAGCTTGGTGAAGAGTATGTAAAAGTTTAAACAATCAAAATAGGATAAAGAATATGAGAAAAAAATCCAAAGGAATAACATAATTTTTTGTGCATATTTTTCTGCCTTCCTCTTGTGTTCTTCACAACCTAGTTTCAGGGGAGACTCTGAGGGTTTCACCCTGTTCATTTCTGAAACAACATGATGGTGATTCTTATACAGAGGGGTAGGAGAAGTTTTCCAGTTTCTAGATATTTATTTTTAGATTTTTCTTTCACGTCAGAACCACTGAAAATTCAAAATTTCAGTTTCTACTTCTTATTTCCCTTTGCCACTATAAATTTTGGGCAGAACGAGAGTTCAGCCACCGTGTTTCAGACCCTCTCTGAAAGCACTGGACATAATATATTTACTTATTTTTTCTTTAAAATAGGAAAAAAATAGATGGAGGTGGACATCATAGTAAACATTTCCTTGCAGCACAAAGAATAAACTTTTATTACTCTAATTTAGGGAAGTGAAACAAAGTTTGTTAATGATGTTGCAGACAATGAAGTAGCTGCTTATTAATCCTTAATAAGATTTACAGTTAGGCTTAATTAATCCTATCCATTTATCCAGGGCTGAGTTTCACCCATCTTCTTCAATCCATCCATGAGTCTGAATTACAAAAAATAGCTAATAATATTTCCTTCTGTTTCAGTGAATTGTGGTTTAAATGGACTTAAGGCATAAAATATGAAATGTGTTCCTAATTTCAAACTCCAAAGTGTTGTGTTCTGTACTGGAGCTAAATTTCATTTCTGTATAACAAGGGTTTTGCCACAAGTTTATGAAGGGAAAGGTTTTGAAGTTTACTGAAGAGAAGGATAAAGTCCTTGGGAAGGAAAAAAATTGAATCATTTCAAAAAGGCAACTGTGTTCAGTAAATATTTTAAAGAGGATGAAAAACAGGACAAGATGACAAAGAAGGCATTGTCTAGAAATGTGATACAGGATAACTGCTTTGCAGAAATGTTTTTTCAGTAGACAAGTAATTTTAAAACTAATCCATTTAGAGACCAGGAAAATTTATTTTAATTGTGCAATTGCATGCATCACTGCTTCATTTGAGACTCAAGACACACATCATGTAAAGCAAACAAAACACTGTTTGAAACCTTGAAAGATTCTTGTGACTGCTTTTTACTGATCCAGGGACACTGGAAAGCACAATAATTGTTCGGTTTTGTAACAGTTAAACTTTATTTTATTGCTGATAAACATAGCCTTAGTTTTCAGTAACAATCTAGACTTTGTTTTTGACAAAGTTGTTCTGGGTGAAAGCATTTAAAACAGGTACAGAAAGCGAAATAAAGCTGGGCCAGCACACACCCACATCCTTTTGCATAGCAGCCTGTTCAAGTCACAGATACAATACATTTTTAACAGATGATAACAGAATCTTTGTATAAAACTTCTTTTTTTTTCTGATAGTTTTTAGAGTCCTTGGCTACCATATTTGGTGGTCAGTGCCTCACAAAAACAAGTGTTTTGGTTCAAATGCAGAGATAATGAATTAGAAATCCAGGAAGTACTTTTTAAATAACTAACAGGCAGTGTCCTAGAATCAGAGAATGAATTGGGTTTGAAGGGACCTTAAAGATCACCTAGTTCTAACACCACAGAGATGTTAGAGGGTGAGGCTGGATATAAGAAGGAAGTTCTTTACTGTGAGGGTGGTGAGACCCTGGAACAGGTTGTCTAGAGAGGCTGTGGATGCCCCCTCTCTGGAGGTGTTTAAGGCCAGGCTGGACAAGGCACTGAGCAACCTGATCTAGTGGGAGGTGTCCCTGCCTATGGCAGAGGAGTTGGAACTAGATGATCTTTAAGGTCCCTTCCAACCCAAACCATTATATGATTTTACAGCACATGAGTACTAGAGGTTGAGAGGCCAAGCTCCTGATTCCCTGTAAACCTAAAGCATGGACAAAGAGCTGAGCTCTCAGCTGATGGACCCTCATAGCTGGCAAGGGGGGTAACTGGTGACTAGCTGGCCACTGGTTGGGTTGCTATTCTTGAGTTCCCTTGGCTGCTGCCTCAGCCAGGTTATCTGGAGAACTACTAGGACACAGTTCTAGCATATGCAATAGCAAGGCATATGTGAATAGGAATTTAGGCACATCCCCTGCTGCGAACCTCTATCAGTAAAATAAGTTCAACCACATTTGAATGTGGCCTAGTATCCTCAGAGATATGATGGCCTTTACAGGCTAGACAGGAGAAACCAGGTCTGTCACTGCCAGCTATGAGAAAGGCTGAACTATAAACTTACCCCTAATTAACCCTAATTATCTACCAGCCAAAAATGACCCAGCTAATGAGACAGCATCCATGAAACTTTGTTCTCTGTTAAGCACTCTGTGAATCCACCTGCAGGACACAGATTCATTGGAAAACAGGCCCCTTAATTTCTCTGTTACTCATAAACAACTCCTTATTTATTAGGAAAAAAAAATATACACTCTTTGTAGTTTGGCGCTTGTTTCTGAATGCTAAAATGAATGCTGAACTGCAGATGCATTCTTCAATGCCCATCATTCTTTAAATCAAAAAAAATGAAGTAAATGGGTTGAGCCAAGTCTCCTTTAGATGTCTGCATACTGTTCTAAGTACCTCAGAGGATAAAAGGAATAAGAAGTTATTCATCCAAAAATCAAAACAGTGAAAACTGCAGTGTGCTTCTGCATAAAAGACAGCAGGGGTTGCTTCAGCTGATTACCTTTGATACTAAATACCATGTTTGGCACGAAGCTGATAGGTAGTTCAAAGAAAGCTAAAGCTCCTGAATTCAGAAGAATATCATCAACAATATTCCTTTTGTTAAAAATGGAAACCATATTTAGCATAATGGCTAAGCACTCCAAATCCAGAATTATTTCTATGTAGAAAGTGTATTTTCATTTTCAGAAGGAGCTACAACACTACTAGAAAAATCCTATTGTTGATTATATTACTTTATGTTTAAGGCCTGGATAAAACTCAAAATGGCAGTTCTTTAAGATATTGTACAAACAGAGGATAAGAATCACTCTCTGTCTGCAAGGAGCCCATAGACTACAGAAACAAATGGTAGGAAAGCAAAAGCACTGCTTCTTCTGTTACAGCCAATAAACCCAGAGACTGAATGAATTCCACAATGATATCTGGGACAGGTCTGTGTATTTAACTAAGATCTCTAATGTTCTAATTGCATAGAACTGCAAATGTAAGTTTGCATAAGGACTACATAAGAAGATTCTTGACTGTGAAAATCCTTTTTGCCCTTTACAAAGATTTACCTTAATGGGGAAATTGAGATAACAGAATTGCAATTAATTCTGCTGGATTTACTTTTTATGGTTCAGTGATACATCCTTTCAAGGAATTCAACCTCTGAACTTGTTGGATTCTATATTGAACTTGTTCTAATTATTTGATCATTATTTCAAAGTATTGAAAGCAATAAGCTAGAGGAATTGTTTGCTTTGGAACACAGTTCCCTATGAATTATTTCTTAAAATTGGTATTGGTAATCAGATCATGTTTAATTTTAATGGGAGAAATCTTCATTGAGAAGCATGTCACATGCCCTCTTAATATGGTGATTTATTTTAGGCTGTCCAAGTCTGTGTACTTAAAAAATTATCAAATTACTTGTGTTTGTGAAATAGGTTGCAAGATCTGTAAGTCGTGATTATGCTTTAAATGTGGTTGCCAAAGAGGTGACATCAGGATTAAAAGTAACAGTTGTTTCAACAAAATTTTAGTAATCATATGAACTGCAGATAATTACTGTAGGTATTTAGCATTTCATTTAAGCACATTCACTATGTGATTGGGAGATCATTAAAAGTTAAAAGATAATTGTGGAAAATGCTCAGCCATGGTTTCGTAGTTGCCTTCTAGTGTTACTATTTTATGTTTCTATATTTCAGGGTTTTAGCAGATGGAAACAGGCTGATCTGGATTGTATCTGCAGTATCAGAGAGATAAGGCACAAAAGTTCACACCTTTAGGAAGCAAAATTAATTTTAAAAATTGCAGCTTGTTTTTACAGCAAGGCCTGTCCACCTCATCCTGTCCTTGTAGTGAGTCCCCACTGAACAAGAATTGCCATATCCTGTTCTGTCTTTCCAAAACCAAAGCCTGTTTTACCTAAATGAATAGTTTGTATTCCAGACAAAGCTGTTCAGCAACTAGACTTGTCTGGCTTAAAGGAATTCTCCTCCAACACATGAAAAGACTATAAAGAGGAAATTATTTTTTTCCTCCAAAGTCTTGGACATAACACCATGGAAGATTTAGAAGCAAAACAGTCAGCACTCAACATAGATCACATTTATACTCTAACAATGCAGGATGCTCTGTGTGTTCTTCCAAAATGTCAAGCTTTTATACAGGCTGAAGGAGTTGGGGTTGTTCAGCCTTAAGGACTTCTTAATATGATATTGGATGGGAGGACCAGAAACAACAGATGTAAATTGGAAGGGGGTAGATTTAGACTCGACATAAGAAAGAAATTCTTTACAGTGAGGGTAGTGAAACACTGGAACAGGTTGCCCAAACAGGTTGTGGATGCCCCCTCTCTGGAGGTGTTCAAGACCAGGCTGGACAAGGCACTGAGCAGCCTGATCTAGTGGGAGGTGCCCCTGCCTATGGCAGGGGGGTTGGAACTCGATGATCTTTAAGGTCCCTTCCAACCCAAACTATGATTCTATGATTCTGTAATTCAGGTTAGTCTGTAGGACTGTTTTTTTGTAGAAAGCACATGCTGGTGTTTGTACTGCAGGCATCAGATCTGCTCTTGGAAACATCTAGTAAAAGGAGCTGGTTAGGAAGCCCTAGAAGTGAGCTGAGAACGTGAGAAGGAGTACTGACCTAAGCCTGAGCTGAGATCTGGTTCACTTTGATTAGATGATGAATTTCTGCCTCGGTTTCCCACTTTCTACATACCAAGGCTTATCTGATGTTTTTGAAGCACAGGGGAGAACTTCAAAGCATGATGTGGCAGAGGAGAGCTGCAACAAATAGCAGATGTGGATTTACTGTGCATAGAGAAACTTTCAGGTGGGTAGAGAGTTACCTGCTCACAGAATCACAGAATGACCCAGGTTGGAAGGGACCTCAAGGATCATGTAGTTCCAACCCCCCTGTCTAGCAGGGACCAAACAAACACATTTACTAGATCAGGTTACCCCTGACCCAAACGTCCAACCTGGCCTTGAACACCTCCAAAGGGGCATCCACAACCTCCCTCGGCAGCCTGTTCTAGGACCTAACCACTCTCCTAGTAAAGAACTTCCCCCTAACATCCAACCTAAATCTTCCCTCCTTCAACTTGGATCCATGCTCCACCACTTGGAGCAGCTCCACCACTCCCACCCCATCCAGGGAAATAAAAGAGATCAGACAACACAGAACTGAACTTTTCTGGACTGGCAAATGATTTTTGGACACTGCATTGTTTAGATGAGTGGCAGGTCTTCCACAGCTAGTGCTCAGAAGGGGATTTGTTCTTGCAAGCTGAAAACTCAAGAAAATGTAAAAGTGATGTACTAGCTTTTTCCTCCCTCTCTTTGTTCTTCAGTCTTTCTTTATTATTCTTGTAGGACTCCAGATGTCTTAAATTTCAAAATGTTTCATGTTTTTAAGGCAGACTTAGCAGCTCTGGGATTTCTTCTCTTCATTAGTGAACACATTCACTCTAACTTGATTCTTATCTTCTGTGAAACCACTTTATATATTATTACTGTCCACAGATCCCAGGTGGCTCTGTGATACTGCCAGATTAAGGCTAAGCCTTCCAAGATGATTATTTTTTTTCTGGCAAGAGATTTTATCAGTGAAATTCCTGCATATAGAGATCAGGCGCAGTGCTCTTGGTTCTGAGAAACAAGGTAAAGTGCATTTTTATGTTGAGAGTAAGGGGTTTTGCAAAACCACTCAAAATGCTTGGTTAATAAACCGTAGAATTATTATAGGAAGTGTCACAGGGATCATTTCTCTTTTACTTTTTCAGAGAACTCATTACTCTTTATCTTTCTTGTCAGTCTTCCCATCAAAGTGTAACTAAATATACTTTGCTAGAAAAGATTATTTCTGCTTTTCCTTGCCATGTCTAGCCTGGTCACATTGTTCTGAGATTTACAGTGACTGTTTCACACATAAAAGCTTATCCTCTTTGTTAGAACATGAATTTTTTAACACTTTTCATTTTTTTAAGTATGAAATTCTACTTTATCTAATAGTTACAGAGTTTCTTGTTCTTTTTCATTCTGTGTTCCCTGGCTCCATAGTAGTCCTTTAAAAGCCTTCAAAGTCTTTGCCAGTTGTTGTTTCTGCCCTGTCACACATTCTTTGTCCCTCCTTTGAATTCAGCCATGACTGTTGTCCACAGGGGCCATGAGATTGCCTCCAGACTTCAAGACTGAATTGACTGTCACCTCTATCATGCACAGGCCTTGTCCTTCCCTTCTGCTCCTCATCTGCCACAGGTCATAATTCTCAACAGAGAGCTTGGTTGCCACATCCTTCATAGACAGGAGCTGCAAAGAGGCACAGAGCAATGGAAAGGAGATGAAAATATTTATTAGTTTCTCTGCCCCCCAGGAAGTTTTCCCACTGCCCCTCATCTCCACATTCATGGCCTGAGCAACATCACAGCACAAATACTGGTTCTTCTCTGCATTACTCCCTCCTTTGTCTTCAGATCACTTTGCCCTCCTGAGCCACTGAAATAGCTGTTGTAGTTGTACCATAATACTTCACAAATTTTAATAGATTTACTCCCATAGGACTTCTGATACAAGGGAGCTTTTTACACTTCTGTTTACATAGGAAGGGCCTGATGTCTAGCAGGAAATGTGTGGCAGAACTGATGGCCTCCTTGTCCCAAAAGCCAGACACATCCAAATCCATCTGTGGGTGCAGCACCCTGTCTCTGCACAGCCAACCATGATTTGCCAAAAACTGTCTGCATTAGGGTGCTTTTCCCTTGCTGTGCCCCAAGGATGGGCACCCTCCCCAAGGACAGCCTTGGGGACAAGGACAGCTCACTACAGTGCTCATGCAAGATGAAGTGTCCTGTGGTTCATCAATCTTGCTGCCCAGCTACCCACCACTGTTCTGGGGAAGCTTCCTAGTTTAAGTTCTCCTTTTTCTACTCTTTCACCAGAACTTGGGGTAGTGCCACCCAATTGCACACCGTGGCAATTCCATACATTTTCCTTTTTCTAGCACTTTTGGTTAAAGGCTTTCCCTTACACACCCTGATAAGTGTTTTTCATGACAGAGGTACACTGCACAGCCCCAATTTTTTTTTTAAATTTTTCTTGAAGGGATAATAATAGTATAAAATGCAGTAGAGAATGTAGTAAAAGCATCTGAAGGTGCTCCTTATTGCAATAAAATTGCAAAATCTCCACTGAAATTCATTAATGATATAGATACATGTCTCCAAGAGGAGATTAAAGCTAAGTTAAGTCCTCAACTGACTTTTGGTACCTTATAAACATTTTCTCCAGCAAAGGAAAACAAAATATAAGGCAGAAAATACATCAGAAGAAAAAAAAGGCTCTTTGCTACTGAACAAGACCACCCACTGTGATTGTTTTGATGTTTTATTCTTATTTGCTGTGCTTGATATTCTGTCATAGCTATGATTTTAAACTACTAGTGGCAGTTTATACGTTTTCTGGTCCTCAACCCTTAATGCCATTATATTCTGATTTTGATTAAAAATTTTTCTTATTACCTCCAGTGCTCAGTATTATTAGTAACATGTAGAAATACAGTTTAGCATATGTATACCAAGGTAGTCTCTTGCCTGACTGCCATTTTCAAAGAGTTTTAATATTGGTATGATTTTAAACTGTGTGGAGTAGTGATTCTCTCCAAATGTGATAAAAAGAAATCATGAAGTCTTATGGCTTATTGAGAGGCAGCATATCTTGCTCAGTAATCTCAGATGTTAGTTTTTTGTTTCCTTAAAATTTGATTATTTAAAGTCATGCAGATTCATGCAGAAATACTATGAATGAGCATACTTACCAATATACCGGTTTTAAGTTCTTATTTCTTCAATAGATTTTAGTTGCAGCTATGTGCAGCTACAGAATGCTTGTGCAGAGAAGAAGGCTAGGTGGGTTTAATTTTTTTTAGTCCATAAATGCCATTTTTCACCTGTGGAATCTTGAATCTGAAATTAGTCTTTAAAAGCTGGTGTAAAACTACCCCCTTCAGAAGCAGCTGATGCTTGGAAAGCTGAGGCTTCGGATATAATTCATCCATAAAATTAAAGTAGGAATCTGAGGTAGCATAATGTATGAGGAAAGAAGAATGAAGCTTTTTAATAAATCATAACTCAACTGTGTCGTTTTCTTATAAAAGTTAATTAAACTGTCTATTGTGTATTCCAGAGGAATGAGTATGTGCAGTAACTGTGTGTGCTCTGTCTACTTCACAATTGTTATGAAAACTGAAAAAATAAAGAACAAAGGCCCCTTGCAGCAGGACCCATGTATTGCTTTATGGAGAGACATTTGTTTAGGATACAATTAGTACTTTTTAATAGGGTCCAGGATGGCAGGACTAGGAGGAATGGATGCAAATTGGAAGAGGGGAGATTTAGGCTGAAGATAAGAAAGAAGTTATTTCCTGTGAGGGTGGTGAGACACTGAGACAGGTTGCCCAGAGAGGTGGTGGGGTGGATGAGGCACTGAGCAACCTACTGTAGTGGGAGGTGTTCCTGCTCATGGGGGGTTGGAACTAGATGATCTTTAAGGTCTCTTCCAACCTAAACCATTCCATGATTCTGTGTGTACTGAGTCTGTCCCAAGGAGCGACCCTGTGCAAAACTGAATTATCATCTGTTGTCATTTAAATGACAGTCAGCTTCACTGGTCACTTTTTTGCATGAAAACAGATGTTCTTCAGCCCATGTTATAAACCTATAGTACACTTTTAAAAGCAGGTAAGAAAATCCTCACAAGAAAAAGGATATTGAGTCTTGTTAATGAATTGCTTTACCTGAAAGAAATATCTGCTACTGATGATTCAGATTAGTACATTTCTCTATTAGAAAACATTTCCCAAATTGCCATTCTGCCAATGTTAGAATTGCTCCAGAATGAGTCAAATTTTTTTTGTTATTTTTAGAAAAGTNTTCCCAAATTGCCATTCTGCCAATATTAGAATTGCTCCAAGAAAAGATCAGTAACTTCCCCCCCAGGAAAACAGCTCTTAGTCACTTGGGCAAGTGTTTTCATGGAATGGTGTTCTCTGGAATTAATTATTTTAGTTTTACTTGCTTGCTACCTTTGCGTTTCTTGTCATGGCATGTTTTCAGTCTGCAGGAATCTGGGTTGCAGTGACATATTAGACTTCAGAAGGAAGCAAGTCATCCTATCTATGTCATCTGAGAAATTCTTTCTGGTGATCCAGTCAGTTTGAAACTGTCAGGACGTCTCCTTTTCCTCCCAGCTTGTAAGACCCTGAAGCATTAGCATTCCCACCCATATATGTGTTGCTTCCTGCTGAAGGAAAATTTATAGCATTTCTGACCTTTGAATGAACTTCTAGGAATCAATAACAGCAAAGTGGAAGGAAGGCCAGCAGCAGTTTTCTTCTTGTCTCAGTGAAGCCAACATTAGGTTTGAAATATCTAAAATACATTAGAAACTTCCAGAATCACATTTATGCAGCATTTTTGCAGGAAATTTGCAGATGTCTGCAGCACTATCTGGAGGATGCAATACAAAACCAGAACTAATGGTGACGTTGAAGGGGTTTTAAGTGGTTTCTAATCAATTTTTGCATGACACAGCTACTACTAGAGGCCTTAAGACCCAGTGGGGAAGAAGAAATTTCTTGGCAATATTTTACCACAGCGACAGTGTAAGGAGATTAGAACCCCTTCTCATTAATTACTTACAGCAGCTGAAACACTGTTAATTTCATCCCACTTCAGATTACAGAAATAAAAATGATGCAGTCCCCCGAGGTGTGTGACCACAAGATGGTTCAAGGCAAGGTTTGCCAGTTTGGAGTCTCTATCCCTATAACTCTACAACTCAAATATTGTAAAGGACATTCTCCAGTTCCTCACATTTCTGAAGCTCCTTCCAAAATCAGGGTGTTCTCATAATGAATTAGATGTCTCAAGGCAGTTTACTGCCTCCAAGAGTAGGTGAAGAAACAAGGCTTTGAAAATTACCCTCAATTTCACTATCTAAAAGTGAAGTTGCTAACTTCAATAAATCCTTCCCTACTCCAGACCTATGAAATGTTTCTTGTGCTCTTTTTTGCCTACCAAGGGATTCTGGATCTCCTTGTAACTGTAAATTAGAAGCCTAAATTTCAAATGCTTCAAATAAGATGAATCCCATTGCTAGAAGTGACAGTTACAGGTCTTCCACCTTGTAATTAGAGTGAGTTTTTTCAGTCACGTCTTTCCCTAGAGGTAGGAAAACAAGGTCTTATTCTTAAATGGAGTGTTTGGGTGCTGCTGGAATACACAGGGCTCCTGTTTGCAAATACAATGTTATTCTTTTGAAAATCACTCTTATAATAGCCTCATTTTTCTCTAGAGTTTTCCTGATTGAGTGAATGGAGAGACAATGATAGCTATACAAACCTTAACAAATTTCAAGAAACTTTTGATAGCAGCTGAAAAGAGTTGTTTTCATAAGTTTCTTTTTCTGTGTCCCTATGGTCTGAAGATTGTGTCTCCTTGTTCAGCCAACCTTAGAAATACGTCTGAAAATGCAGGGCGTATAAATTTGCTGAAGTTTGACAACTTCTGTTTGATCAAAAGTTGTTTGGTTGAAAGTATTTTAAAAGTCAGGAAATTAAGATTTTTTTTTTCATGGATCCTATTACACTTGCTATTATTGTTGCTAGGTTTCTGAAGAAGAACAAAGGAAGAGACATTTCCACACAAGTTCTAGGTGAATTGTTAATGTCAACTTTGAATTTCCTTGTTTTTTCCTAGTTTATAAAACATCCTTAATATAAAATTGTTTTGTCTGGGAGTAAATCCTGTGTTTATTCAAATCCTTAAATTCATAACACTGAAGAGAGATTTACTGCCTGTCTCCACATACGTATTTCCCTCTTCTTGCTTCTTTTTTTATCTCTTTCAGGGTCCTATGTACCCTGCCATGGCCATGTATATCTTCAGTGCTCTTAAGCATAAATCTGTCATTTCACTGTCATCCAAAACTGTCATTCTAGCTTCCAGTTTGTAACCAAATGAAGTTTAAGTACTTTAAAAAATTCTTTAAAGCATTAGAAAAACTGGAGTCCTGATGTTACACAATGCAATCCTGCACTGGCTGGAAAATAAAATCACCCTTTTGTTTAATCACTTCAATAGACCAAAGACATTAATATTAATATTTCCGATGAAACTCTGGTTCATCAGTTCACTGAGGCTGGTATTTTGGCTCAGGAAAGAAGCTAAAGGGAGTTCATCTGGCAATAGCACATGGATCTGGATGAGCAATAGGGACAGAGGGACCCCAGGACAGATCCCCCTGCTTTGGGACCAGCTAGAAATGAGGCCTGTGGCACAGTTTGATGATGGCCACAGGGAGTTTCAGCTTCTACTGATTTTTACAGTTCTCTGGCATCCTAGGGTATGTTAAAAGAGGTATAGTCAGTAGGTAGAGATGTTTTCCTCTCCCTCTACTCTGCCCTGGTGAGACTACATTTAGAATATTGTGTCCAGTTCTGGTCCCCTCAGTTCAAGGACAGGGAACTACTTGAGAGAGGGCAGTGCAGAGCCAAAAAGATGGTGAAGGGATTGGAGCATCTCCCTTCTTAGGAAAGACTGAGGGAGCTGGGTCTCATTAGCTTGGAAAA
>VZTY01031795.1:6757-35586 GCA_013400935.1 Turnix velox | reverse complement strand
GTAACAGAACACTGGTACAGGCTGCCCGGAGAGGTTGTGCAGTCTCCTGCTCTGGAGACATTCAAAACCCATCTGGACGAGTTCCTGTGTTCCTGCTTTGGCAGGGGTGTTGGACTAGATGATCTCTTGAGGTCCCTTCCAATCCCTGATATTCTGTAATTCTGTGTGGATTACACCACCAGCAGCAATATTGTCCACTTGGCATTTCTTCAAGACAGAAGACTGAAAAATTAATGGAACTGCTGATTGTGATGATCCAAAGCTGGTGAATGGCCTTAAGAGCTACCTCAGTTGGTTTTGTTCTATCTATTGCTCTCTACAGACACTTGAGAGGAAGCTGTAGGGAGATGAAAGTTGATCTGTTTTGTCAAGTAACAGGTGATAGGACAAAAGGAAACAGCCTTGGTTGCACCAAGGAAAATCTATACTGGAAATTAGGAAAAAAAAGTGTAACTAAGCATTGGAACAGGCTGCACAGGGAAGTGGTTGAGGAACCATCCCAGGATATACTCAAGTGATACATAGATTTAATGCTTAGAGACATTGTTTAGTGATGGTTCTTGTTAGGTTGATGATTGGACTAGATGATTTGAAAGGTGCCTTTCAACCTAGGCAATTCTGTGATTCTATAATTTGTATCAGTGCTTAAACACAGTAGCTAGTTTGTGGGGAAAGGTGTCTCTTACAGTCTGTCTTATCTCAAGATTCCACCATAGCTGCTTCTTCATCAAGCTGGTGTGTGTGGTTTCCTCCCTTCACTGCTGCAGTGTTTAGCAGGAAAAGTCTACGGCTCTGATTTCTCTGCTCTTCCGTAGCCCTTGGAAAAGATGCTCAGCTGTGTCTTTTCTCTCACACACCCACCTAACCATGGCTGCCAAACTCCTTGACCAAACCATCAGTCAGAACCAGGACTTGAGCCAGACGCTGGAGCTGGTTTAATGACAAAACAGACCATGATCTCTGAGCTGTGCACAGGCAGCTTCTTGCACATTCCACAAATACAGAACCATCAGTGGCTGCTTTTACTAACAGCAAGTTATTTTCCTTGATTTCAGAGAATGATGAGGAGCAGGAAGCTCTGCTATCACTGGACAAGCCTGGCTGGTATTCCCAAGGCAATGCTATCCAGCTTTATGAACTACTAAAGAAGATGACTGGCAAGTTGGATCCCAAGGTATAAATGAGAGTAAATCTATTTGAAAATCACCTGTTTCACTCTAAAATCCTCCAGACAAGCTTTCATTAAAACTATTGATATAATTGGTCACAAATTTTCCTTCTTGATAGCTTGCTGTTATCTAACAGACCACAGTCCAGAACTGGAAGCAGCATCTAGGTCTCTTTACTGGTAGAATATATAAACTTTATGGGTGTTTTATTCTGTGTGCATGGTCATGCAGCTTGGAGGAGAATCTGATTCTCATCAGGAAGCACCCAACCACCCTGTGGAACAGATCAGAGATTAAAAGGTGGCTTTGTTGAAAATGTTTGAATTACAGGTCCGGATGGGTGAAGATGCAACTGAAGATGGTAGGAGCACATTTTTCCCTTCTGGATAAACTGCTCCCTGGGCACAGAGGGGTTCGGAGTTATCAAGAGATTCTCTGTGTTGTTTCCAAAGTTGTCCAGAATTAATTCCTGTTGTTTAGGATATTCTCTTGGTAGAAATATCTTGCTTCCTGGCAGGCTATTTCAGACAAAAATCACAGCAGTATCCTGCATGCTAGTCCCAGCCAGATGTCCCTCTGCAATGACATGGGAGGATGAGAGTGGGGAGGATGTGAAGGGTTAGCCTTTCCATGACAGAGCTGATTGAAGATAAAACCCCAGGCTGTGACATTAATAAGATCTCTGTGTGCTATATTCAACTGTAAACATGGAGGAATTTTTATTAGGTTGTTTCAAAGCTCTTTTTCTCCCTCTGTGAAATACAGTTTGATTGTGTTTTCCTCATGTACAATGAACTTTTAATTTGCTGCTTCCCTTGTAGGTTGTTTATTTTGGTGACAGCATGCACTCAGATATTTTCCCAGCACGTCACTATAGCAACTGGGAAACTGTCTTCATCCTAGAGGAACTTCTAGCGGACAAAGTTGGGGTGCCTGCAGAGAATGAATCTGAGCCCTTGGAGAAGAAAGGAAAATATGAGGTAAGGGCTCCTTGCAAATGTGTCCTGGAATATATATATATAAGAAAGTAAGTTACAGAGAAGTCTCTTGACACCTGTGCTGAGAATGAACCTCCTTATCTTAACCACGCAGCTCACAGCATCACTGTCCCTCACAGATGTACCCTCCTGGTCTCACAGGGGAGGTCCTTACTGTCAACATTGCATGAGTGGCATAGAGCTTTTATGCACAGCTAAATTCCATACCTCAGAAAAAGAGCTGTATGTGCAGTCCCCTGAGCAAAAACCACAGTCTTCTTTTCAATTTCAAGAACCTGCCTTGCATCCTACAAGGAGAAATTTCATGGCTGTTTATCACAAGTCCATCACCTGAACTCTGCTGAGTTCATGTTGTTCTTCTGTGTGTCACAGTCAACTGTAAACACAGAGAAATTTTTATTAGATTGTTTTGAAGCTCTCTTTCTTTCTCAGTGAAATGCAGTTTGCTTTTGCATTCTTTATATACAAAGAAGTTTTAATTTGCTGCTTCCCTCCTAGGTTGTTTATGTCAGTGCTCAGATAAGAGGGACTGTTCCAGTGCAGACGACTGATAGTTACATCAGATAAATAATGTCACTGAAATAGAGAAAAGGAACCATTAATATTCAGGCTTTTGCTTGGGTTGTAGAAAACCAAAATTAAGACACACAAATTCAAATCTTCTATCAAGAAAAAATATGCTTCTCAGCAAGAAGAGGGGGAAGAAGAAGGAGGGAGTGGTAATGCTACATAGGTTAGATATAATTAGATTTAATTAAAAATGCTATAAAAATAACTCATAACTTTGTCCATTCTCTGACTGGAAACTGCTGCATTGCTGCACAGAACTTACAAAGTTTGGGGGTTTTTAATTTGTCCATAGTTTCATAAGCATGTTTAATACATGCTTTTGAAGCACAATTTTTTTAATGCACAGCCAAAAAATGTTGGGTTTTTTCTGGAAGTGGTAAGAAAAGGTTATTGAGAGATGTGTTTCTAAGCCCTCGATGATGGTTTTGTTTTCCCTCATTGCAATACCTGTGGTCGACAAGATTCATCTTCTGTATCACTGCAGTTATCAGGCAGAAAATTAAGAGTTTTAGGCAGGTGCTTGATATTTCTCTAATGCTGTAGTATTCCTGATAAGAGATTGTGGTATCTCAAAGAGACACCACCTCTGCAAGGCACAACCCCTGTTCAGCTTACATCCGCTCCCAGTGACAGCAAGCAAGCAAGGGAGAAATGAATTGTGTTGATTAAAGGAACCTGAAGCAGGGGGGCTGTGGCAGGTCAGTGGTGTTATTTCATTACCACGCTGTTCAGTGGAGTCTGAACAACAGGTCACATCCATATCTCTGCAGTTGACTGGACACCACTAACCTAACAGGACTAGTTCAAAGGGACTCCCTTTACAAGCCTATGCAAGTTTTATTTTCATTCTCCTAATCAACTTCTCCCCATTAATCCTTTGATTTAGAGGGGGGAGAAATGCCCACTCAAAGGGTTGTATGAAGTCAGGTGTTTTTGGAAAACAAGGCACTAATAGATTAGATTTTACCTTATTCATCAGCTTTATCATTCATTTGCATTAAAAAAAATACTATTGCAGATTTTCCATGCTTTGCTGTGATTACAGAGGGGGACTGAAAATGTTATACAAGACGCAATCCTGCCTTCTGTCAGTCTTTACAAAATACTATTAAAGAGATGAAGTATTGCTTCTAATTTGCAACTGCATCTTTCAGAAAGAAATTGCAAAAGTTTGTTTTCAGTTGTTTGATTGGTATTTCATCACTAACAGAGAGAAGAAAACAACCTCCTCACACACAAACTAAGATGCTAGTGATTTCCAGTTTCATTGGCAGTTTTTGTCTTTTCCCTTCAACTAAATGCATGATATAAGCCAGATACACACAACTGTGAAATTAGGGTAACAACTGCAGTTCTTTCAAGTATGTGAGTCATAAGCAGATGAGAAAGAGAATAGCAAAGTTGAACCCGTTCATGCAATTACTGGACTCCTGAGTGGACTGCAGCATCCAGAGGGAAAAACAAATACCAAGTATTGTGTTGAAATATGATTCATGCCAGATTTGGGGGGTGTTTGCTTGGCCTGAGGCTTTGATTTTGCCTTCTGTTCTTTCAATGTGTGATCAATTCTATCAATGAAAACTCAGAGAAAAGCAAAGCTGGACTTTGTCCCAAGATTTCAAGGGAAATGAGGAGCTAGTCAGTGTGTAAAAAACTTGGCCTATAGGAAAGGATAGAGCAGAAATCAAAGAATTTATCTGCAGGTAAAGAGGATATTTCTGGAATTAGAAGGAAAAATTTACAGTATTGCCCTGAGAGTGGCTGGTTAGGGGGGTCAGAGCCCATAACCCCCCCTCTGAATTTCCCTGCCTTCCTGTGCATGACCTTAGACAAGGGCTAATTGCTCTGTGCCTTTTGGCTCTGTCTCTTTATTCCCGCTTATCTTTAAGTCAGATCTAACAGTACTTTCAGGAGCAACTTGATGGGCTGTTGTGAAACCCAGTGAGTTAAAGCAATAACTTATTAAAACTGTATCCTGGAATAAAACACATTTCACTTTAAAGGAAGGCTGCTCATAGTGATCCATGCTGCAGTTTGGCTGCAGCAGTTGTGGATGAAATATTTTACATTTGCATATAGCTTGTGGGGGGCAGGTTCTGTGCAAAAGTTAGACAGTACAGCTGTGTTATTCAGGGACATCTGGTTGTTGTGAATCAGACCAGCTGTGCTGGTGAAAACACCTCAAATACACTCCAAATACTGCAAAAAACATATTTTGAACTTTGATTTTTTCTCTCACTCAGTGCCACGTTGGCACAAAGCACGTAGGCATCGGTACCATCCATCATATCGGATGCAATAAAGTAATCCCAGTGGTACAAAGATCACAGATCTCCATCTAAATAATGCCTTTAAAAAACCCTAACAGCGTGATTTTTCACTCCTGTCCCCTTTACATCCTTCTTTCTTTCATCTGCTTACCAAATGTAGAAAAAACTCAAGAGCCTCTGCCTACTTGTATTTCAGAAAGGTCATTTGTAAGCTGACAAACCAGTGTTACCCAAGTGTCCTATTAACAGATTCTATCTGATCTGTTAACAAGCTCTATTTGTCTGCAGTTAATAAAGCAAAGGTGATGCTAAGTGTTCCAGGTGGTTTAACTTAGTGGAAAGCCCTGGGACATGGGGAACACTGGTGCTGTCATTATTTCTCTGAAGTCTAGACATAGTCTTGGAGGCCTTGTACCCTCCACTGACACTATCACCATCTGACCTGCTACTGTCTGACCAATTTGCCTGAGAGCAGCACCACACGTTCAGGAGTTTTTGCATAAGAAAGAGGAATTGCTCCACACTTCTCAGGATCTACTGTCCTACTGCCAGAGCAAACCATCTGTCTGGTGGCTACAGGAGTAGCTGGTGCACCTTCTGGAGCAATTTGGCCCCACTGTTGAATGTCTCCCTCCAGACATGCAAAGAGTAGTGAATTTGGCAGGAAAATTGCTCCATGTTTCACAGATGTTCAGATTCATGGTACATGTTCTGTCCTTCATTGCAGGCTGTGTGTGCTGCAGATGAGATACAGATGTCTTCTAGGTATCAGTTAGGAATGTCAAGGGGAGAAACATCTGATGATTCCTAAGGATGTGGGCAAAGTTTTGACAGCTCTTTACAGATTGGAGATCAAGATTTAGGCTACCAGAATGCCCCTATCATGTGGCAATAAGCACACAGAAAAATGATGGGAGTTCTCTACCATATGACTTGTTGACTACTCTTCTATCTAACTGTGTTTGATTTTACTAAGGGCTTGAGCTATAAATCCAAAATATAAATCCTTCTTTCTTAGTAAGTCATCTCTACCAGATGACTTGGTGACAACCCTTGTATCTATCTGGGTTTGGTTTTACTAAGGGCTTGGGCTGCAAGTTCCAAAATCTAAATCCTTCTTCCTGAATAAGGAAGAAATTCCCACTCTGAGATTCAGAGCTCTCCAGAAGTGAATAAGTTTCCTCAGATTGTAATTTTAATTGCCTATGGAGCCAAGCATTCAATTAAAAAAGCAGAAGCCTCAGATTTTTCTCTTGTCATTAAACAAAGCTCTGTCTTTTGTGCAAATGCTTATGTGGGCCATTACTGGGCTGGTTGTCTTGATTAATCACCTGGAGAGCTGTAATGGCCTGGAGAATTTTCTGTATGTGCCATCCAGCTGGCAAATGGATTTTAATCCATCAAAACATCTACATTTAGTTATAACTGGTGTTGAGTCCTGGCATTTGCACAGAAAGATTTGACCAAAAATTGAGCAAGATGCTGTCCCAGTGTGAGAGGCAACAGAAAAAACCCACAAATACTAAAGAAGCCAGCTCTCAAGCTAACTGCTTATTTTTAAAAAAAAAGATATGGTGGCTTTTTCTATCCCATTTACATCAGAAGACAGAAAGCATTATCTGTATTTTTCCAAATCAGATCAATATTTCCCACATGTGCTCAGAGTAAAAACGGTTCTGCAGAGCCACAGAAAGAATGGCTGTGTTTACTTACGTGGTCTGTTTGGCTGAATCAAGAGTCACCTCCTGATCAAAAGCCACAGAGCTCTGTCATAAATGCAGATTATTCCAGCAGTTTCTCAAATTTTTAATAAAGTAGTTAAATGGAAAATAAAGTATGAAAGTTCACGGATCAGGAAGCATATGCTGGCATATCTATTCTTCTGTGCTTTGCTGGTCTGAAAAGATACTTTGCACGCAAATGACTTAAGCAGATTTTCACTAGTGGTTTTCTTTTCCATTTTTTCATCTTTCTGTAGAGGTCTCCTGGAGCTTTTTCTGGCTGCTCGTGGCAATATATAGCAGGTTTTGAGATGAATTGTTAAAAAATTCCATTTTCCTGATGCTGCTTTAATGTTTTCTTTCAAACATAAGGGGTCTACATGTTGTTTGAAAACATACACTAAAAACATAAACTTTACATAATTTGATAAGCAAACAGGCTTTCCATGCACCCCATGGCTCTGTTCTCACTCATCCCTCAGCTCAGAATCAGGTAACATGACACAGATGGAATGATGTTTCCTTCAAAATTACTCCACCCAGCACCAGGAGACTCCTTTCTACTTGGAGGAATTCCCAGCTGGCCTATAGTCTGTGTTGCAGCTACCCTACTTCTCCTGCAGAGAAAGGCATCAGGCTTTTCATGCAATCAAAAGTAAATAAATAGGGAAAAGGTAAGATGTTTTTAAGAGCAAAATATTTGAAGACAACTTCTTATGTCCTAGGGAATCCATAAATCACATAAACAGGAGCTTGGGGACTTTCAGGGAGATTATTATTGTTTTTCTTTGTAATATTTTAAAGTCACATCCCTCCTGGGATACAATAAAGTTTTCCCAGAAAATCAGAGAAACACTGGAGCTCCTTGTGGTCTGATAGAGAAATATTTTTTTTAAATAAAAAGTTACATATTTATTTCTTTTTCTTTCAGGGAGATCAGCCCAGCGATCCTTCCCGCGTGTCTAAGCAGTGGGGCTCCTTCTTCATGGACAGGTTGCCAGGGCTGGAAAATGGAGAGGAAACCTTAGTTCACACATGGTCCTGTAAATGTATTAGCACTTACAGCACTATTGCAATCCCTACTCTTGAGGCAATAGCAGGTAAGAAAGATTGCTTTTATTTCCCTAATGAAAATTTAGTACTTATGGAACTACATTTGAGATGAAATGCATAAGAAATAGATTCAGAAATAGCATGTCTGCATCCTTTAGCAATTAATGATACTGGCTGTTGACTACTTTGATGGTTATGCTTTTAATAATTGTCTGCTTTTAATAATTGTCAGGTGTCTGAAAATATTAGATACTTAATTTATCCTGTGTGAGAAATGCAAAGTTTACCAGATTGTAGATTAGTTCCTGAATTTTGATTCAGGACTTCCCCATAGTATTTTGCTCTGTCTACTTTTCAGTGGTGAGTTGCCTTAAGAAACAAACACATTCCAAGTTTCAGGGTTTTTTAAACTTTCAAATATGTTTCTCTCTGATCTGGCATGTTACTCTTCCTCAATCACTTCACTTATCCCTTTAGAGCTGAAATGGAAATTAATGAACCTGTCTAATGTAATGTAGCCAAGAATGCCTGGGACTGCATGCCTCTCTCTTACGTTTGATTTTTTTTTATTTAAATAAAAGTATTGCATCCTTCTTGGAGAACTGGAGCCAAAAATATTCTCCTTATCTGGAAAACAAGGTAATCACAGGCAATGTCTTGTTCTCCAGAAATCCACCTAGTTGAGAAACCAGTTCAGGTTTTATGCCTTCTTACATCAAGGTTGCATCAAAGGTACAGTTATGGCTGATCTTCTGATTACCACAAATGCTTATTTCTGGAGGGACCATTTTGGATGGTTTGTAGCAATAAATTGTAGCAGGAACACTGCAATGACTTTGCAACTGCAGTACACATCAATGATTACAAAGTGGTGGTAAGGCCCTCTGTCTATCCTTGGTCTCTCATTTTGCCATACTGAACTCCATCAATACACCATATCTAAAGGAATAAACAAATTCTTAAATGAATGAAGTACTTATCTGTATGAAGAACCCAACAAGCATTTAGCTTACTAACTACTAACCCATGTATTGCTTAAGGTCCTGCATAAGGTCATAGGATAGTTTGGGTTGGAAGGGACCTTAATGATCATCTAGTTCCAACTCCCCTGCCATAGGCAGGAACACCTCCCACTAGATCAGGCTGCTCAGTGCCTCATCCAGCCTGGCCTTAAACACCTCCAGAGAGGGGGCACCCACAGCCTTTCAGGGCAGCCTGTTCCAGTGTTTCACTACCCTCACTGTAAAAAACTTCTTTCTTTAAAGATGAAGGAATAAAAAGTTGTTCTGAGAGAGCACTTCATATTTACCCAGCAGTTATTTTTACACCAGAAGACACGGGGGGCATCCACAGCCTTTCAGGGCAGCCTGTTCCAGTGTTTCACTACCCTCACTGTAAAAAACTTCTTTCTTTAAAGATGAAGGAATAAAAAGTTGTTCTGAGAGAGCACTTCATATTTACCCAGCAGTTATTTTTACACCAGAAGACACGATTTACCTGTTCTTTGCAACTGTATTTTATACATGTAGATGCATTGTAAGTGCATCTCAAAACAGAAGGTTCTTACAGTGCCACAGTTTGTGCTTCTGATATTCACCTTGGTGCAGTCTACATTTCAGCCCAAAGGTACAAAGCTCAGTTAGACCAAGGGAAATTGCCAGGAGAGAGATAATTTCTGTAAAACTCTTCTAATACATTTTCCAGAACTATTTTGTGGCTTGCTTTGGAAGTGTTGACCTAGAGAGAACACATTGGTCAGCCATTCTGGTCAGCCAAACTCTGCCTCCCAGCCAGCTCCTCCTAACCACAACAGAGTTTGCAGGGCTGGAAAAGGCTTTAGACTGCAAGTGTTGCCACCAAATTTCCAGCTCCAGCTGAAGGAGTGAGAACCAGAAGGGCATGTCTGTGTAGACCAGTGAGCAGTATAACTGCCTGGCAATGAAGTCTCTGGCAGTGTTGGACCAGTGCTGGGGCAGGACCTGTGCTCATCTCCCTGAAAGAAAAATTAAATTTATTCCCCAGAGCTAAAGGACAAGAGAGGAATAATGTTTTTAACTTGCAGCTGTGCACCTCAAAGCTGAAGGTATGAGAACATCTATGGTTGCTTACAGGGAGAGGAATTTCTTGTTTGCTTATGTGGAAGAGCAGATGTTTGTTATTATGGATTCTGAGGAATTCTTGACTCTTCTCGAATACCTTGTCTGACTCCTGTCACAGCAAGCTGTGAGAGCCCCTGCTCTGCCAAGCCCTGAAGTTTTTGGCTGCAGTTGTAAGCCAGAGCTTAGCTGCAGCTATTTGGGAGTAACTTGCTAGAAGAGAATCAAACGGGTTATGCGAGTTTGATGCGCTCCAGCTTTTCCTTTTCTATTCATCTACTTTAATTGCCAACTGAGGACTTTCCACTACCAAGCTGCAAAAACTCAGGTCTTTCCAGGCTGCCCAACGTGCTGACCATACAAACCCAGCTCCTGGCCACCACCCAGCACAGCCCCAGTGGCACCCAGCTCAGCCTGACCCAGCCTAAGGAACTGTGGCCTCCCTAGAGGTGGGCTTGATGCTATGAGTGATGGGCTCACCAAGGCATCTCTATCAGCATCCTCTGACCTGGCTTGTGTATGTATGTGTGAGCCACGTGCTACTAAATATCCCAAGAGCTTGCAATCCACACATAGATTTGATGGAAAGGCTGGTGATAGCTGCTGGGCTAACTTTCAAATTGATCCCTGTGGTTTGGATGGCAGCATACATTTGTGCATAAAGAACAGCCTGGTTTACTCCTCAAGACACGTTTTTCATTGAAAAAAGATTATTCTCAAAATTATTCAGCTTTATTCAATACTAGAGTTGCTCTAAAAAAATAACTCGGTTTTCATCAGAGGTCGGATGAGGATTTCTTTTTGAGAGTTTATCAGAAGNTTCCAGTGTTTCACTACCCTCACTGTAAAAAACTTCTTTCTTTAAAGATGAAGGAATAAAATGTTGTTCTGAGAGAGCACTTCATATTTACACCAGAAGACATGATTTACCTGTTCTTTGCAACTGTATTTTATACATGTAGATGCATTGTAAGTGCATCTCAAAACAGAAGGTTCTTACAGTGCCACAGTTTGTGCTTCTGATATTCACCTTGGTGCAGTCTACATTTCAGCCCAAAGGTACAAAGCTCAGTTAGACCAAGGGAAATTGCCAGGAGAGAGATAATTTCTGTAAAACTCNCGATTTACCTGTTCTTTGCAACTGTATTTTATACATGTAGATGCATTGTAAGTGCATCTCAAAACAGAAGGTTCTTACAGTGCCACAGTTTGTGCTTCTGATATTCACCTTGGTGCAGTCTACATTTCAGCCCAAAGGTACAAAGCTCAGTTAGACCAAGGGAAATTGCCAGGAGAGAGATAATTTCTGTAAAACTCTTGTAATACATTTTCCAGAACTATTTTGTGGCTTGCTTTGGAAGTGTTGACCTAGAGGGAACACCTTGGTCAGCCATTCTGGTCAGCCAAACTCTGCCTCCCAGCCAGCTCCTCCAAACCACAACAGAGTTTGCAGGGCTGGAAAAGGCTTTAGACTGCAAGTGTTGCCACCAAATTTCCAGCTCCAGCTGAAGGAGTGAGAACCAGAAGGGCATGTCTGTGTAGACCAGTGAGCAGTATAACTGCCTGGCAATGAAGTCTCTGGCAGTGTTGGACCAGTGCTGGGGCAGGACCTGTGCTCATCTCCCTGAAAGAAAAATTAAATTTATTCCCCAGAGCTAAAGGACAAGAGAGGAATAATGTTTTTAACTTGCAGCTGTGCACCTCAAAGCTGAAGGTATGAGAACATCTATGGTTGCTTACAGGGAGAGGAATTTCTTGTTTGCTTATGTGGAAGAGCAGATGTTTGTTATTATGGATTCTGAGGAATTCTTGACTCTTCTCGAATACCTTGTCTGACTCCTGTCACAGCAAGCTGTGAGAGCCCCTGCTCTGCCAAGCCCTGAAGTTTTTGGCTGCAGTTGTAAGCCAGAGCTTAGCTGCAGCTATTTGGGAGTAACTTGCTAGAAGAGAATCAAACGGGTTATGCGAGTTTGATGCGCTCCAGCTTTTCCTTTTCTATTCATCTACTTTAATTGCCAACTGAGGACTTTCCACTACCAAGCTGCAAAAACTCAGGTCTTTCCAGGCTGCCCAACGTGCTGACCATACAAACCCAGCTCCTGGCCACCACCCAGCACAGCCCCAGTGGCACCCAGCTCAGCCTGACCCAGCCTAAGGAACTGTGGCCTCCCTAGAGGTGGGCTTGATGCTATGAGTGATGGGCTCACCAAGGCATCTCTATCAGCATCCTCTGACCTGGCTTGTGTATGTATGTGTGAGCCACGTGCTACTAAATATCCCAAGAGCTTGCAATCCACACATAGATTTGATGGAAAGGCTGGTGATAGCTGCTGGGCTAACTTTCAAATTGATCCCTGTGGTTTGGATGGCAGCATACATTTGTGCATAAAGAACAGCCTGGTTTACTCCTCAAGACACGTTTTTCATTGAAAAAAGATTATTCTCAAAATTATTCAGCTTTATTCAATACTAGAGTTGCTCTAAAAAAATAACTCGGTTTTCATCAGAGGTCGGATGAGGATTTCTTTTTGAGAGTTTATCAGAAGTTCATTTGAGGCAACAGAACCTTTCTAGGCTGTTTACATTTTTTAAAAGAAAATAAAAATGAACTGCAGATCTGGATTGAGAAGCTGAAATAGAAACAACTTCAATCACTGTTTCTTTTCTCCAGCATGCTGTAAATTTGGTCCAGATGCCTTCTGATAGTTTCACCTGAAGAATTTATACACGTTACTAGAGGGGAAAAAAAATCTGATAAAGAGCATTATATGGAAAGGGTTTCACAGGGAATACTGCTGTTGAAGATTTTTTCCATTCAATATATAAAATAACAGAGCATATACACAAATTGTACATGCAGTTAGTATAATGACAGCTTGGTGACAAGGTAATCCAATCCATCCTTTGTTAGCTTTCTGTTCTAATCAAATGTAGTCACATTTCTTCACTCCTGGCCCCATCTTTACTGGAAATTTCGGTATCTGACTCAAAAGGAGTTTTGCATGCAAAAATGCATCATCACTTCCAGTAAGCAGGGAGGTTTTTCTCCAGAACTGGAAAGCTGATGAGCTCCTGATTATCTTGACAGTACATGGTTAATAAAATAGAAGCCAGTGCCCCTACTCCAATTCCACATGCTTCATTCACAAATCCATCTGTTTCTTCACTTTTCTGCTATCGAATCTCTCCTCATTTACAGCTCCCTAGAAGATTTTTACCATTTTCAAAGCACAATGATATCATAAGCCAGATTTTCCCAACCAAGATCCATTACCATGGGAATGTTACATTCACGCTCACTCATGGAAATCAGAAGGTGTAGGGGTCTGTCTGGAAAATAACATTTTTATATAAACCACAGTTCCTGCTACAGCCTCTTCCACTATGTAAAGTTGGGTATGAGCCAGGTAGAGGTGAGTACTCTTATCACCCTCCCTAAATAATCTGAACTTCACCTTACTAATAGAGTACCTTACACTACTCTACTATGCATCACATAGATATTCCAACAAGAATTACAGAAGATATCTCTAATTGACAAAGAAGATCAAATATAACTAACATCTTACTTACTAAGTAAGTTTTTATAGTAAAGAAGACACCAAAGAAACTAGCTGGTGCCATCATTTCAGGTGGACATTTGAGAATGATATGCATATTTAAAGCTAATGCTGTTCCTTTGAATGTCATGGTTGGTATTTTTATAGAAGTCCCACTTCAAAAAATTTCATGATGGTTGATTCTGGAGTTGTAGAACTTATGGGGGAATTTTGATAAACTCCTTTGGCTTTTCATTGCAAAGAAAAGGAGTGAAAAGTGATCTCAAGATTTTAATGCAGAAAACAAAAAAACCTTCTTTTTTTTTTTATTAAACTTCATGACTGTTAACACAGTTTTCTGAACTTGTCTCATAACCTTTGAATGGCTATGAAGTTTGAGTGGTGAGGCTTGTCATAGGATTAAAAATTACTGCAAGAACAGGAGATGGAGAGATGTTGCAGCTCAAAGGAGTTGCATTTCAGAGAAGGATTTGTGCAAATGTATTTATTTTATGCAGACAGAGTTCATTTCACACTTAGGAAATTTGATAACCTCATGTCATGCATGAGGATAATGCATTTTTTTGCATCTCACGTATTGTATGAAATCTTATCACTCTTTGCATACATTTTTCTTCATGCCTTATTATTTCAGTTAGCTGGTACAAGGGAAAAATCACCATTATAATTTAGCAAAGCTGTCTCTTTAAAGACGCCCACAAATCTGTACCCTGCCAATTTCTGTGGGAGTTTGAGTTGTCAGCCTGCTTGCTGTATAAATATAATGATAAAATTGCCAGTGAACCATGGCAAAGAAGTTCATGTTTCTGCTTAGAGCTGCAAATTGTCTGCACAATGGAAAGCCCAAGGCAGCTGCAACTGGGGCAACAGAGCTGGCAACGCAGATGCACGGGCCAGCCCATCACAGACCAACTTCAAAACTGCAAATCTCACACTATTTTCTTTAACATGTATTTTAAAGGTGAATGCCCTTGAAAAATCAACTATTACCACGGAAGTCATGAATTTCACTAAGCCTGTAGCTGTGTACTCACTTCTGTACCCTGAACAGTAACATTCATAATTATTGCTGAAGTGAAACAACGTATCCCTTGTATTTTAATACATGAGTTCTATGGGGTTTTTTTCATTGACATTACATCATTTAAAGTAAAATCCAGCTCCTATTAAAATTAAATTAGCCTTTCGTGTAACTTGAGTGATAATTATGTGCTCTTGCTTATTCAAATAATACAATAATAGCATATAATTTCCTTCAACATATAGAACTATCTATATTGTATATTACTTGCTAATTAGTGGCAACCATTTGCATGTAATGCCTTACCTTACACCCATGGTTTTTCTTGCCAGCTTCAGCATAAGAATGTGTCTATGCAATACAATCTAAAGACAAAGTTAATAGAATCATGGAATCATAGAATAGTTTGGGTTTGAAGGGACCTTAAAGATCATCTAGTTCCAACCCTCTTGCCATAGGCAGAATCAACTCCCACTAGACCAGGTTGCTCGGTCCCTTGTCCAGCCTGGCCTTAAGCACCTCCAGGGCAGGGGCATCCACAACCTCTCTGGGCAGCCTGTTCCAGTGTCTCCCCACCCTCACTGTAAAGAATTTCTTTCTTATATCAAGCCTGAATCTATCCCCTTCCAATTTACATCCATTATATCTAGTCCTCCCATCACATATCTTATTAAAATGTCCTACCCCAGCCTTTCTGTAGGACCCCTTCACGTATTGATATGTTACTATGAGGTCCCCTCTGAGCCTTCTCTTCTCCAGGCTGAACAAGCCCAACTCCTTCAGCCTGTGAAGCAAAATGCTTTGAGAATTTAAACTGCTTTGGGGCTTAGTTGCTATAAATAGTAGTTGCTATAAAAGGCTGAAGAGGTCATTTTTGTAAGAAAACTTTTTACACAGCCACCTATTTTTATGTTTGGTGAAAAAACTGGTATGCAGATACAACAGCAAGATTTTGGGTGTTTTGTGGTTCTTAGATTTTGATGCAAGTGAAAAAAACCAGGTAGTAAAGATAACTGACTAGAGAGAAGAGATGATCTTTAAGGTCCCTTCCAACCCGAACTATTCTATGATTCTGTATCAACAGCATCTTGGTCTGTATGTAATTTGAAGAGCATCAGATAGCATAAATCTGATTCATCTGTTCCAGGAAACTAGTCTTACTGTTCTTCTTGTAAGAGAAAGAAAAACTTTCTCAAAACAACACATAAATATAGTGTATTTATTTTTTTCAGCTGCAAAATGTAACTGAAAGCAATCAGAAATTGCATTCAACAAATTTTTATTCAGAGGATCTATTCAGAAGAACTAGCTTGTAGAAGGTCTTCAGGACCCATTGATTTCCCAATCTGAAACCCAAACTTTCCCAAAGGATTTGACTAGTTATAAGTAATTTTCAACATAAAAAGGACATTTATTTAGTGTTTTACAATTTGTTCAGCCTTTCCTTCCTCCCCTAGAAAGGTGTATTGACTTGTGCCCCCAAAGGCCGTGTCAAATCATGCAGAACCCAAAAGATTACTTCCTAGCCAATAACTGACAGAAATGTTCCTGCCATCGTTACTCTGCTCTGTGAGATGTCAAAGTACAGCCACCTCTAAAAGATTAAAGGGAGAACTCATGGGCAACTCATTAGGAAAAGGGGGAACCACTCAGTCATTTCTGCTTTAAAGTTATCCTTCAGGCAGCATAATTTCATTTGCAGGCTGTAATTACAGCTATAATTGGGGTTTGACTTGATTGCAGACTTACAGTGTGGGGTTAGATTTCTTCTGTAAAAGCAGTGGTGGAAGTACTAAGTGTTGGTAATTTTTGAGTGTGAAAAACTGTAAAAATGTTTAGAAATACTTCTTTGACCAGGTTGGAATTTTACATAGCCTGCAAGATCACGTGTGAAAAAAAAAAAACAAAAAGCTTGCTGGAAGCATTTATGTACTCTGGATTGGTGCCTAAAATACTCTCTCTGGATTAAGATGGTAACACACATACAAAACAATATAGGCTTTGTCTTTCCTGTTTGAAAAGCTTGAGGTTTGTCTCTCTGTGACTTTTTACCTTAAGGTAAGCAATATTTCTCACCAATATGTCGGAGGGAAAAGGAAAGAAATTATTTTTTTTACAAGAGAGGGAACATGACCACATTAGCCCAGTTTTGGAGAATAAGGTTATAATAGTGTGTTTGCCTCGAAATGGATGGAAAGGGATGTATCATCACTGCATTTATCTTAACGTAGCTCCTTCACAGGCTCAAAATTCAACTTATTTCTTTTTCTTATTCAATTAGAACTGTCTGAATTTCGAACAATGGCTAGTTTTCAGGCTGACTTCTGCAGCTTAACCTCAGAAGCCCTTAGATCAAGAATGAATCATTCAGATGGAAATTAATTAACAGACCCCTGACAGACTAACACCAGCTAGTAGGATCTTGGCATTGCCTTAAGATTTTTTTTTTTAGATTTAGGGTTTTTTTATTTAAATACTCACAAATATTTTTATTCCTCTAAATACTTTAAAATATTATAGTGCAGTATCTTCTGTTTTTCTACATTAAGCAAGAACCACTCAGGGCTCTTTCCTCAAAGTTCCTCAAAAATCACTGAACAAACACAGAATTGCGAGAAATTTCTCTCACATATAAATGATGAGTTTTATCATATAAAAACAAAACAGCCCAGGAGTTTCTCAGGCTTTTTCTTGTCTGTAGGCATTTACCAGTCTCAGAGGTGAGCTTAGTGTAGGCCTTATGCACAGATGTTTCATTTGAGCTTGGGTCAGTAGCACTTGGCCACAGAGCAGACCCAAAGTAATGTTACTCCCATGATAATTGCAGTGAAACTGTATGCCCTGGGCAATCTCAACAGCCATGATGTTCTTTCCATCCCCTGGGGACTCATCCCTCTGCTGAACTCTGATAATGAGTTCATCTCCCCACAGTTTGCCACTTGGGTTTTCTCAAATGTCACCCTCTTCCACACTAGATACAGTAGAACAGTAGCTAGTAAAAAAAAAACCCACTATCAGTGAAGCTCTTCCTCAGGCCAGACTCATGCTGCAGATGTCTGCTGTCATAGCTGCAGGGTCATCTCCAACCAATACACCTGTGTTGGCAAAAGCTCTTATGCAAATGCAATTAAAGCAGCAAAACTGCACTTTCACTGATGCTCCTTTGAGTCTCTGTTCCTGGATGCCCAGGACCAAACTGTAGAAATGGATCAGGTGATAAAAACACTTAGTATTTGTAGAAAACATCTGTATCATCTCCCTGTAGGTTGGCATGTAGAACCCTCAGCAGCAAAGACAAACTGGTGAGCTGTTAAGCAGTTGTGATTACTCCTCTGTAACAAATTATTGTTAGAAATCGTTACCATTTTAAAAATGGGTTTTTTCCCTTTTGCTTCAACAGCAGCTTTGAAATACAACCAAAAGTGGAGAAGGGAAGGCTCAGGGTGGACCTCATGGTAGCTTCTCAATACCTGAAGGGGGACTACAGAAAGGCTGGGGTAGGACTTTTTAATAGGGTACAGGATGGCAGGACTAGGAGTAAGGGATGCAAATTGGAAGAGGGGAGATTTAGGCTGGATATAGCAAAGAAGTTGTTTACTGTAAGGGTGATGAGACACTGGAACAGGTTGTCCAGAGAGGTTGTGGATGCCCCCTCTCTGGAAGTGTTTAAGGCCCGGCTGGATGAGGCACTGAGCAACCTGATCTAGTGGGAGGTGTCCCTGTCCATGGCAGGGCATTGGAACTAGATGATCTTTAAGGTCCTTTCCAACCCAAACCATTCTATGAGAAGCTTCTGAGCCTATGTAAATGACTGGAATTCCTGTATAAGTTAAAAAATTAGTACCAGCTGTTGATCTGCCACTATAGTTATACCACCTGGATACTGAACCATAAGATAGAGCTCTTTTATTCTGAGATTCAAAGATTTTTCAAGTTAAAAGCCAGGTATTAGTAATAAGGTGCAAATTTATCCCCCTTGTGCCTTTTCTGTGGTGATAATCGGGGAAATGTATCTGGATTTGCATAAAGACTCAACCTTGCTGTGTGCCAGGAGGTTTCTGCAGCATCTGCCCCCAGCCCTGGTGACTGGCAGAAAGTGGACCTCTGAGTGGGGAGGGGATTTCTTCTCTCCATAGGGCTTCTTACTTGACAAGGGGAAGCTGCTGTGGTGTCATGATAAAAAAATGTTGGCTTGCTATCCTTGTTCAATACTGCAGAATGATTCCTGACATTTCTGCTGTGTATTTTGGGAGAAATCTGCTTCATTCCAAATAGAAAAAAAAAAAAAACAAGAACAAAACAACCAAGGCTTCCATCTAAAGAGCTTAGTTAAGATTATATTTGTTTCATGTATTGGTTTGTTCAAGGAAATCTCAAAGAAAAGGATTAGATGTGAGTAGTGAGTTTATCAAGCAGGCCTGTGTCTGGTTTAGATTATCATTGTCTTCCACGCAGTTGCTCAAATATTTTCCTGATCACTCATGAAGAGTATTACGTTTTCCCTTCTTCTTGTGGTTTCCTTTTGCTTCCTTATGGCTGAAACTCTGATTTTGCTTCTGATAAAACTTTGTGGCTTTTGTTTAGCTTGCTTACACATAACAGAACAGCACACAGACACTGAGGTGCTGTCAGCTTAATAGCTATGAAATAAATCCACCCATAATACCTAAATGCCTGCAAGCACATACAAGCATCTGGACACTTAGTACCTGGCTGTGGATAACTGGAACACAGTAGCCAGCAGTGGTTACTGTTCAAGCATCATTGTTGCCACCATAATTATTTACATCAGGGCTCCTGGAGGCCTTGCAAGTGCAGGACAGGGCAGGAGTCTTGCTTCTGAACTCAGGCTATGGCATCTAATCCATGAGCTGTCAAGAAACACCAGTAACACTGAATGGTCACTGAAAGGAAATTGTTCTTTTTTTTTTTTCACTTGCACTCAAGCTCTGATGTGGGAGCAAAGAATGGTGTGGGGCAGAAATTCAGGGGGATGTATCCAGCAATTGATATTCCTTTAGATCTAAAAAGAGATGTAGACCTTGAGACCCCCTGCGACTTATTTGCAGGAGTCTTTGGCTCTGAAAGGGAATATCCTGTTTATCTTGGGAACAAAACAAGTCTGGGTGTAATTAAGCCAAGTGTTGCAAATCTTCAGTGTCAAGAAATGATAGAAAAATTTGGGGATTGTGGTCCTCAAGCAATCAGATTGAGCCAGCTAGTTCATTCTTCCAGCCTCAAGCTATTTCATTTTTTCAGAGTTTTACTTTGTTTCTAGGATAGGAGCAATGCTGGAGGAGTTTTGTGCTGAGTGTACTGTCAGTGAGGACTGATTAGAGCCTTAAGTCAAGTTGTTCCTCAGAGAGGACTCACTACCTGCCCTCTCCATCTGGGTTAGGTGAGATGTATGTGCCAAGGTGCAAAGGGCTGCCACCATAGCAGCAGCTGTGAGCATGGACAGTAGCAAAACCTGGATAAATTTACCAGAAAAAAAAAAAAAGGAAAAAAAAAATTTGGAAATAAGCAACTTCTTTTATTTTTTATTTTTATTTCTTAGGCATTCATTATTCGTTATTAAACACTGTATCTTAACTTTTAGCATGCTTTTGCATCAGGCTTTAGTCTGTGCAAGTATTTCAGTTGAGCGAAATGGAACTGCTTGTTCCTTCTCTATGTCATCAGTGGTAATAATATGGAACAAGACCAGATATGAAATGAACTGCTGCTGTGTCCAGGAAGCTGACTCCACACTTGGCTCATTGTTCTTTGCTGATGAACCAGAATTGCTGCACTGGGTGATACCATTTCATTTACTTCAGAAGGAGCTGGACTGAGCTTTGAGTGAACAATTCACGTGACATCTTTGCAATCCAGGACAACTGCAATTCATTTGAAGTTGCAAAGTTGCACTAAGATTCCAAGTACAAGTTTCTGGATCAGTCCAGAACTTTCTCATAGATGTATCACAAAAATAAAGCAGAGATACAGAATGTTACATATTCCGGACAGAGCAAGTGCAGGAAATAAAATTATTTAGAAATGAAAGCTTGGATATGAAAACTTTTTCACAGTGAGGGTGACAGAACTCTGCCACAGGCTGCCCAGAGAGGGTGTAGGGTCTCCTTCTCTGGAGACATTCAAATCCAGCATGGACATGTTCCTGTGTGACCTCATCTAGGTGTTCCTGCTCCAGCAGGGGATTGAGCTAGATCATCTCTTGAGGTCCCTTCCAATCCCTGACATTCTGTAATTCTGTGAATCAGAGGAACAGTTTTTTACTATGATTGTGATACATGAAATCTGCCTACTGAGTGAGGACTAGTAGCTGCTTCATGTAACTTTTAGTGATGCCTTGGGCCTTATTTTTTTGTTTGGACACCTTCTGATCTTTCAAATTCTTCTTGCTCAGACACAACCTGTATTTAAATGCATAGATTGAAGTTTGAATATGTAAAATTGTGATTATTCATTTCTGGGGTCTTGTGCATTGTATATAGAATAGGTTTGGTGTTTAAGCTGACAGAGTAAAGCTAGTTCACTAGGAAATAGAAACAAATACAAACAAAATTATCATTTTGATCCAGATGGTTCTTTTCTTCAGCATGAGCCACTCTGCAGCAATTCTGCCCCATTCAGACTGCTCTTTGTAAACTACTCTTGGGATGCTCCAGGCCAACAGACTAAAAAGCTAGTGAGAGCTTTTATACACAACTGTATGGCACTTAATTTTTATAGCTCATAAAAATATTCAGGACTATTTAGTTTCTTTTTTAGTACTGTTTGTTATTTTGGAAACCTTTGTTTTATACAGAGCTGTCATAAATGGACTTGGCGGGCAGTAAATCCATTGGGACCTCCACAGACTAGAGAAACATCTGCCAGTCCTGCTGTGCTCAGAATGGGCTCCAGGGATTCCCTTGACTCAGGCAGAATGAGCAAATGTATTTCTTTGACAAGCTGAAGTAACTGCATAAAGGTTAATTCACTTCCAGTCAAGTCTCCTCCCATTCCTACTTTGCTCCAGCTTCCTCCTGATTTTTTTTCACCCAGATCTAACTGCAAATGTGCTTGCTTTGGTTATGTTTAATATGATCTTAAAGCTGCCAACCTGGATGTTGTACTGGTCCCTGCCTGAGAATCACATGCGGGACAGACCTGAACTTCCTGTTGTTGCTGCTGAAACTGCTAAGGTTGTTTTTTTCTGTTTCACAAAAGCTACTGAGCACAAGAAAACCACCCCACTCAGTCCTGTAGCATGTATCAACAGGATATCATCACCCCACATTTACCCTAAATTAGAAGAAAAAAAAAATTATGAGCTCAGATGAGCTGAGTAATAGGTTTTTCATATTGCTTTGGTTCTAAAAGACAGACAGCTTCAGAAGGAGTTAACCTTTTTTGTTTGTTTGTTTGTTTTTATTTTTCATTTATTCTAAGGGGAGTTGTCTCTTTAATTAAGTTTTATTTCTGTGCTTTTTTTAATTTGGCTTCTTGAACCTTGAAGAGGAGGTGAGCATGGGAAGTATAATTTTTCTGGCTGTGAGGGTGGGCGGGTCACTGCTGGCAGCAAAGACTTTTGAAAAAAATAAAGCTACAGAAAAGAAAGATTTGACTGTTCAGAACTATTTTAATGTCTTCACTGTTCTTTGCAGACTGGAAGTGATGAGTACACCAAGTTACAAGTGCTGCAGCTTTCTAAGAACACTTGGTACAAAATAATGTTGTTAACACTGAGAGTGGGTGCCTTTGGGGAATCTAGCTGTAATAGCCAGGAAAAAAAAGAATAAATGTGGAAAAAAACAAGAAACCTTAGCCCTCTTATGAATAAATTGCTGAGATGAAAAAGAAAGGTGACTAATTGAAGAGCAAACTTGAAAGTGCTGCAGTGGGAAAATTCCATTCAGGCCCAATGAAAATTTTTGTTTGGTTTTTAAGCACTAGCTGAACCCATTTTATATGGCTGGCATTGTTTCAGCATTCAAGGAACTGAATATCCTTTACTGCTGTTGAGTAAACTCAGAGAGTCAATCCCTTGGACAGCTGAAGATGTCAAACAAATATGTAATCACACAATCTGATTGTGTTTTAATGCCAGTGAGCAAACAGCTCAAGGGCTTAAGAGGTACTGCTGTTCACCACAGGCTTATTTTTTTATGTGATATGGGGCTGTGCTGCTAATGAGATGTGGTATGTTTCTGTCTTTCAGATTTACCACTGGATTATAGATTTCCACGATTTTCCTCCAATAACTCAGCGACTGCCGGGTACTACCCAAGCCCCCCGAAAGCTCTGCTGCCAAATGAGGAGTCAGTGACTATGAAATAGATTGTCAGCTTTTTCCTTAAGTAATCTCCTACTTAAACTGCTATCAAATGCTAATTGGTGCAAATGCTGTGTGATGCTTCATAAAATAGAATGATGGATTAAAGCAGATGCCTGTGTAGACTCATGTTCCACTCGTGGCTCTAGTGCAGCAGGACCAGGTGAGCAATGTCATCCTTTTCCCTACATTTTCTGACAGCTCCACTGCCTTTCCTAAAGTGCTGATGGCTTTTTCCCATGCACTGCCCAAAGCCTTCAGGAGAAATGTGCTCGTAGTAACTCATCCCAAGCTATATTCTGCATTTTCAGGGACATTTTTGGTACTATCCCTATTTAAGGTGATACTCTGTGCACCAGAAAAGGTACAAATGGTGGCCTTAGTTATCACCATTGATGAGTGTTTTGCAGGCTCTGAGGAATTGATTCTCTCACTGTAACTGTTCTTGGAGATACAGAAAGACTGAGGCCACGGGAGAAAGATGCATCATACTCAAAGATACCTAAATCCCATTCAAGTCAGCTAAATGGGAATTAGGCAGCTAAATGCAGTCACACAGTCCTGAAAGCCTCTGATATCTGAGTTGTATTCTTAAAAGTGCCTGACCACTCTTCAGCGGTAAGGTTGCCTACATGCCTTTTCCTCCTTTAGTCTTCAATTACTCGAGAGCCAGAGCTCTTCTGCAGAAGGAGGGAAACCTGCCTGCAGTTCCTTCCTCAGCTTGAGGGGATCCAAACCCACATCCCCCACCTCCCTGGGCAATTCTTCCAAGAGCAGGAAGGACGTAACACCCAGCCAACTTTGCTAAGTAGAGCCTCATCCCAGAAGAGAAGCAAGATTGAAGACATAAACTGCATGGGTGCTTTCTTATCAGTTAATTTAGGCTAAACAATATCCTGTTCTCTGCAGATTCAGTTCCAAAGATCTATTCATTCTCCACTGCTTTGGATAGGGAGCCACTGGTAACTAATGCAGAGTAGCAGATGCCAATTTGTTTAGTCAGCAGCTTTACCTCACTAGGATAATTTGGATAATTTTCCCTCAAAGTTTAAAGAACAATAAACTTTATTTTCTTGCTTTCAAAACATATAATTTACTTTCTCATGCCATTATCAGAATGGATTTAACTTGTAGCTAACTCTCAAGTTGTTTCACTCCATCTTTTTGCAGCCTCACCAGTTAAAAACACTTTGTGTCACAATCAGACACAACCACCATGCCACCCCTTCAAGAGATATCAGGTTTTGCTTCCATGCTTTTTTCCTACCTTTTTATCGGATATTATATTTACATTCCTGATGTGCAGCATTTACAATTTAACATGCACTGATTTTTTTTTTTGAAAGAAACATAAAGAAGAAAAATGGAAAAAGTGTATTATATTTACATTCCTAATGTGCAGCATTTACAGTTTACCATTATGCACTGATTTTTTTGAAAGAGAAAGAGGAAAAATTGAGAAAGACTTTCCTTAAAATGAAGTGGTTGGTGATTAAGATAAAACTATTGGACCTAAGAAGGTTGCAACAAGTAAGACCTGAGTTAATTTTTAAATACATAGTTATTATCAATGTCTTGGGCAGAAAATCTGGCTCATGATAAGGGTAGGATTTGTATTAAGCAAAAAAGTACCCAGATTTAAATGGCAGATCCCTGATTATGGCATCAGTTATAATTCTAACCTGGATCAAATAGTCTCCTGCAAATAACATCTAAATTATGCTCCACACCAATATTGTGAGTGGATTTCTTGCTCTGAATTTGGAACTGATTTTTCAAGGTAGGCTGGGTTTTTTTTTAAAGAAAATTAATTAAAAATTAATCATTAATGAAAATTTGCATGAAAATCATCTAAGTCCCTGGTGTCTCAGTGGAGAAGGTGTATTTTTATTTTTAATGAAAAGGTGATAGATTCTAAAGAGAGCCTGAACACAGGACAAATATCTGGCCTTGCTCAGCGTGGAGGTGATGGTATCCATGTGTGATGGAGGCCGTCAGCAGCCATTTGCACTTGATGCCAGAAGGACCACACAGTAGCAGAAAAGGCTACTGTAAGCATCACTCCACATGCCACCCTGTGCTGCAGGAGGACTTAGGAAAAATAAGTGATGCATTTGCCCAAAAATCTGTGTTTCTGTGGAATCAGGATTTATCAGTTCTTACTAAAAACTCCTTTTATTCAAGAACCTCTGAAAATTATGTAGTGGAGGATGGCACTGGAAGAATTTTAGAAGGAAAGTCTGTGCTGTGTTAATGGGAGAGGTCTTGGAAATGAAGATGGTGTGGTGGAGACCTGGGAGAAGAAATTCATACAGCAGAGAACTGGTAAAGAGCTGGCTATATTGACATGACATTGTAAAGACACCATCATTGCTTCTTTCTTTTATTTTTTTCTTTAATCCCTGAGGTGTTTTTTTTATCTCTGAGGTATTCTTTTGTGAGAGGCCATTGACAGAAAGATTGTTGAAGTGTCTGCAAAACTACCTTGAGTATTGGCAAGGAGACATAAAGTTATAAAGATGGATTAAAATAACTCTGTGTTGTTATTAAGCCCTGAAAGCCACAGTTTTGCTTAAAACCAGAGATGAATACCAAGTCTCTTTTGGCATCTGTGTTGCTATAAAGAACATGTGACTGAATTTTGAAATAAAGATAATTTATTTCTGAAAAAAAAACCAACCAAACAACATGTTCTGTGAATTTACAGCTGAGCAGGAAAAAGGAGTCAAGGTCATCACAAGGCAGTGCAGGGAAAGGAATAAAAGGATAAAAGATATATAAACCAACTAAAGCCCAGGATAAATTAATACCTTTAATAAATAAATGCCTTAAATACCTATAGGGAGCCACACCCTAGATCACATAATAACCTGTTCAAGGCTGGGTTATGGAACATCACAGCTGAGATTGCTTCAAAACTGTTCGCTTGTGTTTTCCTGAGAAACATTCTCCTGTAGAAACCTCAATTTTCTTCTTCATAGAATAGTTTGAGTTGGAAGGGTGCTTAAAGATCATCTAGTTCCAACCCCCCTGCCATAGGCAGAGACATCTCCCACTAGACCAGGTTGCTCAGAGAGGTTGTGGATTCCCCCTCTTTGGAAGTGTTTAAGGCCAGGCTGGACAAGGCACTGAGCAACCTGGTGTAGTGGGAGGTTGGCAGGGGGGTTGGAACTAGATGATCTTTAAGTTCCTTTCCAACCCAAACTGTTCTATGATTCTGTGTGGGAGGGAAAGCATGCAGCTGAGCTACAGGAACCTTATCTCCATGGAGAATGCCAGCCATAATGGCTATAATGGTGTGGCTGCAGGCATCTATTGTTAACAACTGCTCACAAACCAGCCCTTCCAGCAGCCACGAGGCCCATCCAGAATCCCCTAGGGAGATGGCTCACTCCCATTATAAATCCACTTGCCTATAATTTTGTTTTTCACAATTCTAAATAAGTGGAACATCAAATCCCCTTGGGTGAGTCACAGGACAGGAGAAAAAAAAATTAAAAATTAGAGGTTTTCTTCTGCATGCTGTTGATGCAAGAAACAAATCCTGCTTTTCCTTAAGCATTATAAACAGCAATGCTTTACTTGAAAACAGCCTGGATTAGGGCCAAAATAAGATGGAATCCCGGAAGGTAAACAGACATGGAGATTGCCAGCATCCTTATGGAAATTCCCAGCAGCAGGTCAAACAGACAAGTCCTGTGACCATCATGACCCATCATTTTCTTGAATATAGGAAAAGAGTGTAAGGGAAATCTTTTCTGTATGAGGTGAGTACCCACGGCAGTTCTCTGGCAAGCATGGGAAGACCACTGAGGATTTGCAGCTGACCAGATGTCCCAGTTCACAGAAGGGCGAACATCTGAAGGACTGCATCTAACTTGTGCCCCCACTGCAACTAAACTGATTTATTTCATCAGGAACTGTGCTAAAAAAAAAAAAATCCCTCCTGCTTCCCACTCAGGCTGCCAGAGCACAGACGTAGTTCTCTCACACACGGCCAGAACCTTGTTTAAATGCTTGCAGTGGGGTGAGAAACCATCTGAGCCACTTCAAAATGATGTTATGGCTTCCAGCCCCTTTTGCAAATTGGTGGGTGCAAGAGAGAAAATGGCAGCAGAACAAATGAGTGTCACGCTGTGCAGCTCCCACGGCCCAGGGAGAACAGATTCTGCCAGCCAGGAAAACATTTCTAATTTCCATTTACCACTAAACATAGAGTACAAACACTTCATCTCCTCTTACAAGCTTTAAGAACTTAGGTTTCTTTTTAGAGTGAAGAAAATTATCAATTATCTTACACTGCATATGGGATGGGAGAAAAAAAATTAAGTTCGTGTCCAAAATTTATGCAAGTAGTTTTTTCAGGGTATACCTGGAGTATTGTGTCCAGTTCTGGAGTCCTTAACATAAGGACATTGAGCTGTTGGAGCAGGTCCAGAGGAGGGCCACAAAAATGAGGAGAGGGCTGGAGCAGCTCCCTTATGAAGACAGGCTGAAGGAGTTTGGGTTGCTCAGCCTGAAGAAGAAAAGGCTCAGGGGGGACCTCATAGTAGCTTCTCAGTACCTGAAGGGAGCTATAGAAGGGCAGGGGTAGGACTGTTTAATAGGATATGTGATGACAGGATTAGGAATAATGGATGTAAATTGGAAGAGGGGAGATTCAGGCTAGATATAAAAAGAAATTCTTTACTGAGAGGGTGGTAAAACACTGGAACAGGTTGTCCAGCGAGGTTGTGGATGCCCTCTCTCTGGAGGTGTTTAAGGCCAGGCTGGACAAGGCACTGAGCAGCCTGATCTAGTGGGAGGTGTCCCTGCCTATGGCAGGGGGGCTTGGAACTTGATGATCTTTAAGGTCCCTTCCAACTGGAACTATTCTACAATTCTATATTTTAGGAAAACAAGGCCATTGATATCCAATAAACCTTATGCATCACAACACTAATGCAGCTCTGAAAGTTGTGACTCCGTGTACCTAGCAAATTTAAATTTAAAGGATGAATTTTTAAAGCCTCTGCCACCTCTGAAGAGTACAAGTGCAGGTGAGTACAGCGACTCTTTTCATGCCTTATCTCAAAATACAGCCTGAGCACTGCAGTTTTCCTGCTACACCGTCCCCTTGGGACCACTCCCAACCTCACAATGGGAATTTAAAAGGGTCGTTCTAGGTACTGAGCAGTCTGTATTAATCCAGAGAAAGACAATGCCACTGTAAATTTTGTGAAAAGTTAAACAGTATGACAAACTTGGGAGAGTAAAAAAAAAAGTATTTATCTTACCCCAAAGGAAGGCTTCAAAAATACTAACTAGATGGCTGCTGTGGAAGCAGCTGCAGTGGTGTTAGAGCCAGGCAGCAGGAGAAAAAATCTTCTATCCCTGTTTTCTCCCTCAAAGCTGCCAAGAAAAAGGGGCATTAGTGCCCAGACATATACATACATAAACAGGCAGAAATTAAGGGTGAGGATCCCCATTTGATCCCAAACATGGGATCATCCAGGATGAAGGGAATGAGGGAATTGTTTGCATTTCACAGGACACGTGGGGGTTTTAGATCAATTAAATGAACGAAGAACTCCTAGGCAGGAAGCAGGGGACTCTGTAGCCATTGTCATGGAAAATGGACTATAGATGAAGCTCAAGGATAAGGTGGTGGTCAGTTCAAACTAACATTACTAGCTTAACAGGGCACTAATTAGCTAGAGGCTATCTGGAAAGAGTTGACATGTATTACAGCAAGTAATAGCTACCAAAAATTATGTGGAGTTTTCCTCTTTCCTGTAACTTTTCTCCTGCCATTTTGCAGGGTTTGGAGGTACCTGGTATATTTCTGATATTAATCCATGCACAAAATAAGCCATAAATGGATAATAATATTGTTAACTGAAGGCAATTATGTAAATTTAAGATAACAGACTTGATAACTGCCATCGTTACCATCACCACCATTATTAGATAGATACGATAAAAATTAACTGTGTTTAAGGCCAGGCTGGACAAGGCATTGAGCAACCTGATCTAGTGGGAGGGGTCCCTGCCTATGGCAGGGGGGTTTGT